>CM068965.1:78006245-78022432 GCA_035128595.1 Eptatretus atami | reverse complement strand
ATTTCCTAAATCTAAACTGAAATCCCTCTAACTCATCCATTCCACGGGCTCCATGAGGAACAACCAACCCATATCCCCATGAAGCCGGTCTAACTATCGCTAACCCATCCCCCTAACTAGTACTTCCTGTGCCCCCGAGCAAGTATACCGTTATTATTTCGCCACTAACACTCCTCTTACCCACTCATCGTCAGACCCACACACCTTTACAACTCCCTTCAAACACACAGTCACTCTCCCCGTTATGATGAAACCCGAATACAACATTACGCCAAATAACATGCCAATTTTGCTCCTCCAATATCTTTCTATATTAGGTGGCCAACACATAGCCACAGAACTGGAGATCCCCCCATGGCTGCATTTCAACCACACTCAATCTATTACATTCCGTCTTCATATCGTTCATAATTGTTGCACATAATCAGATTATTACATGACCATCATTTGTAGGCACAAAATAATCAAACTTCATACTTCTATATATAAGAAACTAGCCAATAACAATACTAAACCCCACAATACATCCCACCACTTGGCGCATCTCAGCCGAAGTACACACCGAGAGAACCGAAAATCGCCTCAGGCAGGAAATCGCCAGATTGTGCTGGGGAGAGAGACCAGAGCAGCAGGGAAAGTATTAATGACAGAAGAGAGGAGGGGTATACAACAAACCGCGGCACAAGAAGGGCAGCACATATGTAGAGGAGAGAGAGGAGAAGAGGACGTGCAATATTAATGTGCGGGGAATAGTCAAAAACCTGACATACATATGAGAGTTGTACCTGACATAGGTTACATATGATCGCCCTAGCCAAATGAAATATTATCTAAACTAATTACTAAAATTCCTTCCCGCCCCGTAGGACACTTAGCACTGCACCATCAATTAGGGTAATCAAAAGAAAAAAAAAAAAGGAAAAAATAAATTTAAAACTCGATTATAATGAAACACAAATAAAGGAAGAGGTCGCACCTACGGCACACACCTTGATCGGATATTACCGAGATTTACATTTAGATGTAAGATAAGGGAATAATCCGTAATAAACAACGTCCTAACCAAGTGTATGTAAAATTTCCGCCCAGTAAGAAAAACGCAGAACCCGACCGGTAAGCTAAACCAAAAGAGGCGGCCAGCTATCGCCCACACGAAACGAAGAGCAAGCCAGATCTAGAGATATAACACCGATCAAGCGAGAAACCAGACCAAGGGTAAGTTATATATAACCCACACCACAACCTAAAGCCAGCAACACTATCTTCAGCGCAACAGGGACCGAACGCACAAAAGTCATTGGAATACTAATAAGTTGTGCGAGGTAGAGTAAAAACGAAGGAAGAAGAAAAAAGTAAAAAAGAATCAAACAGAGAACCGCATTGAAAACAGAGACCCGCCATAGCAGCATCAACTTCCATATGGACAAAGAGCGGCGTATGAGGCGAACAGATCAGTTGACCAAACGATACTTTATACCGCTAATTTAAAAACCAACACTATAATAAACCGAGTGCAAATGGGCAGATATACAAAAGAGAGAAGGACATCAACGAAACCAAATAAATACAAATACAACCAACAAAGGACACTTTAAGTTAATAAATAAAAAACGTTGACAATAAAAAGGCGAGAGAACACGAATGCAATTAATACATGCAACAAAGAACTAACAACAGTCTACTATGAGATTACAAGTACCACATTGCACTTTACCACAGCAGTCCTAACTATATTAGACGGGCCCATAGGACAAACAAACGTACGCGACAACACAACACACCAAGAAAAATGGTGGACAAGAAGAGCTTTAATAAAACGAAACGTCTAAGCTCGGAAGGACAGAGTGACTGAAAACCCAGAACCTATCTCGAAACAAGTGGTCGAACCTCAGTGTGGTAACAAGTATGCACGAACACCGGCACCAAGCGAGAGCGAGCTGGAACACCCAATCAGCCGATGAATCATTCCCGAGCCACAGCGAATCAGCCCGCAAGCATTCTCAACACGTAGTGGTGAGAACGAAGGACGACCGATACCATAAAAATCCGAAGTGCGGATCAGCGATCGATATCCACCGAGAGAGAAACCCCAATCCAGAAGGTCGATGATGGCACCAAAAGACCGGGAAAACCCCAAAATAGGAAAGAAAAAGAGAGCTCCACGAAACAAAAGAAGAAAAAGAAGCCGCACATAGAACGCGAGCAGAGAAGCAAGCGACACTAACAAACTCTCTAACCGACGCAAAGAGCAGCTCGAAGCAAAAAGCTCATCCAATGAGACCAAAGCAAAGCCGAGCTCACAGAAACCAAACCAACAGCAAAAAAGACCTCCCAGCGACCAGAGCCAAACAAGCCGAAGCTCACTCGACCAGCCGAAGCAAAAAAGCTAATCGAAAGGCCTCAAACCCTACGCGAGACAAAAATGCAGAGCACCACCAGAACAGGAATCCTGCCTGAGAACACTAGATCTCTCAGAAAGAGCAAAAAAAAAAACATAACTACCACACAAACATTTATCACAAACACTAGCCCCAAAAACAAAAAAGAAAGAAATCACCATCTTGTCTTAACACGCGTAAAAGCACCGCGACTGACCCGGAGTGATCATAGAATTCATCCTCAAGTGCTCCACCCAAACCGCAATCAGAAAAAAACCAAGGGATGAGGAAGAGATAGACATCAAGAGTCACAGACGGCAAGGTATCTTCAACTCTTCGCAGAGAAAAAAAAAAAAAAAAAAAAGAAAAGAAAGGAGAAGGGAGAGAAAAAGAACAGAAAGAAAAAAAAAAAAAAAAAAAAAAAAGAAAAAAAAAAAAAAAAAAAAAAAAGAATAGAAAGAACGTAGACGGAAAAGAAAAAGAAACGAGAAAAAAGATGAAGAACAATAAACAAATAAAATGAGAAAAAAAAAAAAAAAAAAAAAAGGAAAGTGAAAAGAAATATGTTAAAAAAGAGAAAAGAAAAAAAAAATAAAAAAAAAAAAAAAAAAAAAAAAAAAAAAAGAAAAAAAGAAAAAATATAAAGAGAGAAAAAAAAGAAAAAAAAAAAAAAAGAAAAAAAAAAAGAGAGAAAAAAAATAAAAGAAAAAAACAAAATAAAAAGAAAAAAGAAGAAAAAAAAAAAAGAGAAAAAAGCAAAAAAACAAGGAAAAAAAGAAAAAAAAAAAAAAAAAAAAAAAAAAAAAAAAAGAAAGAAAAAAAAAAAGAGAAAGAAAGAAAAAAAAAAAAAAAAAAAAAAAAGAAAAAAGGAAAAAGAAAAAAAAAGAAAAAAAAAAAAAAAAAAAAAAAAACAAAAAAAAAAAAAAAAGAAAAAAAAAAAAAAAAAAAAAAAAGAAAAAAGAAAAAAAAGAAAAAAAAAAAAAAAAAAAAAAGAAAAAAAAAAAAAGAAAAAAAAAAAAAAAAAGAAAAGGAAAAAGAAAGAAAGAGGAGGAGGAATGTCTCCAATTGTTAAGAATCCTAACATAGAAATCGATCCGCAAACGCAACTAAAGAACTATTCTGAACATTATAAACAATGGAAAATAGCTATATAGAAAAGCACATAGTCGGAGCAAAGCTAGACAAAAGAAAACAATGTTGGATGTAAAACGAATCCAAAATCGCAATATATAATAATAAACAACATATAAATACTATATACGAAAAAATAAAAAAACAATAATAATAATAAACATATACATACACATAACAATACCTAGTGAATCAACCCGGCGATACCCAGAAAGATATATTGAATAAATAATAATAAAAAACACTTAAAGTACATAGAAATACTAGACGCAGAGTCCCAGTAATAAGACTATCCCATATTGGTCACGGACAAGTCAAATGCCCTGAGGGGTTGGTGAAGGGGAAGGGAACAACCCCCCCCCCATGTACCAAAGGGAGCCCAGAACACACGTAAGTAACTAACACTCACCCGACAGACCCTGTCCGACCACAATAAGTTTGTTAATCGAGGTTTTACCTAGAGTGATAGAAACGTAAAAGGAGAATAAAGCGCAAGTGCAGAACAAACAAAGCAAACAAAAATAAAGTAAATTAATAATAATTAAGAATAAAGGAATAAGATCTCCGGCTATTTCGCAAGGGGTTGCGTCCTGGAAAAAACCTTATGAATAAGCGAAAAACTGTGTAAAACAAAACTAAAATCAACCCAAAGAAACCAAATGATGTTAAAAAGAGAGACGAGATTAGGAAGTTATAGGACTCGAAAAAGAATAAATATTTCATAGACAAAGAGAACAAAACACACATCCTCCAGAAAGATGGCGACATTACCACGAGCTGGGACAGGAACGGAAGAATGATGATGGTAGGGAAAACAATACAAAACTAACTAAATTGAGGAGTGCAGAATCGTCCCCTCATCAAACTTGACAAGGTGCTTGAGTACTATTACTCACACGGAGAAACAGAGCCCCCTACACCATAACCTGCTGGATAATGAAGGGACATTCCTGTATGGAAATGAGTATGTGCGGCAAGTTATCTGAGGAAAAAACTTGAAAAAAATTAATGAGAGAGTAGGACAGGATACTTCTTTATCTATTGCGACAATAGAAGTTCTTGATAAGCAAAACAAAGGACAATCACTAACAACAAAGAGACAAAATCAGTACTCAACTTTCCAAGAGAATTATGACGTTGCTCGAAAATAAAGACAAAATTAACTAATCGATAAATTAAAAACGAACTGAGGAATATTGAGACTAGAAGTATTCATGGTAAGAATCCTTGAATGAAAGGTGTAACACAGCAAATCTCTTCTCCTCAAGGAGAAGGCGACTGACCTGTCCAAACCCATAAGAAGCTTAGCCTTAGCTTAAGGCGCATAGAGAACTCAGTAAGATCAATACCAATAGTCTCCAATGACAGTCAACCTCTATCAAAAACCAGTCCCAAAATCAAACTCGAACCAAGCATGACAAATTTGACTTGTAAATCATGAAGAACATACAGCAGAACCACCGGAAATTGGAGACAACTAACAGCCACAAATTCTACCAACACAGCGTTCATGGATGGAAAGGCACACTACACACTCCGCCGCTAAGAAATCCTTAAAAGTTTATTACAAAGCCTATTATATGATGTTAGTAAATGTGCACCACAAAAAACATCCTATTGATAAAGATGAGAGATGTCCTTATAAATCAGAATTTATATAATTGAGATAACATGCAAGACATGGAAATGACTTAAACAGAGAGGACTTAAAGCAAAAACAATATAACTCCGCTGATCCCTACTAAAAAGTGAAGGTAGATATTGTGATAAAATAACTACCATGGCAACGTTATCACAAACACCAAGTCTATCCATTTAGCTGAGAGATATGCAGACATTAGATCAAAACAAAACAGCAAAGAATTAGTTTAGTCAATGTTTGTATATTCCTATGAGTACATAAAGTCTCACAATAATTGGAGAAGTAAATGACTATCACAGTGAATCAGTGGGTCCATGCCGCCTAGTAGCCAAAGCCTTGAGCTAATTATTGAAAACGACCATAGAAAAAGAAACAAATACAGTGGAAAGTTGAAGGAGCTAATGAACAACCCTATAGGAAGCGAGCATCGTGGGTTCAGAACGTAAAAAAAGCAGCTTGGATTAAAAACATGCCCATTATCAAGCATATGCCAACCAAAAGAGTAATAAAGAGTACCTGATACCATGCTGACTTAAAACCCTGGAGCAGTAACTTATTCTTCTCGTCGAATTAAAGATAGAAGAGGAGGGAAATAACTAGTATCCAAAACAATCCGGATATCAAAGGTCAAAATTTAGACTGCTTGCGATGAGCAAACCCCCAACCAATCAATACTTGCTAGCAACATATGACATGAAAACACTGATAGACGGCAGACCATAGTCCGCACTTAAAGGACTGACCAGTCACCGCTAAAGAACAATCAAGTTGAAGAGAGGTTAGACGAGAATAGACAAAACACTCAATGAAACACAAGCACCGGAACGACTGTGAAAGGATCCAAATGACGCATTCAAAACCCTAAAATACCTGATCAGCCTCCTGTATTTCTTCTTATTAAAATAAAGAGAGATTTCACAAAACAGGATCGCGCATATATTCATAATGTATGCACAAGCAAAGAAATAAAGAGCAATAGCGCGTAGATTAATGAACATTACTCCGATCCAACACCAAAAATAAACGCTCATAGATGAATAGACCAGGCAACCAATCATCAAATTCTCGTTAAAAACGTATGCACACTCGAACTGGTCGCAATCTGTGATATTATGTTATCTTTGACCGAGGAAAACTATTGAACGAAATGAGGACATATACAGTCATGACAGGCGGATATGACTAGCGAGACCGGACACAGATTTACGATAAGTCACCTAAACAATCCTCGTTCAATGCTCTTATAATAATAATCTTCACCTTCAATGTGACACGCCTTTCGTATGATCACTCTCGGAAACGAAGAAGTGACGAGGAAAAACATAAGAACTATGAACGGGATCGCTTGGAGATTATACTAGAGCAAGTAAAAGCATGAGCAGCGTGAAAGAATAAAAAAACATCACAGTAACAACAACACTACATAAGACCAGATAAAAGTGAGAAAAAGATGATGTTAATAAGAAGCATAAACCTGTGATGACTTGATTAGTAAAATATATGCAGGAACGAGTTGAAACTGTATATGAACGTTGTTTACCTATAGACAATAAAATACGATCGGAAAACATAAAAAATGAATTTGCGATAAATTAGAAAAAATTAGAGTCATATGAAAACTAAAATTACAGAAGATAAATGAGAAAACTCAAGAAAATGAGTGGAAAATCAGGTAGAACGAGGAGACTTACAGTATATAAAAAATGAGCATAGTAAGGAGAAAAAAAAAGAATTAGGGAAGGATACAGACTGAGAGCGCACGACCGCAAAGATGGAGGGCACGAGCACAGGAACTCAGAGAACCACAAAAAGGAAAAGAAGAAAAAGAAAGAGACAAAAAAAAAAGATCGACACTGAGATATAGATAAAAGCAACGACAGCGAAAAAAAAAAGAAAAAAACGGATAAAACTCACGGCACTGAAAAAAGGTCCACTTATGACACGAAATACTTCGACCCAATGAGATAGAGCCACAGTGGGGGATAGAGAGAATCGGAGTTGCCAAAGCATTAATTTACCTAAGTACCCGCAGTGTCCGCACACAGGAAGTTAACGCGACCAGAACTCTAATCCGATCGAATCGACATATCAAAGCGAGATCTGATCCGAGCGTAACCGCGCGAAATACGCAAAGATCGGCCAGAACAGAAATGAACAAGTTACCGAAACAACTAATCCATCAACAACAGCAGGGAAGTCGAGGGCCGAATAAAAGAAAACAGAAAAGATCTAGTTACATAACGAAGCAATGGGGGTAATATAAGAGTAATAAAAATGAATAAGAAAGACAGAAACACGAAGAGCAAATTTAACCAAACTATAAAGAAAGGCAATGCAATCAAGAGTTTAGAGCGACAAACGCAATTAACAGTCTCAAACGAACTATGTTGAGGACAGGGCCACGAGACACAACATACGCAACACACACACCAAAGAAAAATGGTAGGCACTGGAAAATGCCACACAAACTTTTCTACTAAAAAATACGAAAACATAATACATGCTCAGAAGAGACAGATGAAGCGAAGCCACAGGGTCTAAGAAAACGCATACCACCGTCGAAACCAATTACCCACCTCGTCGTGAGTCACCCTTTATCACAAGACTGTATCAGAGACAGGCACCAGTAGAGGGCGAAATTGGAATCCAAATACACTGCGAGAGAACGAAGATCCGTATTCCAGAGCCAAGTGGAATCCCCACACATCCGACCCACGTACTGGTGAGAACAGAGAATGCAGATAAGAAGAGAGAAGGTCCGACCCGATGCGTACGCTATCCCTGACGAACCACACAACCAAAATGAAGAGCCGCAAGGAGCCACCAGAAAGAGGACCAAACGAAGAGCAAAAAAAAAAAGCTCCAACAAACGAGAAAGAGAACCAGCCATACAGACCACGAAGCCAGAAGACAGAACACCCACAGCGAGGCGAAGGCTCCACGACTTCGACCGAAAACGAAACATAACCAACAAGCTCCCACACGGAAACGACCGCACCACCAAACACCACCCGCGGCGCGCGAAGCGAGACTCCGCGAGCAAGCACAGAGGGTCCTATAACATATAAATACACTCTCACATCACAAAAAACCGCCTATGCTCGCATATACGGACGTGAACTACATAGCGCCCTCATAGACGCCGCCACCCGCAACAAGCGGATGGGAGAGGCTGTACACAGAACTGCATGAAACCAGTAAGCCTGGAGAAGGGTCTTCTCTTACTTTTGACGGAAGGAAGGGGACGTATCTATCATTGATATATAGTTCTGAATGCACCTAAATATAAATGATCACAGAGCGAGCAAATTAACACAGAATTACCCATTAAACATTAAGAAAGCAGAGCCTAACTTATGGAAACGACGAGTACTATAACGAGATACTGAAGCTAAAGAAGAACTGAATGTTGCAGTGCAGATAGAAAAACAAAAAGGAATATTATTCCAAGTACAAAACATCAAGCCCCCTCCCCATTTAATAACAGAACATCGTCCCGAGTCGTCAAATTATTTAGATAGAGTGACAAGACATAAGTAAAGATTTCCCCCCCACCCACCAATGCCGATTTTAAAACACTCGAGAACTTGAAGATGCGACAATTCAAAGTTTTAACATGTCCACAAAATAAAATAACTAATCCTGCGTACTAACTAACGAACTCAGCACAGACTCATTCGAAACAACTATAACAGAAAAAGTGCACAAGCGCTAAAACAAACATGCAAGGTAGGGGGTACTTATTACAAATTTAATTTAAGACATTAACAACTCAGCATATAAATTAACACATAACAATAAGGCCACAGAGGACTGAGCAAAAGCAAAAGTAGACAAAGTTATGTGAGGGATGAGAATGCTCCGCAAACTGAGGGTCGAATGATAGTTAAGGGCCTCGTTATCAAAAGGTACCCCTAATATTCCATTTCAGTACCCCCCCCTACAGCGCTAGACAGGCAACTTACCCTAAAAACCCGGCATGACATAGAATGACAATACCCACGAAACAGAGACAAGAGATATAGGGGAGTAAGCCAAGCTGATACCCAAAAAATGCAGAAGTCTAGGCTCGCTCTGAAAGAACAGAAGGAGCCGGCAGGCAACCAATACGAGCACCTGCGCCCTCACCTAACAATGAAACTAAAAGGAAATGAAAATAGATGCAGCAGAAGATGGAAGAAGCAAAAACAACAAAAAATGGAGCATTAGAACATGAAAAAAAATACAAAACGATGAACACGGGCTGCACAATGCAGTGCCCGTGTCTGGCTGCCGCAAGGGCCAAGTATTGGACAAAAACAACTAGGAACGCAATCCTAGGCGAACCAAGGTGAGAAAAAGGGACAAACAAGGCAAATGACACAAAACGAAGGAAGAAAACATCAACAGGAGGTCATGAGCAGAAGGCAGGACGCGAGAACGAGCAGAGGCAAGGCAAAGCCATCGCGGAAACAGGCGAATCAAGACAAAAACAGGACGAGATACAAGGAAAAGCGGCCGGCCTTTAGTTTCGTCCAAAATGTGAGACGAGAGGAAAGGCGAGGTGACCGGCTCTCCGAAACGGGGCTCAGGACCTAAGCCTACTGTCTCACCCACACCAAATCGCCTTTGCCTGTCTCTGATCAGCATAACCACACATCCGCTTACAATTACATCCAAAACAAACCACAAAACAAATTGAAAGAAACACACATATATTATTTTTATTTAAATTTTTAGTGGCCTATATATAATACTCCCTAACACCCCTTATCATACATGTCAAGCGCATAAAGCTAAAATTATTGATCAATCTAGCACTACTACCCAACACACTAAAATAGCTGAGTTAGAAGGGAAAAAAAGGAAACAAAGTCGTACCTTCTAAGAGGACACACAAATGTAGCCTCAAGAAATGGACCAATACCCAAGAGTCAGCGAAAAACCAAAAGGTGGACGTACCAGACAGCCAAACAATGAGCGAAGGAGGAAAGAGATATGGAGGGAGGGTAAGATGCGAAAGGGGTAAAAATTCAGTCTAAACTATCACTAAATAGAGCCATTACATATAACGCTATACCACACCGAGGGCTTTTCCAAAAACGCCTGGACAGTATATATAAACTATCGGTATGTATAAAAAAAGCGCAATGATTCCTGACGCACCTGTGTTTGGTCACAATAATAATAACTAGGGACCTAAGCCCAAGATATCATTTACAGTGCCCATTAAGACACAAAAATTTTCGATGGGGGAAAAAGCAACTGGACACTTGGACAGGAACTACCCTTCTAAAAGCAGAACACTAACCAGAGCACCCCGGACCCGCAAGGCTGTCTCAAACCGAGAGACCATACCAACTCCCTATAGAAAACGCAAGAGGAGAGTTGCCACGATAGCATCTGGCAAATTAACCCCCTTCCGATAAACCAAACACAACAAAAACCAAGAAGATTAGTGATGCTGGTAACCAAAAAACAAAAAAGGAAAGAAAAAGAAACAAAACAAGACAAGAAAGAAAACAGAGATCGCCTATCAGAGGGAATCGACCTTACAGACCACATACACCGCACCACAAGTAGCATTACTGGAACAAACCTAATAAGGTACCGCGATCAAAGTGATAAGCCCGTAAGCCCACATACAAACTATCAACCGATACACCTGAGACCCTGGCAACTCTGCGAAGAACAGTCATGCGGGAGATCCACACTAACAAAACTCAAACGTTCAACAAGGAAACAGACACAAGCTCAACCAGAAAACAGGTCCAATAGAAACTCCTTGCACAACTCCAAATGGGTTTCGAGTGCATTGCATAGCTCAGACACCAACAAGCAAAACGACCTACCTATTATTGAAAGTGACTAAAAACCCCACTAACAATGACATTACTAAAAAGACGACCAAAACCAGGGAGACCTTGAGTGAAAATACACAACCTCCCACAACCAAAGCGAGAGATCGCACAACAGGCCAAACACGATTCACCCACAGGAAGGAGAAATAAAAACAAGAAAGAAAAAAAAAAAAAAAAAGAAAGAAAATAGAAAAAAAAAAAAAAAAAAAAAAAAAAAAAACCCACTAACAGAGCCCGCAGGCCTACAACTCATTCAATACAAGTACATTTCCTCTTTCAATACAAGACACATCAACACTACCCAATCCTGCATTACTGCAGAACTAAGATACCTTAACATAAACTAGCGCTCAAGTTACATACACCTTTACAAAAATAGAACAACAGTTCCATTTACTCTACGTAGCTAAGCAGCGTACGCGACACATACACAATATCAGTGTCTAGTCACTACTCCATAATAAAGTTCTAAAAATCATAAACCACATTCACCAATAAATAACCATTCCATACGGGACCAATGAGGAAACACCCCCCAGTAAACATCAGATGAACAAACCCATGTCCCCATAGAAAGCGACCGCAATCGCTAACAAACATAGCTGACTAACAAGTGCTATCACATTGCAGCCATAAAACTAAAATACAGAAGGTCCACCAAAATACTGCCAGCCATAATACTTAGAGAAGAGAGGCATATAAATGTTCCTAATGTTTTATTTTTAATTATTGACACCTACCAATAGTGAAAGTTTAACGTGCACGACCCGAAAATCGATCCCTTCCAAAAGACTAGATCCATGGCAGACGTGACGGACAAACACCGACTGACGGAGCTCCCCTAAGCCGCTACGCAATTTCGACACAGAATTCCCACGAGAAACAAACGCTGACGCCGTTATCTACCGGACAATTTATAGCCGCAAGTCCAAAAAGCCGATGACGAGCACAAAAACGCGCGACCGAGACCCCGACAAAGCGGCCGCGCGCGAATTCGTCCCGAGGAAGGGCGCTCCGCGACATCCATGAGACAAAACAAGAACTAATACACCGAATCCCCTCCACACAAGCCCATTGTACCAAATGGGAAGAGCACCCCCGTGTTCAGATTACACACCAGCACACTACACCGCAAAAAATAGTTAACGATAACCACAAAAAAAAGCGAACAAGTCCCCTAATATTATAGATAGCAGGAAGTAAATACCGCAGCGACCCCATTAATGCATGAAGCGGAGAAAAACCAGCGCGCGAAAAATCGAAGAGCCACATGCATTTTAAAAAAAAATAATGCCAGAAAACGGCACTACAGTAAACACAGAAAGATCACCGAACTTACCTAGCGAGATTTCCTCAAAAATAAGCCTACAAGATTTGGCCATAATCGGACATCGCATGTTAATCACCAATCTCTTGTCATGGACCCCGTAAGTCAAATGCTGTTACACACGCGACGACACATTTGTATATAACGCCACAGCGAGAAAAGCTCATACTACCATGTGCAACTTTAACACTAACAACTTGTCCAACGTCAAAGCAAACACACCAGAGTGAACATTACAAAGATAACGGAGAGATCGCGTAGCCACGAAGCAAAGCAACTAACCGGGATTATCCATACCCCAAAAGCTGCGCAGTGAAATAACGCCCGAGTCACGAAGAACACGCTTCACAGAGCCCCTCGAAAAAACCAAAAGAAAAAAAGAAAAAAATGCACACGGAACACGACCTCAATCACCTCGTCGCGATCCGCTTCAAGGGGGCACAGCATCTCCCTGTTCGCTGGAGGAGGCTAATCAATGGAAGCTGACGGCACCGGAGATCGAAGGCGAATCATGATAGTCCCCAGGCACAACTAATCTCTATTACTATCAGCTACACATGAAGGTGGACTCGATTATCAAATATACTGTAGTTTCCTACTAAAAGCTTGTCTGTTAATATCCGTACACCAGTCGTTTAGATATTCCGTTATCCCGTCTGACTTATTCGGCTACTAGTGTGAATCGTCGTAACTAGAAAAGATTAACCCATCGTCGAGGCTACTGGATTACTCATACCACTTTAGATCTCCGCGCAACGGACCCGAAAATTATAAATTCTAAGTCGTCTCCTCGTGTCCTTAGCCCTATCAACGTATTACATCAACTGTATTTTAAAATTATCTCCGTCACTCGTCGTAGTTAATTAAAATATACCAGTATTCTATCACTAAGTTCCAATTTCATTTCCATCTATAAGAGTCGATTACAACCTCTCGAGAGCCTTTTAGTTGATATTTACATATTATTATATTCCGGAGTATTACATACATCCAGCAAGATACTCCAACTTACACTCTCCTATAGTTAATTCAAAGTCATAATTCATTAAAGTTCGTAATTTCCTATCCCACATGTCACGTGTTCTATAAGACAAGCTCACCATGATCAGTCAGCTAAAAGTCTCTCAACGAGTCAATTTTCGCTTATTACTGGCTATCAATATGCTTGATTATTCTAAAAATCATCATCTCCGCCACAATCCAAACCTTCAATATTAAGACATTCTAAAAACCTGTATCGCGAAAAAAAGAAATCTGCACAGTGAAGGTTCCTTAAAACATAAATATCTCCGTAAATCTCAAGAGTTCATTAGAATAACCCTATCTTTAACTCCTCAAGCGTTTAGTAGAATGTACCCTACTCCTTTTAAATTATAAGGTGTATAATTATGAGAGATACCTTAGAGATCTTCCCCTAAATAAAAATCAATCTTGGCAACATACCAACACACAAGTTATAAGACGTCTTACCTCCTCATTTCGCTCCATTAAATCTCATATACAGTATCGACCATTAGTGCGTATCCATAATCTACACTCTTTTCATTCCTAAAATCCAGTATGATAAATCACGGAAAAAAAAAAAAAAACAAAGTTTCTCTTAATCTGATTATGCCTGAATCGTATAATCAAATAATTCAAATCCGATCGTGGTTTCCCGTTTTTATCCCTGATTTCTAGCAAATTGTTGATTTTCCATTGCTATCCTCAAAAAGCCACTCCTTTCACTATCCCGGGAGGTAACTAAATTGCACACAATCCCTCATAATTCATTGCTCAGATACGCTCCTGTCTTAATGTATCCAACTTATGGTAACTATCCACTAGCACTAGCTTTCCCTACATTTCTACAAACCTGCTAGTCGTCGAACTGTCTTGCTTATCAACCAGCAAATTCACAAATCCGTGTAACCTTTGCTCCAGATAACTTAATTCTCTCACTCTTGTTATATCTTCTGTTACGAGGAAACTTTCTCTTATCTGAATTGCCTGAATCGTACAGTATGTACCATAGTTGTATCCGATACCAGAATAAGTGTTCAACCGTTAGTGCCTTTCATAAGTTTTTGTTTTCCATTCATAACCATCAAAAGACTCTTGAGCATCAATAGATGAGGAGATAAACAATAATAGGGTTGTCGCTACCTACTAATCTAAAACGAGTCGCCTCTTACTCATGGTTCAAAAACCTAGCGGTAAAACCACATACCCACAAAACGGGCATACCACTCCTACATTCGTGTTTCCCAAATAGCAAGTTCCTCGACAGTGTTGGCATAGTCCTATTATACAAAAGACACCAAAAATTAACCTTCCTGTGCAATACGAGAAGGAATGCGAAAGAGTGAATCCCCTAAAGCACGATAATATGCCTGAACCAATGGCTGACCTGCAAGTAGTGCCAACAGTAATATAAATTTGGAGATAAATAGTACATCTATGAATAATCCACATCAACACACTCCTACATGACTACCAGGAGTATCCCCAACAATCGGCATAAAGCCATCGAGTTAAATGTAAACGATAAGCGTCGGTTTCCGGTCCTGAACCCACTTAAGGAGGAATAGTTATAGAGCAACATTGGTTGAAAACACAACAGAGTTGGGAGGTTTATTGAAACCGGAGTAGGAGGAGGAAAAAGACCCGAGAAAAAAAAAAAAGAGACATCTTGATCAATGCCGTGAACGATCATGTGCTATTATATAGGAACAAAAAAAGAAAAAAAAAAAAGAAAAAAAACCGCTTCGATAAGTTGCGCTGAGGTGAGAACCGGAAGCCGACCCATTATTAGCGAGCCTAACCGAGTTTGGATGCCGGCAAGGGTTCCTGCACAGACCGACATCCCACAAAACAGACAAATCGTGGATGCGGTAAGATAAATAGAAAGAAAAGATAGAGTAACGATGAAGATGGGCGTTAGAACACCTATCCACCCTTCATCGGTACGGGTTCAACACTGCATAGCGAGTAGATACTGTCAAAAAACACAGTGAATTTTCGTCTAGCCATAAATGTAATACCTACATATGTTACAGCTACCAGGAAGACAGGCTGCGGCTCAGACGCCTGATGGCTAGGACATGTCGAAGCCGGGAATAAAAAATTTAAAAAATGCTCGAGCGATTTACGGGGCACAGTATGTGGAGGTTATCGCATCACATTGACACCCTAATTCGAGAGTAACCGAGCGACATAATTGTCAGCTACAGACGACCGGAAGGGGTTCGATCTCACTAAGAAACACCAGAGTGTTAACGTTGATCCAGCGGTGAGACCGGGATACACAGACGGCGTGCGCATCAATAGCACATAGTAGATAACCAGTTGGTATTTTCGGCACGCCATTAACCAACTTGAGAACAGAAAAAATCAGTTACAGAATTCGGTCGGCCACCCTAAATCGAAGAGCGTCTCCGGGATTAGTAGTACGCACAGGATTGAGATTTCTGAAGAAATTCAATGACACAGGGACACAAGAGGTCAACGGCGTTACAATACAGAGAATCCAGCGAATACGTGGAATAAACGCAACCGTACCCCTAGGACTTAGCACCAAAGTTGAGAGAGACAAATAGACCCAACGTACAGAGACTCGGGTTTTAGTCAGAAGAGCGACGAAGCGATATCTGAGCCAATCTGTAACCATTGTTGGTATATGTATATTCCAAAATCACAATAGAGAACGCGGAGATACCGAAACATAACGAACGCAAGGCAACAAAATAATAAAAATACCAAAAGCGCAAACTTAACATACGAATCAGCCAGAGATTTAAATGGGAAGACACAATCAGGGAAAAACGACAAACAAGGCAAAGAACATATCAACGACCACCATACGTATAGAGAGATTATATCATAACTCG
>CM068965.1:77989466-78001339 GCA_035128595.1 Eptatretus atami | reverse complement strand
TATTTACACATCGTAACTCACAACTTCCAAGTGAAAAACAAATTTTACAAATATCAGAAAATTCATTAAAAATACAAAACTAGAATATGTTGGTTGGATCAGTGTCCACCCCCCTTAGAATAACAAATATAAATTAGCTCCGGTGTAACAAATCACCTTCAAAATCACACACCAAGTTAATTGGCCTCCACCTGTATTAAATTGTCGTGATTCTGATTATTTAAGAATAAAATCAGCTGTTCCTGTCGGTTTCCTCAGCTGCGTAGTGCATTTCAGAGCAAAGACTCAAACATGAACACCAAAGGGCTTTCAAAAGACCTCCGAGATAAAGTTGTGGAAAGGCACAGATCGGGTGATGGGTATAAAAATATGTCAAAGCCCTTCAATATCCCTTGGAGCAAAGTCAAGACAATCATTAAGAAGTTGAAGGCAAATGGTACCACCAAGACCCTGCCTAGATCAGGCCATCCCTCCAACGAGGAGACTGATCAAGCAAAGAGGAGACTGATCGGAGAGGCCACCAAGAGGCCAATAGCAACTTTGAAAGAGCTACATGCCGTTATGGCAAAGACTGGTCACTGTGTGCATGTGACAACAATATCCCAAGCACTCCACAGGTCTGTCCTGTATGGTAGGGTGGCAAGAAGGAAGCCATTACTCAAAAAAGCCCACCTTGAGTACCGTTTGAGGGATGCAAAAAAACACTCCAGAGTTTCTGAAGGCATGTGGTAAAAAGTTTTGTGGTCTGACGAAACAAATATGGAACTTTTTGGCCAAAAAGTAAGACATTACTTTTGGTGCAAACCCAACACATCACCGGAAGAACACCATCCCTACTGTGAAGCATGGTGATGGCAGCATCATGCTATGGGGATGTTTCTCATTAGCAAGGACTGGGGCACTTGGCAGAATAGAAGGGACAATGGATGGAGCAAAATACAGACAAATTTGAGAGGAAAACCTGCTGCCCTCTGCAAGAAAGCTGAAATTGGGACGGAAGTTCACCTTTCAGCATGACAATGACCCAAAGCACGCAACCAAAGCTACACTGGAGTGGCTAAGTAACAAAGAGATAAATGTACTTGAGTGGCCCAGTCGGAGCCCCGAACCTAAATCCAATCTGAATTCTGTGACATGACTTGAAAATTGCTGTCCATCAACGTTCCCCACACAACTTGACTGAGCTTGAACAGTTTTATCCAGAAGAATGGGCAAATATTGCCCAATCAAGGTGTGCAAAGCTGGTAGAGACCAATCCCACCAGACTCACAGCTGTAATTGTTGTCAAAGGTGCTTCCACCAAGTATTAACTCAGGGGGGTGGACACATCCAACCAAGATATTCTAGTTTTGTATTTTTAATTGATTTTCTATAATTTGTAGAATTTGTTTTTCATCTGGAAGTTGTAGGTTACGATGTGTAAATAAATGTGGGAAAAGTCTGATTTAATTAAATTTAATTCCAGGCTATAAGGCAACAAAATGTGAAAAATCAAATGGGGGTGTAGACTTTCTATTGGCACTGGAAGTAAATCATGTTGTGAATTCAGAAATCCTCATCGACTCTGCATGATTTCAACGTTTTATTTTGGACTGCACCAGTGGCACGTCTCTCCCGAGCTGGGAGAGGGCAGAGCTTGGGTTGCACAGAAATAAATTGCTCACACTGCTCATTCATTTTTAATTTAATCGATTTATCTGATGGGAGGATGCTCGGTGTGCGTGTTGTGTGTGTGTGTGTGTGTGTGTGTGTGTGTGTGTGTGTGTGTGCGTGCACACCCACAAGTTGGGTCACCGGTGAAGATTGGGTTATTTAAACTTTAGTAAACCATCAAGAAGATTGATGTTTGAAGCTGTAGCAAACAAACCCTGTAGCGCACCACTGCAACGATGGTCCTCATTTCCTTTTTGGAGGTTATGCAGGATCGTGCAATGCCGACTTACACTCAATGTAGTCCCGTGGCGACTATGGACTATTTGTATATTAATTTCTATTCTGCAGACAGAATATAAATACTCAAATGCAATTGTTCGACTCCAGACAAAGACTTCACTTTCAAATACGACGTGGGAGGTCAAATCGCAAATCTGAGATGGTCATGGAAAAAGTAAGGGAATATCAAAGGAAGGAGTATCTGTTTTATAGATTGTAGCGAAGCTTTAGATTGTGTTGATCTTGAATTGATGTGGATCATGCTGAGATAAATGGGGATGTCGGAGCACCCGATAGGAAGCCTGGTCACTAAACAAGAAGCTCCAGTAAGAACAGAGTATGGAGAGACAGGATGGTTTTGAATTGGAAAGGCGGACAGGGAGTTCATTCTCTTCCCTTACTAGTTAAATCTGTATCGTGAGTACACCATGAGGAAATCAAACTTGGATGACATAAAGGTTGGAGTCAGGATTGGAAGAAGATGTAACAACAACCTAAGGTCTGCTGATGATACCACTCTGTTGGTAGAAAGTAAAGAGAACTTGATGAAACTGCTGCAGACAGTGAACAAGGAAAGTGAAAAAAGCTTTTCTTTATTTAAACCTCAAAAAAGACTAAAATCTTATTAACTGAGAAGATCGAGCTGTTCAGATTGGGAGACGATCATGTGGAAATAGTGTAAAGTTTAATCTTCCTGGGTTCGAAGATTGAAGTGAGTGGAGAATGTGAAGAAGAAATTAACAGATGGTTATCATTGTCATTGGGGAGAACAGCAATGTCAGGATTGATAAAAATCTGGAAAAACAACGATGTGACAAATCAAACCCATCGGAGTCTGGTGAATGTTCTGGTATTTCCAGTTGTTATGTATGTATGTATGTATGTGAGTCGTGTACAGTGAAAAAGAAAGAAAGAAGATCGACAGTTTTTAAATGTGCTGATGGAGACGAATGTTAAACATTCCATGGACTGAAAGAAGAACAAACAAATCAGTGCTTGAAGAAATTAAACCACCATGTACATTGGAAGAGCTGATGATGAAACAGAAACTGTTATACGTTGTACACATCATACGTGCAGAAAACACAAGTCTGGAGAAGTGAACCATGCTGGGTGTGGTTGAGGGAAGAAGAGGAAGATGCAGATCTTGTATTTGCTGTACGGAAAGGATAAAGGCTACAACCAAGCTGTCTCTACCAGAGCTTTGGGAAGCAGTGCAGGATTGGGATGTTTGAAGAAATCTCATCATCAATGTTACCAGAAGTCTGACACAACTTCAGGAACTGGGTAACTACATATATATATATATACATATACTGTTTATAGTGTATATTATATATATATATATATATATATATATATATATATATATATATTGTCACAGATTCTCGCCCGCCGGCGTGCGAGCGACCGCGTTTAGCCAATGGCGGCCTCTCTCCCACCGAACGGACAATCCAGTCGCGGCTTTCCGGATCAACGCCGGAAACCAGCCACGGGTGTGTTTTTAAGCACACCACAGCCTAGTCAATATTCCACCTGTGCGTGACAGGGGCAATCGCCGAATTGTCGATATACCTAATTATTCGCGTGGGCAGACTACGAGAGACTGTCCCTCAACGGGGCCGCTGGGACACGAACCGCTTAATGCAGCTCGCTCCGTTTGGGATAACGAGCGGGGTGTTATCGCGAGCCCCGTTGGACCCGATCACTTTACCGGCTATTAAAAACCAACTATATTCCGAGTGCAAGATGGCAGCTCAATTAAGGAAAAAGGACACAACGAAGGGTTACATTTTAACAAGCACATTTATTCCCACACAACACATATGCAGTCATTATCAATCAATGCAAAACACGCATGCAGTTATTTAAAGCAAACGCGCGGTAAGGGACAAAACACGAGCAAGACAAAGAGCTACGACCATCTATTTATTATGTACACACTTAACAGCTCTACTTGAAGACATGGGCCACAACGTTCATTCAAAAGCAAAGAAAAACCCCAGGACAGACAGGGGCAGACATGGACCCCTTGGGGTCTTTATTGACGGAGCCGTGTAGACCGCAGAGGCTCCGCGAGACCGGGCTGGCTACCTTCACCTCGCTGGGGCGACCCGCGACGTCCCTCTCCACGACCACGGTAAGGCACGGCTCGGCAGGCCACGCGCCTTGGCTCCGCTCGCTCCGCTCTCTCCTCCTTTCCACACACCTCCACCAACCTCCAGCAGCGACGACTCAGAGAGCGACCGCGAGTGAGAGAGACCCAGCTAGAGAGAGCGACCCAGGTAGAGAGAGCGACCGACCGACAGAGAGAGACACAGAGCGCGACCCACACAGGGACCAAGGAGAGAGACTCTCTCACCACCTCGCCAACCGCCAACTGTCTTCTCGGCTTCCGACGCGGCCCTTTTTCGCCTGGCGTCGCCCCTCCCTTCTCGGCGTGGCGAGGGAAAATTCCAGGAGAGTTCGGCTCGGCTCTTTTGGTGTGATAACTGACATTCTTTTTCTTCCTCCCTTCCGCGTCTCTTCCGCACCTGTTTTTCTTGGGGGGGGGAGGGGTGAGGCGTCGTCCGTTCTCTCCCGACGAATGCCAGGCTTCTCGCAACCGTGCTGAGGTGGCAACGTGGTGGTGGTTACGGTGGTCGTTGCAATGGTCGCGTGGCTGGCATCCTGTGGTGGTCGTGAGGGTGGTGTGGTTGGGCGCTTGTGGTTAAGGTGTTGTGTGAAGGGGTGGTGGAGAAGGTGTTGGGGTGGCAGTGGTTTTGTGAAGCGGTTGGTCCAAAATAAAGATAGTAAAAGAAAAACGGCTAACTGAAGATTCACAGCCCTGTTCACGAATAATTCCCTTAGACATCGTTGGGGAAATCTCTCTGAACACACACTTATCGATATAACTGATCTTGGGGAAATCCTTTATGGTGTCCTGCGAATTTCCACAGCCGTAACTATATATATTATATATATATATGTATATATATGATATATATATATATATATTATATATATATATTATATATATATTAGCAAGGTACATGCTACACACGGGCCTGAGATCTCGAAAAAAAAAATTTGAGAAATTTTATGAAAGCTCCCACCCACTTTACACACTCTGCAGGAACCCCAAAGCTGCACAGAAAATTTGGTGGGGCTAGCCCCACTACTGTGGAGGTAGTATTGTGTAAAATCAGTGTACCTTCAAAGATGATGAAGCTGATAACAATAACAATGACGATGGTGATGGTGTTGGCTGGAAAGGAGGGATTGGCTCTGATGTGCCATGATGAAGGAAATGGGTTGTTCCAGAAAAATAGCAAAAACTCTCGAGATATAGATCACGATTATGAGATATATTTCTATATATTACTGTATATATATATATATATATATATATTATATATATATATATATATATAGTATATATATATGTATATATATATATATATACATATATATATACATTATACATAATACATATATACATATAATATATACATATAATTTCCACTAGTCGGTCTGTCTGTCGTCCGTTTGGGGTGGGGCTTCCCAGTTCAGGGAGGGTTGTCCCCCATTTAGGGAGGGACTTCAAAATCGAATTGCCCCCATTTTGCTCGCTCTTAATCTCACATATTTTGTAAGGCTCACACTTTCTTACACTCACACTGCTTTATTACCCCCGATGGACTTAGTCCGGGGCTTATGGGGCTTAACAGTCCGGGGCAAAACAGGGGCTTATGGATTTGGTCTCGATTTTCATGTCCGTGCGTCCGCAACCATATCTGACATGTATGGACCGATTTTATTCGCACTTGGCAAAACAACAACACATGATAGTATACATATGCACATCATTGTGTGTCAAGTTCAGATCCAAGATTGGCGACTGGCAGCCATTTTAGTTGTAAAAGAAAACCCGATGTTGAACAGGTCCTCAACCATTTCTCGGACATGCATTTGCCAATGTTGTTCAAGCTTGGCCGACAGATAAAGAATGATGGCTTACAAAAGCATGTCATTTTTTTTCGAGATCAGATCTAAGATGGCTGACTGGCAGCCATTTTCTTACTTAAATGTGTCCCCAACCATTTCTCAGACATGCATGGTCCAATTTTGTTGAAACTTTGCACAAGCACAGTACATGATGGCATACATGTGGTCCTCACTTTATTCTGTGATCTCATCAAAGATGGTCCACTGGTAGACTGGCGGCCATTTTAGATGTAAAAAAACACGGTATCAAACACGTCCTCAACCATTTCTCAGACATACATTCACCGATCTTGTTCAAACTTGGCAAAGAGATAACGATTGACAGCTTACATATGCACGTCATTTTTTTTCAAGATCAGATTCAAGATGGCAGACTGGCGGCCATTTAAGGAATAAAAAAGCGGATGTTGAACACGTCCTCAGCCATTTCTCCGACATGCATTTACCGATGTTGTTCAACTTGGCACACAGGTAAAGAATGATGGCTTACATACGCACGCCATTTTTTTCGAGATGAGATCCAAGATGACCGACTGGCGGCCATTTTCTTACTTAAATGTGTCCCCAACCATTTCTCAAACATGCATGGTCCTATTTTGTTCAAACTTGGCACAAGCACAACACATGTTGACATACATGTGCACCTCATTTATATGATATATAATGATATATAGCACGATATCTCAAAAAGTTGAAGACGGATTCGGATGAAACTTGGTGGACATGTTGGGTGTGTGACAAGGAAGAATTGATACAATCAATTATTATTATTATTATCATTATTATTATTCTATAAACGAGAACATGATTTGCCAGTTTTGACCGATCTCGGGTTTTTTGCTTTTTTTTGCTTTTGCCATAGTCTGGAGTACCGAAAAGTGATCCCTGCCCGGACAATCAGCTGAACAGACAAGGTGGGCTCTCATATGTAGCCGAGGTGACTTTGTCGAGAAATTACTCCAACTTTAGTTTTGTATGTAGCAGGTGGGATGGACATTTTTTTTGTCCTCACCATCCCTACATAGAGAGTGCTAATAATGCACTCTCTGATAAGATATCCATGTCGATATTTTCTGACACGAGGAATCCATTGGGCACAGAGTGATGATTAAAGGTCAATTTCATACTCTAATATCAAGGTCAAACCAAAAAATATGCCGATTACCTCTGCCAGTGAAGGTGGACGGAGGTTATGTTTTCACCCCTCTCTGTTTGTTTGTCTGTCTGTCTATTTTTCTGTGAGCAAGATATCTCCAAAAAGTTGTGGACAGATTCGGACGAAATTTGGTGGGTAGGTTGTGTATGTGACAAAGATGAATTGATTGGATTTTGGTGAAAATTCGGATCTGAATCCGGATACGATAATTGTTAAAAAAAAAAATTTTCAAGTGATTCTTCACAATTGAGAGATAGGGCCAAAATCGATATATAACACGATATTTCAAAAAGATGTGGGCAGATTACGACAAAATTTGGTGGATGCGTTGGGTAGGTGACACCAACAAGCTGATTAGATTTTGGTTAAGTTCTGGATGTAGATCCGGCCTACCAGTGGGATACTAAACGCAAAATGTTCAGCCTGGCGGAGGTATGCATTCTCCAAAGTCTAGTTTATACCTTGTTTTTTGTTCAATCCAAATTTTTAAATCGGCGTTGTGTGATAACATGTTCATATAAACAGCCTGTTATCAGCCTTACACACAACTTAAGTGATGGATATTGAAACATAGACATAAAATTCATGCATGGTAATAATAATAACAAGTAAAAAAGACATGAAATGTCATAGTCCCCGTTGTTTTAGTAATTTTGCTGCACTGAGTTAAAGGGCTAGTCCATATTTATGTACAACTAAAATGGCCCCCAGTCTACCAGTCAGCCATCTTTGATCAGATCACATAATAAATTGAGTTGCATATTACGCCATCATGTACTGTGCTTGTGCAAGGTTTGAACAAAATTGGGCCATGCATCTATGAGAAATGGTTGGGGACACATTTAAGTAAGAAAATGGCCGTCAGTCGGCCATATTAGATCTGAACTCAACAAAAAATGACGTGCTTATGTAATTCATCATTCCTTATCTGCGTGCCAAGTTTGAGCAACATCAGTAAATGCATGTCCGATAAATGTTTTAGGACGTGTTCAACATCGGGTTTTTTCCAACTAAAATGGCCACTAGTCGGCCATCTTGCATCTGACCTCGAAATAAAATGAGATGCTCATGTAAATCATCATTCCTTATCAGTGTGCCAAGTTTGAACAAGATCACTAAATGCATGTCTGAGTATATGGTTGAGGACTTGTTCAATACCGTGTTTTTTACATCTAAAATAACCGCCAGTCTACCTGTCAGTCATCTTTAATCAGATCACAAAACAAAGTGAGATGCATGTGTATGCCAACATTTACTGTGCTTGTGCCAAGTTTGAATAAAATTGGACCATACATGTCCAAGAAATGTTTGGGGATGCCTTAAAGTAAGAAAATGGCCGCCGGTCGGCCATCTTGGATCTGATCTTGGAAAAAAAAAATGACATGCATATGTAAGCCATCATTTATTATCTGTCTGAAAAATTTGAGCAACATCGGTGAATGCAAGTCTGAGAAATGGTTGAGGACGTGTTCAACATCAGGTTTTTATAACTAAAATGGCCGCCAGTCGGCCTTCTCGGATCTGAACTCGAAAATAAAATGATGTGTACATGTAAGCCATCGTGTGGTGTCTTTTTGGTAAGTACGAATGAAATCAGTCCATACATGTCAGAGATATGGTTGCGGGCGCACGGACGCACGCATGGACACGAAAATCGAGACCAAATCCATAAGCCCCCGTTTCGGACTAAATCCAATGGGGGCAATTAATACATACATCGATGCTGTGTCTGACAAAGGTTTTTCATTGTTTTCAATTTCCTGCACCATTTTATAAAGAAGCTCTTCAACTACCATTCTCAGTGCTCGGAAGTTCTGTCGAAATCGTTTGCCTGTCAACGTGTGAGCAACCCCTCCAAAAGCACATTCATGACATCTGACAGCCAAGTCCAGTGTCTGCCATCATGGTTCCAACACACCCAATGAAATTCACTATGAAGTGCAGATGCCTCATAAGCCTAGAATGAGGTTGTTGAATCGTTCTGGGTATTCCCATGTAATGTTCACTGCTACTTTGTGAACTTAATGGTCACATGTAAACACCATGGTCGGTGTTTTGTCCAGAATGACTTCACAAACTTGTCTGCCTCTAGCATAGCTGTTATCATTGTGTCTGGATCAGATGGCTTCATATGGATCAAAGGTGTGCAGACACATGTGTTTGCGGGTCTTAATGTGTGGCCCGAGTCTCTATTCAAAAAGCTGTTGAATCCATTCCACTGTGGATGGATATGCTTTTTCACCTTCTATGTGCGACAGAAAGTCGCTCACATATGCCCTAATGATACCAGACTCATTGGCATAATGATTAGGGTGTCCGGCTGTCCGCACTGAGTCTGGGAGGTCAGTAGTTCCAACACTGGCTAAGTCATACCAAAGACTTTAAAAATTGTATGTGCTGCTTCCTTGCTTAATGCTTAGCATTTAAAAGGATAGAGCTTGGGCAAACAATGCTTGGAAGGCAATGGCAAACTACCCAGTATAACCCTTGCCAATAAACAGCTTCAGCATCACCAAAGCTCCGTAAAAGAGTATGTTACATCAAAATCAAATATGCCTTGAGTGTGACCACTTGTTGACAGGACCTTTCGGGATAGAACCGACTGCTTTGCTTGATTTGGTGGCATATCTGGCTTTTTTTGGCCCATCATATCTCCACACTGGCACATCGTCATCCACTCGTAGTCATTTCATCTTTCCTGATGCGTCGTGTTGTTTCTCGCAGTAGTGTTTCATTTCCCACGTCACACATTTGTCAGAAGCATCGAAAGTGCATGCGGCGATTGTAAGCCGTTCTGACTCGAAGTATTCGCATCAGAGCTGGCCACAACAACTTGTACAGGACCTGCTCCTTCTTGTGATGTATGGAATAGTGCTGTTGTTGTGACTTGTTTTGATGCTGGCTGCAGATTTGCGAAACCTCAACACGTCATCATACGAGTACACAACACCATATTTGTGTAACTACTGAGTTAATTATTTTTTCGGTCATCAAGTACACATCAGTACACTTCACCAGAGAGGGTATTGCATTTGTGTCCGTTTGTTTGTCTCGTTGCCTGTTTGTTTGTCTGCACAGAACGTGAGTATGGTTTTCCCTGCAACCGCTTGTCGAATTGACACATTTTCACCATAGGAGCGACTACACATGCTGAATGTTTCAATGATAATTATGACGTCATATGTCACGTGGTGTGGCAGCCATGTTGGAAAAAAGGAAAAACTTTGGACCTCTGTGTCTACGAAACCACACCAAGGAAAAATTTGAAACTTTGCACATTGCAAATACTCCTCATGGGGAATAGTGAGTTGTTTTTTTTATGACGTCATAGGTACCTTCACTATGACGTCATAATTGCATACATAGAACGCTACATCTACCTCCGATCAGCATGAAAATTTTTGAGGGTCGTCTAGGGATAAATTGGTTGACAGGGAAAAATTGATGATGTCATTGGCCACGTGGTTTGGCAGCCATATATATTGTTGTGGGGCCGGGTATCGGCGGCGAGCATGACCGCTAGGTGGAGCAGTGGAGTCGTTTCCACCGAACACCCGGAATTTAGATCGTGCTCCTCGGAGAACTCCGAAAGGCACGGGTCCCTTACAGGACTGTGAATCGCCAATAATTCGGCCGCGTGGCATAGGGTTAATTGCCAACTTCAATATACCTAAGTATCCACGCGGCAAAGCTACCGGGGAATTCACACCCTCGGCAGGCCTCGAGCGGAACGAGCCGTTATCGTGCTCGAACCGTGCGTAACCCGAGCGGATGGTTACCAAGACCCGTCGGTCCAAATGCACAATTTACCGTTTCCCAATTTCCCAACACGCACCGTGCTAAGCCAATGAAGGAAGCACAGAAACGAGCTGATACATTCAACAATAGGGGTATTTATTTTACAATGGGGGGAAGGGAACACATAAAGAGCAGAGTTATCGCGACTATAAGAAATGCAAATAATGTACAACAAAAGCACTTAACAATTCTACTTGGACAAGACAGGCCCGCATACAGACACGCACACCCAAAATAAATGGACCTCAATCGTCTTTATTCGGCCCTTCGGCTCGAGAGGGAAGGCGAGCTGAGGGTCAAGGTCTGGTTGGTACCTCTCCGCCTCGAGCGGTCTTCACCGACCCGTGCTTGTGGAGCTCGGATTCCGTGGGAGGAAACGGGATCCTCAGCTCGCCCGCTCCCACACAACCCGCCTCGGTGGGACTCGAACCCACGCCTCCAGAATCCAAGGAGCGACTTGGCCAGCCGCGAACGCCGATCGGCGACCCGAGCAACATGAACATGAACACCAACCAGGACGAACACCAACTCTGACCAGCACGATCATCGACCAGGAGCCACGAACTCAACCAGCAGGAACCAACCAACTTATTTCTGACGAGCAGCTCGCGACCTTTCTTATCCCTCCCCCTCGTGGGGTTGGAGCGTCTGCTCTGAGGTAACTCGCCTCCTGATTGGATGGTTGCATCGCGTGATTCACTGGCCGTCCCTCATTGGACAGGCCCACGGTAGGCGGGGCAACTCCCACCCTTCTGGGCGGAATCCTGATCGGAGGCGTTTGTAGCTCCGCCTACCTCCTCACCTCCGGCCACGTGCATAATGGCGATGGTGTTGAGTCGGAAACGGGGCGGGTGAGACGCCCGCTCCTTGCCGATTGGCCAAAGAGGGACACCATGCCTATGTTAGACTCCGCCCACGCGCGCGCTTGCTGGTGATCGTGCGAAGAATGCCGCGAGCAGAGTGTTGTTGTGTGAAAGTGAAGATGTAAAAAATCCTATCT
>CM068965.1:77941715-77971431 GCA_035128595.1 Eptatretus atami | reverse complement strand
TGTTATTTGAGGGTATAATTTGCCATCTGATGGCATGACTTGCAATGCGAGGGCGTGGCTCACTTTCCGAGGGCGTGGCTCACTTTCTGAGGGTGTGGCTCACTTCCGGGGTGTGCTCACTTTCCGAGGGCGTGGCTCACTTTCCGAGGGCGTGGCTCACTTTCTGAGGGTGTGGGCTCACTTTCCGAGGGCGTGGCTCACTTTCTGAGGGTGTGACTCACTTTCCTGGGGTGTGACGTCCTGAGAGTGTAAGTTATTTGAGGGTATAATTTGCCATCTGATAGCAAAACTTGCAATGCGAGGCGTGGCTCACTTTCCGAGGGCGTGGCTCACTTTCTGAGGGTGTGGCTCACTTTCCGAGTGCATGTCACTTTCCAGGGTGCGACTCACTATCCAAGGGCGTGGCTCGCTTTCCGAGGTGTGGCTCACTATCCAAGGGCGGGGCTCGCTTTCTGAGAGCATGGCTCGCTTTCCAAGGGTGTGACTCGCTTTCCGAGTGCATAAGTCACTTTCCAGGGGCGTGACTCACTATCCAAGGGCGTGACTCACTTTCCGAGGGCGTGGCTCACTTTATGAGTGCATAAGTCACTTTCCAGGGGCGTGACTCACTATCCAAGGCGTGGCTCGCTTTCTGAGAGCATGGCTCGCTTTCCAAGGGTGTGACTCGCTTTCTGGGGTGTGAATCGCTATCCCTGGGCGTGACTCGCTATCCGAGGGTGTGGCTCACTTTCCGAGGGCGTGGCTCACTTTCCGAGGGTGTGGCTCACTTTCTGAGTGCGTAAGTCACTTTCCAGGGTGTGACTCACTATCCAAGGGCATGGCTCACTTTCTGAGAGCGTGGCTCGCTTTCCAAGGGTGTGACTCGCTTTCTGGGGGTGTGAATCGCTATCCCTGGGCGTGACTCGCTATCCGAGGGCGTGGCTCACTTTCCGAGGGCGTGGCTCATTTTCTGAGTGCGTAAGTCACTTTCCAGGGTGTGACTCACTATCATAGGGCATGGCTCACTTTCTGAGAGCGTGGCTCGCTTTCCAAGGGTGTGACTCACTTTCTGGGGGTGTGACTCGCTATCCGTGGGTGTGACTCGCTTTCCAAGGGCGTGACTCGCTATCCGGGGCGTGACTCGCTATCCAAGCGTGTGCCTCGCTTTCTGGGGGCATGACTTTGAGAGTTTAACTCTTATTAGAGGGTGTAATTTGCCATCTGACGGCATGACTTCCAATGCAAGGCTATGGCTCACTTTCTGAGAGCGTGGTTCACTTTCCGAGGGTGTAAGTCACTTTCCAAGGGTTTGGCTCGCTATCCAGGGGCGTGACCCACTACCCAACGGCATGACTCATTTTTCCAAGGGCATGGCTCGCTTTCCGGGGGGTTTGACTCGCTATCTGGGGGTGTGACTCGCTATCCGGGGTGTGACACTATCCAGGGGCGTAACTCACCATTCGGGTCATGACTCGCTATCCGAGGGCCTGACTCTCTATCCGAAGGCCTGACACTCTATCCGAGGGGGTGACTCGCTATCCGGGGTGTGACACTATCCAGGGGCGTAACTCACCATTCGGGGTCATGACTCGCTATCCGAAGGCCTGACTCTCTATCCGAAGGCCTGACACTCTATCCGAGGGCGTGACTCGCTATCTGACGGCGTGAATCCATAGAATGCGTGACTATCTATGAGTATAACTGTTCGAGGTCATTACTATATCTGAGGGTATAACTTGCAATATGAAAATGTGTGTATTCATGTGACTCTATCTGAATGCATGATTTCAAAGGACTATCCAAAGGCATTTTCTATATCTGAGGGAGTAACTCATCATTTGAAGGTATGAATCGCCATCCGAGAGTGAGACTGGCCAGGCGAGGGTGACTCACAATCCGAGGGCATAATGTCCTCTAAGAGCGTCACTGGCTGGTCAGAGTGAGTCACAATCCAAGGGAGTTGGCTCTACCCCAAGGTGTGGTTCCATACAAGGGCATAACACACTATCCGAGGGCATGGCTCACTATTCGAGGGTGTGACTTTAGATGGCTAAAGTGTATCTGAGGGCATGAATAATTTTGAAAGCATAACTCTCCATCCCATGGGTATAACTCTAAATGAGGGTGTACCATGCTATCTTACTGTGCTGTATGCGGAAATTGCTGCAACAGTAGGAGTTCTTGTTGCAACAATTGCGTCAAAAGCCACACCTCATAACATCAACTAGATTTCTACCGACCACTTGGCCTGCATTAAATATTTTCATGTGGCTGCCAAAGCTTTACTGCAGATCAAAATCCTTGTGAATGAACACGGCCAAGTTACTAGATATGGATTATGTGTGTGAACAGTTCTGGATCCGTCGTCACCATCTCTATCTTCCCAACTCACCTGAGGTACTCATCATCCAACTGAAAATGAGAAAATCTAGCTTCGACTGCAGGAAATGAACCTGCAAGGTTACTGAGACTATTTTTGGTTGTGGGGTGACATATCATTTACACAATGCCGATTGCAAATTTAGAGGCTGGATGAGAAGCTTCGCTGGAATTTACATTCCAGATAAGGTATTGTCATCGCACACCGTCCGTCCGTCCATCTCCTCTTTTGACTTCTCCAGCCAAACCGCTGAGCTGATCCAGCTAAAATTTTGCAGCAACGTTCCTCTCCTGACTAGTAACAGCAATTGCGAAGGTCATGCCGATCACATGACCGGAAGTGTGTCAAAATGGCTGACGGTCAATTTTTGGGAAAATCGCATGAATTCCTTCAAAAATCTTCTTCTCCAGACCCACCAGTCAGAATGCTACCAAATTTGGGTTACAACATTAGGCCAGGGCGCAGAAAAGCTACAGGTCCATTGGTCCTATTCTTGTCCTCTTTATAAAAAGGTGGTCTACCATGTCTCTATGTTCAATAGCGAAAGTGTCATCCACGTTTCTGTTCTTTGGCAACTTGGCTGAGTATTTCCTGCTATTAGCTTCACAAAATAAGCCTGTTGTTGGCTTAATGGTTAAGGTGGTTGGTTTAAGATTTTAGGATCTTCAGTTTGAACCCTGTTGGCCATAGAATAAACACCAGGTATGGTTGACTTAGCCTGCCATCCTTCCAAGGTCGGCAAAATGATTTCCAGTGTATTGGTAATAGAGGGCATTGCATCAGTGGCACAGCCATGCCCCCAGGAAATGATGCAATCAGCAACCACAAGTTGCACATGATCGCTTCACAAAAGAAATTGAAAAAGAAAAAGCAAATTGGCCTTAAATTTTGGATGTGGAGGTTTACCGGAAGCCTGATGGTTACTGAAAGACATCGGTATACAGGAAACCAGCCACACCAACAGCTTGTTGGATGCTAACTCCTGCAACCCAATCACCCACAAAGGCACTTTGGCAGCTCAAGCATGGACTCTCCTCTTCCAAAGCTGATGCAATTATAAAAAAATTAGATTAGTTAGAGGAGTGCTGTGCAATAGTGGGTGTAGTAAAGAGATAATCCTCACCCTGAAAGAACCAATACGGGCAGAACGGAAGGAGCCAGACACGCTTGGCCACTGTGTATTGTCATACGACCCAGGACTTTCCATAAGGATTGGCAAGATGATACGCAGCGCTTGGATTGGTGTAGCCGACAAGCCTTTATGCACCATCCATGTCATTTCAAAACTAAAGGACAATATATCAACTGGTGACAAATCAGGAGTAGTTTACCATTCATCATGCAGAGACTGTGATCAATTCTACATTGGTAAAAAGGGGAGGGATGTGAAACAAAGGCAAGATGAACATGACAGAGCAATTGGTAAGGTAGGTAACACAGTCAGTCATAGCATGTCATTGCCTACAATCTGTCCACAAATTTGACTTGGATGGGAGGGAGCCGTGTCCAAATATTTCCATAAATAACCCCCATGCTCCTCTGAGCCACTTGTGATAATTGATTAGGTGAGAGCTGATTGCTTGTTCTCTCCAATTATGGGTGAGAGACATGATTGAGTATTGTTATTTACTGTATATGTTAACTGCTATTGGCAATGCACGTGGTACATGCTGGGGATACTCTGTGATGCGCGTTTGGCTCCACTGTAGCTAATGACTCGCCAACATGTGATGAAACTGGTCCGGCAACTGTGGGGGTGCGTAGCATCGGGATTCTCATGTATGTGCTGCTTGTAAATATCTGCAGCTGTAGCGGAACCCAGGTAGAGCTTGAGCAGCAGAGCACTTCTGCGATGCCAGTCCAGCATCCTCACCAACAAGCCACTGCTAACTCAATTACAATGGCATCAGGAAGCTCACCTAACACTGGCAAAAATGTGTCCAACTGGCTGGAAAGTGCATAGAAAAGGGTGAAATGTCGGGTTTCACTGGTGCAACACCATACCTTCAAGATGTAGTGGACTTGGCAGACATATCTTGAGGTTAAGATAGTCTGGCATTCTACCTTACTCTCAAAATTCTGCCTATGGCATCCAAGCTCAACTCCACTCTTGGCTTACTGACTTCCTCTACTCTCATCGCCAACATGTGGTTCTCAACGGAATCATTTCATCTCTCCGTGTCAAGGCTAGAGTACCCCAAGGCAGTGTTCTGGACCCAGTCCTATTCCTAATCTTTATCAATGATCTCTCTGACTCTGGAAACATCTTCTTTATCTCTTTGCTGATGATTCCACCCTCTGCCGTGCCATCCCTCATCCTTCAGACAGGAAGGCTGCCGCCTCTTCCCTCTCTTCAGACCTTGAAAAAAATCACAAGCTGGTCAAACATCTGAAATACATCTTTCAATCCTGACAAATGTCACATTTTCTCTTTTCAAAAGGACTGTCTGGCAAACCCCTCCCATCTGCTCTCTCAACAATCCTCTTGAAGTTCACTCACTCGTGTGTCTCAATATCAACCATGATCTTTCTTCGGCAAACCACATTTCAAAGTTGGCCTTCAAAGCCTGCCGCTGACTGGGCATCATTCAAAGTCCTTCCTTGGCACACCTGAACTCTTATCCATCGAAAAGGCCTACATCAGCAGCTTTATGGAGTATTGCTCTCCCCTCTGGGCTGTAGCTCTTGCTTCACACCACTCACATCTTGCTGAGCTCGACGCCGTGGAAACCACGGCCTACAAGATCGTTGGAATCTTCCACGGTTAAGCTGTGTCGATGGGCCTATCACTTTGCCATCATAGACAGCTCGGTTGTCTGACTTCTACCGCCTCCTTTTCTGGTCTTGCTTGCACCCTTTGCCCTCTCCATGCTTTACCCACCCCCAGTTATCTGCAGGGCTCATGTGGTCCATCAGAGCAACCCCTTTCTGGTGAAACTCCAAAAATCCAGGATCACTGCTCACCTCTACTCATTTGTTCTTCTTTTTTTCCCACCTGTGGAACCAACTTCCACATTCTCTTCAATCTCTTTCCTCCCTCCAGGTCTTCAAGACAGCCATTCACCACCATCTCACATCACTCTGCATCCAATACCATCCCCAAGCCCACCACTTTCCAAGGTTCCATTTTATTTCTTCCTGAAAGTTTGCTATCGGGTGGGGGGAGGGAGGTGGATTGGGGAATGAGTAGGGTTGGGGGTGAGTAGGGTTGGGGGAGTGCAAGTGGGGACTCCCCTCGTCCACCTCGCTTGTTTGTGAATGCAGACAACGAACACATCTGCATGTTGTCCTGTATACAATTTACGATAGAAAGTTGTAAATTAATTTTGTGTTTGCATCGGAAATCATGGAGTTGCTTAATTCCCCCGGAGTCGGTGATACGTTCTCGTGTAGCTACGTGCAATAAATAAGTCGTTGTCCATGGACAATAGCTCCTTGTAATAATATTGTTGTCTGTTCGTCCGGACAAGCCATGAGAGCGCGGCACAGAGACAGAGACTGTCCCGGCGTTCTGTGCTCATTATGTTCCTTTAAAACGCACCGAGGTCACCAAGGGCACGAATATCGCCAGATGTTCGGGCGGGATGGGACTGTCCTTTGGACGGAGCTTCGTGGCCTTTGCTGTGAGATAGTGCAGACACCGCGTGGGGTGCACAATGTCGCCAAAACTCTTATCTGCTTTTGTTCAGACGAACGATGGGCTCTGTTCAGCTGTGCGGCGTATTTTCATAAGCCGGCTATCTTACGTCAGCACTCCATCTGCATCATCCCATTTCCGAGCACCAGCGTCGAATGTCATGGACCGATGACCTGGCCTGAGACCAAGATTTAAAAAAAATGATTGAGGACCCAGGTTAAGTTTAATACACACTAGCATAACCCGCGCTCTGTGCGACATGTTGGGGTGGGTGTGTTTGAGAAAGGAACTGATGCAGAGTATCAGTAGTAATTTTACTTTAATGCAGCAAGTGGAATACGATTTCACTGTTTCAGAACCATTTTATTTACTTTTTTTTGTACCATGCACCTCATATGGTCTTTGAGATATTGTAAGCCGAATATCACGTTACTCGAGCGCAGAACAAAGTCGAAGATAGCGCGACACGAAACCACAAACTCGGAAATAATATATAAGATTGTTTTTTTTTATTTAACGTTTTCATTTTTTGTTTGTTTTTATTTTAGGAATTATTATATAAAAGCTCTTTCTAATCATTCACTCACTCACTGATATAAATGTTTGTTGCTTTCTAAATGCGCGAGAAAGCTGCAATTTTGAATACTGATTTAACTCGAAGCCAAGATTCCAGGAAAAAAAAAATCACTAAAATGTCCGTAATCGAAAATATCCTTAAACAAAAGTGAGCCGTTTACGGACTGTGTACAGTGGTGGGAAGTCGTAGACATTTATCATATACGGACGGTGCACAGTAGTAAGTGTTACACATTTTAAATGTTGCATGTTTACATACATACAGTCGACCTCTGTATCAGGCACCTGGGTTATCCATCCATTGGGACCATCATCTGCGCAGAGCGTTGGTGCTGCCGAAGCAGTCTCCTTGGCTATTGAGGAACAATCCTGGATGGGTCGCCACTCCGACACAGGATACTCGAATGGCTCAATCATCCCAGCAAGCTGGTACTCATTTGCCGACCTCAGAAGGATGACAGGTCGAGTTAACCCCACCTGGTATTAATTCAACAGCCAAGCAGGATTTGAACTCAGGACCCTTGGATCCCAAGCCTACCACCCTAACCATTAAGCCAACACCAGGCATAAAACAGATGTATGGCATGATATTTCAGAGAGCTATGGACTCATTTGGACAAAACTTGGTGGACAGGTCGGGTGTATGATATGACGAGGATGAATCAATTTGATTTTGGTGAAGATACGAATTTTGGTGAACACCTGGGCCATAACAAACATGAGGAACATCTTCTCGTCAATGCATATTCACCCTATATTCATGATCCACATTGCTGAAAACCCCAAATATAAATAAATATTGCTTTGTCACGACAAATTAAATGCAAACACAAAGCCCTAGTTATAAAATCGTCTAAATACAGGTGAGATTTCCAAAATTATTTATCTAAAACATCAAAAGGAACATTCATGTTATTATTGAATAGGCTTTTTGCGTCGCCCTGGGGGGAGAGATGCACCACCCAGGAATGCTGCCAAGGAAGGGGGAAATGACGCACTCAACTAGGCATGGCTAATATGGACCCGCCTCTTGGAACGGTCAGGTGAAGATGCTCTGAGAGAAAACTAAACAAAATTGAATTTCTTAAACGGAATTTAGGTTTTTGTGGAAATTAAAAATACTGGCTCGACAATTCAGTGTTTTAAGAGCCCGCTGCATGGGATGGTCAATTTTTGCTTCACAGCAGCATTTTATGTACCCCTTGAAGGAATGCCTTCTTTGTAAAGTGTGCAAAATGACTTGTACCGTACTGATTGTACTGTACTTTACGGTACTGCGTTTATCGTCGAGTCGGCAATTGAATCCAAATCAGAAATATAATTGCAATCTCTCTGTTAAATAAGCATTACTAATATAAATTCAATCAACGTATCAACAAGATAGTTGTCGTGCATCGCATGATACCTGTGCAATCCAATTAAACAATAGTTGCCATGGAAACAGCAATTTGCCCAATTTCGAAAAATTGACCGATCAAGTGTTTGGCATCATTGATTGTTATGCTTAACAGTTACATGTCAAAACATGTCAAGTTGGCTAAATCGATCGATCTGATTTTTGGTGAACCAATTCTGTGATCCAATATGCAGATTCTGTTCAAAATTTGAAGTTGATAGAATGGATATCGATGATTTTATATGACCTTGAGCTTTGACCTTTTGACGTCGAACAATAAGCTTCAGTGACCTAATATGCAAACTCTGTTCAAACTTCAAATCAACCGGATGAAAATTGATGATTTTATACCACCTTGACCTTTAACCCTTTGAGCTTTTGACCTCAAAAACAACATGTATATCTAGGTTTTGATTGGTAAACCAATTCAGTGACCCAATATGCAAATTCTGTTTTAACTAGCAGATTACCCATCCTCCGGGTCCGGGTGGCAGGAGTTTGTGCATTACTTGCTGAAGAAAAGTATAGCCTATATATTGCAAGAAGACTGTAGATGTTTGTGTTGGGTGCATCTAATGGGTCTGATGGGTCTACACTCGAGGGTATAGAGGTGTAAAGGGTATTTTCCAACAGTAGTTAGGGTCTAAAGAGGTCCAAGGGTCGAAAGGGTATGTACCAATAGTAGTAAAGGGTCAAGGTGGATGCCTGGTATTGGCTTAATGGTGAGGGTGGTGGCTTGGGATCCTAGAATCCTGAGTTCAAATCCCACTTGGCTGTTGAATTAATACCAGGTGGGGTTGACTCTGCCTGCCATCCTTCTGAGGTCGGTAAAATGAGTGCCAGCATGCTGGTATCCTGTGTCGGAGTGGTGACCCATCCAGGATTGTGCCCACTAGCCAAGGAGACTGCATAGACAGCACCAACGCTCTGCACAGAGTATGGTCCCAATGGATGGATGGATGTTCATGGTGTCTCAAGGGTGTAAAGGTCTTAAGCGGTCTACTCGTATAATGGTCTTCAACGGTCTAAAATGTATATTCCAATAATATGTAATAATTATTCGACCAACTTGTGTTCCAACTCATGTTCAAACAGTACCTAACTCACGTCTACGACGGGTATGGGGGACAGGACGGATCACAATACTCGGTTACGGGAGTTTCTTTGGATGTTTTGTGCCACATTCAACAGCTCAGTTCATATTGGTGGTGTGTCTGGGTGCCCATGGTAGCGTTTGAGACCGGTCGCTTTAGATTGTTGGCCTTGACACATTGTGCCGGTTGAGTAACACAAACGATTTGACATATTCATCGTTTCTATGTTACCTCCATCAACAGATTAACAACATGGCAGGATAAAAGTCGTAAATGCTGAGTTGAACAAACGTCCTGAACTCATGGACTTAGTTAAGTAAAGCACGTCGTCTGGGACCCAGCCGTCGGTTTGCCGCCAAATGCTGCTGATTGTGACGTCATCGATTCCCTCTTTGAAAATTCTATCTATATTCGATTTTTTGAATCCACTATCACCTGCGTAAATACATGGAACACATAATGTGAAGATTTCGGAAGTATGAACAGAATATGTTTGGAGAAAAGTGTGTTAGAAGTTCCAGGCTTATGCCCATTATATTATGACGTCACAAGCGACTGCTACCAATTGTGTTTTCCAGGAGATTGGTATTGCCTGCCATTTCTTCCATCATTGTTTCGTCATCAATTCTTCGACCGATGACGTCATGGAGTGTCATCAGAATCTGGCCTACAGGATCACTTGGAGCTTGAACGTTTCCCATCAGTTAATTCAAAACCTACCTCGATCGTTTGAGACGCTCATTGATCAGTCCTGCTTGCACACCCCAAACCTCTCCATCGTACATCCCAACACCCCGGGCCTCCCCCACCCCGCACCCGTACCCCTAAACCCCCCCCCACCATCCACACGTTCACCAGTGAGCATTGCAGAGTGTAGAGCAATCATCAGCTTTTCATAGGGTCTCAGACATTGCGCGGACATCTTTCCAGGAGATGGTGACCGACACGGCTCTTAAAGCCAGCGCTATGGGCATGCGAGCAGCCCCTCCACAAGTCCCTCTTGGCCCAACAAATACGCATTGGGACGCTGGACATCTGACCTAACATACGGTCCACGATCAAGTATGAATTTGTATCCGCGTGCTTCAAATTAATCTCGAAGGTTTGGAAAAGATTAAAATAAAATTGTTATGGTTTGTCATGGACTCATCTCTGTCTCTCTTTCTTTCCCTTCTCCGCCACCCCACACCCCAACCTCCCCCCCCCCCCTTCCTGGAAAAGTAATTACCAGTGCCGCCAACACTGCATTGCAATTTTGCAATTGAGCATCTGCCTTGTGTTTCCAACATCAACTTCGAGCTTTATATAGATAGCTGAACCGGAAACCTCTGTCGTTAATAATGCATTGCTGCTGCGTGGGGCATTGGTCACGGCGGCCACGATGTGCCTCTTGCCCAAAACAATGACTCTTCCCCTCGATATGTTTCGCTTTGGCACTTCAAAGCACCCACCGGCCCCTTGGATCATCACTCATAGCTTTGATACTCAAACGCATGCTTCAGTGGGTCCAATCCCCACCACTCCTGTTTTAAAATGGGCCAAAGACGGTACAGATCACATGTTAGAAAGTCCTCTCCCTCGAACCAAAATGAAGCAAGACGTGATGTACGGTTAGAGTGTCCGCTCTGAGTCTCAGAATTCGGTCGTTCGAACCCCGGCAAAGCCATATCAAAAAAAATTAACATGGTATGTGCCGTTTCCTTGCTTGAGGCTCGGCATTTGTAAAGATAGAGCACGGACAAACGATCAACAAGAAAAATATCGTGCATAGCACGATACTTGCGGAATCTCCAGCACAAACTTAAGTTTAAAAATAATTTGTGGCTGAATGCAGTCACCTGATATGAAAATCTTTAAATTTCAAGTCAATTGCATGAAAATTGCCAATTTTAGAAATTAGGCCTATGTTTACCTTTAGACGTCAAAATAATCGGTGGTTGAATTCAGCACCCTGATATGCAAATCCTGCTCAAATTTTAGGTCAATCGGAAGAAAATTGAGGATTTTTGAAATTGCACCTAGGTTGTTGACCTTTGGCCTGTGTTGACCTTTTTATCTCAAAATCAATAGGCTTCTTGCTCATGACCAACTCAACCACTTCGTGAAGTTTGGTGAAGATCGGTTTAAAATTGTGACTGTAAAGGCAATTGGCATACAGACAAACAGACAGACAAGCCGGTAGGCGGCGATGGGTCGCTGAGCATGGAAACTATAAGATATAGAGCAAAATGGATGTCATATAGCGGATAGGGAATCACCTGAAATTATGCATGTCAAATCTCATCCAGTTCCATCTACTGATAACTACTCGGTATCCATTTGAATGAAAGTACCGAAAATGCGTTTTGAAATCGGAAATCCCCAAAGTTCGAGGGGGTGCTGTGGGTGAACAAAGATCTAAATCGAAAATCCGGCTCGATCGTTTGTGCACAATGTATTCCAGACGATTAGTGTGAATTTTCATGACCATCCGACCATAACCCTAGGAGGAGTAGCATTTGGCGCGAAGGCACCTCCAGCTCTCGCATATTATCGATTTTTGCACTAATTGACCTTTGACCCCTGACCTAAGCGAAATCGGTCAATATGTCTGAGGCAAAGTTGTAGTACTCATTGAGTACCATGAACCTGCAAAGTTTCATTCGTATCGATGCACTCACCTGGTCACTAGGGGGCCTTCAATTTTCACCAATTTTCGCGCATACCCTAATTGTAGGGGGCGCTGCGGGTAAAGTATTCCTTATATCACAAAACCGGAATATATTTGATAGAGCATCACCTGTAGATCATTTGCCAAATTTCATAACCCTTCGTGGGATAATGGCTTTCAGAATTGATTTCACGTGAACGGTACCGATTTTGAAGGTTTTTCGGTTGTTGCTAGGGAACGAAAGCGTCCCTAGCAACCATCACAATTTCCAAAGCACTAGGTCATAAGATGTACCTACACCCGAGTTTGGTCAAAATCCGCCCACGTTTACTACCAATTATGGTGATGACAAACGAACAAACATCCAAACAAACAGACAGAATTACTGACAATAAGGGTCACCTATTTCGGCGACCCAACAAACAAGAAAGGCGTCCCGTGCAGAGCACAATACTTGCGAAATCCCTCAAAAAATTTGACCATAAAAATAATTGGTGGCTGAATTGAATGACCTCATATGCAAATCCTGTTCAAATTTCAAGTCAATCAGATGAAAAATGATTTTAGAAATCTCACCTAAGTTGTCTGTCTCTCTAACCACCACCACCAATCTCTCTAATTTTGGTTATCTTTCTCTCTAAGGAGAAGTGAATTCTTACAGAAATGTTTCTGTAAGGTTCACTTGGCTGCGCCTGGATGGGTTTGAGGGTTGTGGAGTAGCGGCTGAAACCCGAATCCTATCCAGGTTCCTCCTGATGACTCCATCTTTGTACTTTACTTCTTCAGGTTCCTTCTTGGTATTCCGTTTCATTGTTGACCTTTGGCCTATGTTGACCTCAAAAATAATGGGTGATTGAATTCGGGGACATGATCTGCAAACCCTGTTCAAACTTTCAAGTCAATCGGATGAAAATCGATGATTTGAGAAATTTAACAAATTTGTTGACCTTTTGACCTCAAAATCAAGAGGCTTCTTGCTTTTATGACCAACTGTACTTCTACTGTCGGTAGGCTTCTCTGCTTATGACCATTTGTGAAGTTTCGTGAGGATTGGTTTCAATTTGTGACCTGTAGGCGGTTGACATACAAACAAACAAACAGACAGACAGAGAAACAGACAGAATACCGCACGCACGTGACCAACAAATATATTTGAAAAATCTTCGATTTTCGCAAGTAATAAATTGGCAACACCAGTGCAGACTTTGATATGGCTCGATGGCCCCCCACTGTTGAAGTTCCTTGGAGGGAAACGTTTTATTACCCTCGCCAGATAAGAGGGTATTGCATTGGGGTCCGTTTTCCTGTCTGTCCGTCTGTTTGTCCGCACCAAGACTTGAGTATGGTTTTTCTCTGCAACCGCTTGTCGGATTGACATGAAATTTTCACCAGAGGAGCTACTACTCATGTATAATGTTACAATGATAAGTATGACGTCATACGTCACGTGGTGTTGTAGCCGTGTTGGAAAAAAAGGAAAAACTTTGGACCGCTGTAGCGCTGAAATCACACCAAGGAAAAAATTTAAACTTGTCACGTGGAAAGTACTCCTCATGGGGAATAAGTTTCATTATTACCCTGCGCTCACGAAGCGAAAGGTTGGGTTAAGCAATCAGTCGCGTACCTACATACGTCCGACGTCGTATGTGTCTGCATTTTGTTAAGAGCGTACATTGAAAACCGTTCAGCGGAGGAAATTGAAACTTTACCACATGTCACATGATCATGTGATATAGCGGTCAATCTTTTGAGGTCATCATCGGCCAAAGGGGCAACATCGGCTAATTTTCTAAAATCCTCAATTTTCATCCGATTGACGAGAAATTTGAAGAGGATTTGCATATCAGGTCACTGAATTCAACCACCAATGATTTTTGAGGTCAACATTAGTGAAAAGGTCAACATGGGGCAAATTTCTGAAATCCTCAATTTATTTATTTATTGTCGCGACACCCTTTCGACATTTTGCAGATTACAAATACATTTTTATAATCTAGAATATTATCTAAAGTGCAAACTTTAAATGCTATTTTATTGCTGAACAAAGATGGATGTGTATGATGTGATTTATAAAACGCTTTTGACGATGATATAGATTGCAGTAGACCATCTCAAGGTTGGATATAATGCCCATCCAAGGTACAAAATGAATTTATGATTAAATTACATGTATAAATGCTATTGTTAAAGTGGACAACTTTGTTGACCATGCCTAAGGCTGGTTGGATATGCTAGTCGTGACCGGCAGCCTTGCATTGTTCTTCAAAACGTGGGCAGTGCTGGCAACCGCACACTGAGGAACAGGTGTGAATAACCTCGACCTAATCCACATTCAAACTACAAAATAAACTTAAATCGTTGAACTTGATGTAAAATGTTATGACACCTGAAACCAAAACAGCAACAAACACAGCTCCAACAATTGCAAAAAAAATACGAAATATCAACAGATATACACTGACAACTGGGAGAAGATAAAAGAGCAGGTGTGTGTGTGTGTGTGTGTGTGTGTGTGTGTGTGTGTGTGTGTTGGACACTACCGGTCAAAAGTTTAGAAACCCCCATTTTTCCAGTTTTACTGAATTTAAGCAGTTTAATGTTTCAATGTAACCTGAAATTAAAGCACAGAACAAATAAACAATTGCAGTTAAAAAAGAAATCATGGAATCGTTTTGTTGAACAAAATTTAATCTAAATTTTAACTCGTCAAAGTAGCACCTTTTGCAGATATAACAGCCGAACATACTCGTGGCATTCTTCTTACAATGGAAATCAAATATTGTTCGGAAAGTTCTTCCAACACTGTTGCAGAGTTCTCACAAATGTGTTGCACTTATAGGTTTCTTTGCTTTCACCCTTCTTCCAGTTCATCCCAAACCAGGTCGATGGGGTTTAAGTCTGGAGACTGTGCTGCCCATTCCATGATTTGAAGCCACGTCTTGTTCTTTTCTTCTAAGGATTCTGCATAGCCTGGAGATGTTTTGGGTCGTTATCTTGCTGTAGGATGAACCCCTGACCAACTAGGCGTAGACCAGAGGGTATTGCATGGCGCTGCAAAATTCTGTGGTAGCCCTTTTGGTTCAGAGTGCCAGTCACTCTGTGTAAGTCACCGACTCTGGATCCAGCAAAAGAGCCCCAGATCATCACGCTTCCTCCTCCACGTTTGACAGTTGGTGTCACACACTGGAGGAACCATCCTTCCCAACCGACGACGTACAAAAACCCTGCGTGATGAACGGAAGATTTCAAATTTTGATTCATGGTCCATAAAACCTCTTCCGGTTTTCATAGTCCACAGGCTGGTGCTTCATGGGCCAGGCAAGCCTCTTTTTCTATTTTGCCATTTAGCAATGGCTTTCTTACTGCCCTCGACCTGTCAAACCTGCAGCTCGAAGTCTTCTCTTCACAGTTGAAACTGAGACTTCCTTACTTCGACGAGTGTTAAGCTGTGCTTGAGCTGCTTGTCCTGTGAGCCCCTATCACGCAAACTGTTGACTCTCAGAAACTTGTCTTCTGATTGTGTTGTGGCTTTGGGTCTGCCAGACCTCTTCCTGTCAGAGTTTCCTCCAGTTTCCAAGTGCCTTTTGATGGTGTAGGAAACTGTACTCACCGACACCTTGGCTTACTTTGCAATTTCTCTAAAGGAAAGACCACACTTTTAAGGGTTATAATGGTCTGTCTGTCTTCCTTTGTTATTGTCTTTTTCTCGCCATTATGATGGAATACTAATTCCTGCAGTACAATATTGTCAAATAATGCTTCAGAGGGTGTAGCAACACACGAACAGTCTGTTCCAACACTGCTTTTATACAGACAGAGGGTTTGTAACTAATCAACAAAATTGGGACACCGTAGGAATTGTTTGGATCAACTTTCAAGGCTTAATTTACTTCCATTGCTGCAGAACAGCTGCAGTTGCGAACCCATTACTTGTTCCCTGGAAAGGGCCTTTTTTAACAACTCTGAATTTACATTATTTTTCAGTTTTTGATTACCTCAACTGTTTTTTTTTAACCCTGGCAGTTTACCGCTTGCTTTGTACCATTTCAGGTTATTCACTGGACTTTAACTGCTAAAACTTCAGTAAATACTGGAAAAATGGGGGTGTTCTAAAACTTTTGACCGGTAGTGTTTATAGATATAGAGATACTGTAATATATATAATATATATATATATATATATATATATATATTAATATATATATATATATTATAATATATATATTATGCATATATATTGTTACGGTTCTCGGAATGTATGCATTCAAACATACAGCTAACCCAAAGTTAGTTATGCCGTTAAGTATATTGTAGACAGATTCCCTCCTCGTGTTTAGTGGGAAATCGAAGGGGTGCGTTGCGGTTTTTTTCTTTAGGGTAATAAATCTTTATATCCCATCCCCCATCACGATCCACTGTCCACCTGCTGTATCCGAAGGCCCTTGGCCGGGGCAAAATCTTTGTGTTGTGGCTTCTTCTTGATGAGTCCAGACATGCGTGGAAGGGGGGGGGGGCGGGTTTCTCCCCGCATGGCCGAAACCCTACCCAGAAAGGGCAGACCATGGAGGCCCTGTCCAATCAGGGCGGACAGTGGCGTCGGCTTCACAAGGCCCCTCCCCGCTCAGAGAGATCTATAAATTACGAAGCGATCCTCAGCGTAGAGTCCTTGGCTGGGAGATAAATTACGGCACCATCCTGAGAGGGAAGAGCGAGAATTCTGTGTGGGTCGGCCGTGTTAGCTGGAGTCTGAGTTGGAGAGAAACAGCGTTGGAGCGAGACAGTGGTTGGAACAAGACAGTTGGAGTCAGGTTTGCCAAAGAAAGAAGGAGAGTCGTGAGCGGAGGGTCTGCCCCGTCTCGCCTCAGCGGCCCGTCTGTTCGCTGTTCGGAGGTGCCCGATCTTGACCGGGTCTCTCGTGGGTCCTGTCGGCGGCCCTGATCCCCGTCCGGACTCCGCTCTGCTCCACCCAGGCTCGTTCGCGGACACGGTCTCCCGCGTGTAAGCTGTGGGCCGAGCTGCACGACCACTGACAGGTGCTGCACCACAGAGCATCCCTTCCCTCCAACGTGCAGGTACCCCAAAAGAACTGCGACCTCAGCTCACCTTCCTCTCTGACTGCGGGGGTCCTTTGCAATACACCTGGGTTTATTTTCATCTGAGTGCGTGTCTGAGTCTTTAAGTGGAACTGTTTAAGTGTTTGATCATTGTAAATCTTGCCTGTATATCCTGTATATAAGTCTGCTCTGAGTCCTTTTGTAAGTTGATTGTAAATAAACCATTATTAGAAATGTTCCCAGTTCGTTTTCGTCTTTTCCTTCATTGGTCCAGCATGGTCCGGATCTGAGTTTAGCCGGGTCTTTATCCCTGATAATCTGTTCATTCTTGCCGGTACGTTCTTGGAAGTTCCGCTCGACTGCATCTGAACCGGAAAGGTAGTTGGTAGTTGGAAGAGTGATCCGGTTCGGGCAAGACATACGAGGCGTGGTTCCCCGTAGACGACACCGCGTGGTTAATTAGGTAAATTGGTTATCGACAAAAAGACCCTATGCTATGCGGTGGCGTCCAGGGTCGTTTAAGCGACCCGCCGCCTCACAGAATTATCCGTGAGCGACGGCCTACAATTCCGGGAGTCTGGTGGGAGGCGACGTAACTTCCCCCACCGAGCGGTCGTTCTCGCCACCGGTCCCCGGCCCGCAACAATATCATATATACACATACATACATATATATATATATATATATATATATATATATATAATACACTAATACTATATAATTATCACTGAGATTTTGGAAATTTACCCACAGGAGAGGATTCATGTAAACGTAGGATCCCGAGAGAGTTATTTCATTAGATTATGTGGTAAGTAGACCTTTGCCCAATGTCTAAGGGTTTGGGGTGGGGGGGGGTGTTTTGTAAGTTTGTATATCCCCAGTGTGATGTTTCCACCCCACCCCCTCCCCGGCATCCCTCTCTGCTACTTTCAATCTTTCTACTCGATCCACCATTGATCCATTCCAACAATCCCCCCTCTGCCTTTTTTAATCCAGCAACAATCCGCTTCACTAAACCTCAATTCAATAACCCCTCTTTCATCCTGTCAGTCTTTCCATCAACCCCACAGGTTTATTCCCGTCCTTCGGTGCGTCTATCTTCCTCACCACTCGAATCCATTCAATCTTTTATTATTCACAATTAATCATCCATTCATCCCCCATCACTCTCTTATTATATTCACCATCTGTTCATTCGTCCCTCACCATCAGAGACGATTAACCCTTCGGGCCGATCGGATTACCCTCCTCCATTCTTCCTTCCCTGCATTTCCACATTTGTCATGCGGGACAACGCTTCTCAAGTACAAAATGAAGGACAATGCTTTTCCCATACGCAGTAAAGTACAACACATCTCACAGACACAATACAGTACACACTGTATAATGGAACGTTTACGCGTGAGGGAGGGAGTCGGGGCTATCGTCACCGCCTTGGGCATGTGAAAGGAGGGGTGGGGGCTCTTGTGACCTACACCCCAGAATGACGTGGGAATGCTTCCGATGTGCTTCTGACACTCCACCGCCCATCCTTCCCATCCTATCCCTCCCTCTCACAATAGTTGACCCAATGGTAACACCCATGGTTGCGTGACGTAAGAAAGGAGTCGCCCCCACACTCTGTTCTGCTTCTTTCTCCTCAGTTCTTCTCGTCTCTTTTCTTCCAGCATTGAATGACGGCCATATGTCTTTTGTCGAAGTAAATCTGTCTCAGGAAATACATACTGGGGTTAAGTCTGCTCTTATGCGCCTTTTGCCTTTTGCTTGTGATTACGTGTTCGATGATTGCTTGCTTGTGTGTGGGTAAATAAATCGTTACATTTTCCAATTTTTTCGGTTGTCCTTTCTTTTATTGATCCGACAAAGCATGTACATAATAAATAGACGGGAAGCCCATTGGCTCCGCAGGTTAACCAGCACTGCACCCACTGTCCTGCTCAGCAGTAATAAGTTGTCGTTTTGCGTGCTGAGGACGTGGGCCTTCGCTCAGGTAGTTATAGCAACAAGGTAGGTAATGTGGCTGTAGGTGCGAGGACCTTGCTCGGTGTAATTCCTTTTGCCAGCATCCGCAGTTGTTTAACAACCCGCCGGGCCACGCAGTTATCCGTGGTCCGGGGGCCTCAGGGTTGGTATTGGCGGTGGGTCCGAGTACGCACCACTTAAGAGGACTTCATTCCGCCTTCTGAAACCATGTATGGAAATAACAACCAATGACTACACACCAGACGAGCACAGCAGCGATACCACACACCCCGACACAGCACACACACACACACACACACACACAACACACACACGTATACACGTCTCCCTTCGGTAATGGGCAAGACCAATAAAAAATTCAATCAATATACATGGATTCAAATGTAATTTTGCGATGTAAGTTGATCCATTGACTTGACATGGCTGGATAAAAGTTATCCCTTTTGACCTGAATTATTTAAATTCTGATATGTGCCATACCGATTAGAACTTTTGCCTGTTTATTTTTTTTTATTCTTATATATATAATGGATACTCAGAATGGGTCGTGAGCTGGGAAAATTTTGGAAACTCCTCATGAAATGAATGGTATTCACCATTTAAGGAAGTGCAAGGTTAACCGGTGGTTTTGTTAATAGTGTTGTTTATATTTAATTACTCTTCTGCATTTAATTGTGGCTCGTGGGAAGCAAAACTACAGAGGACGTTGCTTTAGCTACTTCTGTGGTTCCTATGAACAAACAGGATATAAAAGGAAAAACTTTAGGAGGAAGATGTGTGGACAAAAAGACAAAAGACTATACTAGGAAAATATGTGGAGATTTGGGGGTTGGGGGGATCATGGGTAGAAATAGAAGGCGACATGAAACCTCGGTGAGCTGCCACTTTGAAAAAGTAGAGGGAAGTGCAGGATTGGATTAGATAGACACAGGGAAGCAATTCCACAGGTGAGGAAACTGGAGACAGAGTGGAGATGAGAGGAAAGCTGAGACTTTAGAAAAGTTAACGGGGAACATATTATGGGATCGGTGCATGCAACTTGGTGACTCTTTGGAGGGCAGCAAAGTGAAACAACAATGGATACAAGAGACTGGATGAAAGGTAACTGAAGAGCAAAAGTTAGTTGGACCTATCTATACTGAGGGAAGAGGTTGACCACAATTCGGCATTTGGTGGCGTGATGGCGAGGAGGTCCACAGTTTCAGTCTGTGCAACATCCAGCAGTGAGAGGTTCGATGGGGAGCACGGGCTGAACCACAAGAGAATAATATTCCGTTCTACTCCATTCAAATCCTTCATAAGCTCTTGCTGGGAGGAGTAAACAGGTGCTGCAGTAGGACTTGGCTTGCACAGGAAATCCCAATCTGCTTTGGAGGAAAGTCAGGAAATGTGTTCTGCCAAGGTAAGGTCTTGCTAGATAGTGAGACCATGGGATTTCAAGAGACTGAACTTGGAGGAGTTTGTAATTTGACTGCCTTGTTGGAAAAGATAAGGTTATGTGGGGAATTCAAAAAAGTTACACAAATAGTGAGTTAGACCACGTCCCCATTATTAGCCCCTGGAGGATTTTGATGCCCAAATTGAGTTAGGGGTGGATATCACATCTTTCGGATGTAAGAAATACGAAAAAGGAAGGTAACAATTTTTCGACCCCATTAAGAGGGTCAGGTGACCGCTTAATGATCTTGACCTTTATACTGCTGTATCAATGTGGAAATAGGCATATTACAGCAATACATGACCTAATTGAAAAGATCTAAGCATGTAAACTTATCGTTTGTAGGATGCCCAATTGATTGAGACATGTTCCAAGCCATACTGGGTCAAGATCAAACCCACAAACTGCCATTTTTTACTCTCGTAACTGCAATTTGATTCGTTTATTTTTTTCTTCAAATCTTCAGAGAACCTGGTGGATTCCTCATCTATAATCTTCTGTAATCATCTACACAGTCTCATCTGTGACGAAATCACAAAAATCAATAAGAATGTCTGATAATATTTCATTGATATGTATTGTGCACCAATACTGGGCGTGGTGGTATGTGTAGTGTATGGGCAGGGGAGCGTGGCGAGGCGTGGCAGAGTGGTTGGTGGTCACGTGTCCGCGAGGCATAAAGGTGGTAGCGCCGCTTGGGGGCGCGTGGTCCGGCTATGGTAGCGCGCTTCGGGAATACGCAATAAACAGAGTTACAGCAGCCTCACGACTCTGCGAGTCTCACTGCTCTCCGCGCGCTACCCCAGTACCACCCGAGTACATAACAGTTTGGTGACGAGGATGGGATTCGAACCCACGCGTGCAAAGCACAATGGATTAGCAGTATGCGTATTAGCAGCAGTATGCGATTAGCAGCAGATAACAGTATGCGCCTCTAATCCAGCTACTCAGAGGCTGGGGTTGGGGATTGCTTGAGGATGGGGGCTCTGTGTTGTGCTGTGCAAATAAATGGTACAGAGCAGCCTGGCTGATACGGTCAATATATGATTGTCACATCAGGCCAGATCAGATCTGTGACTTGATACGGGTAACATGTAAACCTGGACTACCCTGTTCAGGGTCGAGTGTTGGTGAGGATGTATGGTCCCCCTGGTGTGGAGGGTTTATGGACAGAAGCACCCAGCAGGATTAAATAAAAAACCTGCCAAAGGGTGGAAGAGCTCTTTGTGAGCCAATGGCCATCCACATCTGGTGACAACTGTGTCTGCAGATGTCCTCCTGCAGTTGCTTACCTTCCCGATGAGGCTGGTGGCAGGATTTGCACTCTGGCCACCACAAAACACTTCATTCTGAAAAACACACTGACATGTGTGGCAGCGTGGTGCTGAGATGTCATCCACCAGACAGCAGTCTCCTCGGGTTAACCTGAGGCGGTCCCTTCAGGTAGGTGCCTGGATAGGGAAAATGCTATCCATAAGAGATGGGGATGGGCCAGGAATCTGCCTGGTGGATGGTCAGACAGAGGCCTTTGGTGTGGACTCCTCATGTATGTATGTATGTATGTATGTATGTATGTATGTATGATATGTGTCATGTGTAAATGAGGATCTCCCAACCACCGAGTGCTTGATCCTGGTCTTTATAAAATACTCCCGATCAAGGAATATGCTGAGAAATGTGTTGCATTCGGTGAACTTAATCTCAAGCCTCTTGCTGACCATATGGCAAACGTATCGCATGCTGAACTCAACTTGGTGAGGTATCATGCACATTGTAGAAAATGAGTTAGACTGTTAGTTAGACACAGACTGTTAATTAGTTAGACAAGTTAGACACAGACTGTTAGTTAGTTAGAAAATGAGAGACACAGACTGTTAGTTCAACGAGAAGAAAAAAGGAGACTTTGTTCTACTAGCATGACAGCTCCACCTAAAGTTGGTCGACCTTCTGTTTCTGACGATCTTGGTCGTCTACAGTGTGTTTGTGGTGTGAAACCGAGCAAAAAGTATGTATTTGTTCCTCTTGTCCATATGAGGGTAAAGAGGAACTTCACTTGGTGAAAAGTGACAATGGAGGAGAAACATTTTTAGAGAAAGCTTAGACCAACAGCTGACCGTATTGGAGCATGTTTGTCTTGTTTGAATGACTCCGGTGATGCTTCAGCACAGGGAAAATGGTATCACTCTCGCTGTGTGCAAGATGTGATACATGCACTTCCTGGAGAAAATGAGACCCAAACTGATCTTGAAATCAGGCAGCGTATATCCGACATTCAGGTAATCAGGTGTGTCAATCAGATAATCAGAAGGAATATCGGAGGACTCTTCGAGTAAAGCACATACCAAACGTGGAGTTTGTGCGGCCTCCACAGCACAATGGAAGTGAAGATGTGATGCTTTCCCAATCTATTGGAGATGGAGATACTGTTGATTATGCCATAAAGCAGGATACCAATGCCATAATTGATGATATTGTAAAATTATCTCATTCATTGTGAAATTAACTACTGAGTATCGAGACAAATGGAGGTTCAAAGGCAAGCTACATCATTTTGATAGTCCTCCTGAACTCCAGTTTCGACTGCAGCAGATGTTGCTTGGTCCTTATGCCAACCATGTTGCAGGTCAATGGAACAATGATGCCTGGAAAACCGTTGATGTTTCATCTCAGGGTTTTTTACATAATGTGAAGACTGACTGTCAAGTAAAGCACAAGCCAAAGAATGACACAGGTTTTGTTCAAAGAGCTGAAACACCTGTGTCATTGGGTCTTCCTCTTACTCTTCACAATAAAGTTAATGATAAGAGTCAACTTACCTTTTTGTCTGACCTGTACTTAGGTAGTTCTTGCGACAGTGTGTTGAATCTTGAGAAGAGGGTGCAATGTGGGGTTCGAAAGAGAATGAAGGTGACGGGTGACTATGTTCTGCCCCAATTCATAAAGAGGACTAAGTCCATGCATTTCGCTATTGACAACATCAACTTCATGGAAGGTACTGCATATGGACAGAACACCGTGCATGGAACTCTGGTTGTGTTCAACCAAGAGGAGGACGAGGATGGAGAGCCTCTCACCGAACTCCTCTTGAACTAAAAAACAAAATCGCAGCTCACTGAGCTACTGAGTGAGGCTCTCCTGGAGGCATTCAGAGAATCCAAGCAGGACCTGGTGGTGTCATATCGGGATAAAGTCAGGTCACACCGACCAGGCCTCCCACCGGAAAACATCACGAACCTCACCCATGAGGAGGCTGACACAATAATTCCTCTACATGTGATTGATATTGAGCGAGAGTCCAAACTCAAGACTATTGATGTCTGGTCTCCAGATACTGACGATCATATTGTTGCGAATTCGCGCCCGCCGGCGTGCGATCGGCCACGTGACTCGAATCCGCGATGCCTCCACGACGGACAATTCTGTCGTGACCCTCTCGGACTAACGCCCGGAGCCAGTCACGGGTGGGCCTTTCGGCTCACCACGATCGTGCCAATCGGCCACCCGCGTGGGATAGGGTTGTTCGCCAAACTCGACCTACCTAAGTACCCACGCGGATGGTAAACCGGGCGACCGCACCTCGCCGGTCGACTTCGGACACGGGCCGCTTAAGCGATCCGTTCCGTGCTATCGGGATAACCGAGCGGTGTTATCGTCGGCCTCGACGGGTCCTGATTAATTATCGGGCGTCCGCGCCCACTCAAACCTTTACGTAAAGCAAGATGGAGCCCACAAAGGAAAGACGCAGCGAACGGGGCAACAATTCAACAGAAAGCATTTATTACACGCACACAGATAAAAGCACACATAAATCACAGAATGCACATATAGCAGTTAAAGAAAGGCAACAAAAGAAACAATGACGCAGAGATACTACGGCTAACGCGAACACTCGGCAACACTTATACAATTCTACTTGACGGGACTCGGCGCCACACACACACGTTCACACAAAAGCCAAAAGAAAATGGAAGTCGCGACTTCCCTGCCCTCGAGTCCTTGGGACCGTCCTCTGCCGTGGTCCCGTCTGGCCGTGACTCCGTGCTCGAGCGTGGTGCGCGAGGTCTCTCTGGCGTGCCTCGTGCCTGCCCGGTGCTGGCCCCTCGACGCACGGACCGAGCACCGACTGCGTAAGACCGAACAAGAGAGAACCACCAAGAGAGACCACCAAGAGAGAGAGCGAATACTCCTGCGCCTCCGACTCTTATACCCCCGGCGCCCGACCCCGTTCTTGGCTCCACCCTCCTTCGAGGGCGCTTCGAGAAGGGGGCGTTCCTCCGTTCCCCCCTCCCCGCGCCATGCGGGGGCGAGGAAAATCCGTCCTGGTGCCGGCCAGGGAAAAAACAAGACGGGAAACCGCGCGCCCTCGCTGTGGTGATTTCTTCTTTCCTTCTCGCGTTCGACGGTTTCCAACGCGGAACCGTCGTACGTGGACGCGGAGGATGGCGTTCGTTGTGTGGGTAGTGGCGAAGATGGTGGTGGTTGTTGTGAGATGGCGGTGCTGGCGTTGTTGGAGTGGTGGCGTGGTTGAGGTTGAAGTGTGGTTGGTTCGAAAATAATGAAAGAACAGAAAAACGACTAACTCAAAGTGTCGCAGCCCGAATGAATCACATTAATTCCCTCTAAACATGGGTTTGGGCTAACTATACATGTACTTAAGAAATACCTCACCTACGGGACCTGAATGGTGTTTGCGAATTTCCACAGCCGTAACAATATTCTCCTCATTGACGTGGCAGCAAATGGCCACTTTGGTGTACACATGCACTAAACTGCATCTCTTAACTTGAAAGGGATCAAAATATAGAGCAAGATTCTACACTAATAAATGTCAATGTGCGTCAGTCAGTCAGTCAGTCAGTGTCTCCTCCATAACTCCAAAACCATGAAACCTAGCAGCCTGAAGCTTTGGATGCCTGCTACGGGACCTCAAAGGGGGTGCATGAATGAAAATTTGGTGTTTGAGCGAATTAAAACACCCCTTTTGAAGATAATTAACGGCATTATTTAATCGCTATCAAATACAACCCGTCACTTCACTGATGGCAATATTAAGAGAGGGAGAGAGAGCGGATGGAGGGTGGAGCGAGAAGGGTGGGTGAGCTTGGAGGGGCTAATAAAGAGAGGGTGAGAAGGCTCAAAACGGGGGGGGGGGGAGCAACGGCCTTACACATGTCGCTATACATTCTGGGAGGGGGAAGGGGAGGGGAAGTGTGTTTCCAGACTAGATTTAGAAGGGGGGTTGAGTGGAGTGGGGGTGGAGGTGGTCCAATCTACCAGCATTGGTGCAGGATTGAACAAAATGGGGTACATTAAACAGGTTGTTCAAATGGGTCACACCAAACACCACCGGGACACTGCCAAAGAGCGTCCAAGGTGGGTGGGTAGAATGGGCTTTGGGAGGAGTTAAGCATGAGGGGGAGGGGCAGGGAAAGCAGCATGAGGGGAAGGGAAAGCAGCATGAGGGGAAGGGAAGGCAGGGTGAGGGGAGGGAGGTCGTGTGAGGGAGGGGAAGGGAAAGCAGCGTGAGGTGGAAGGGAAGGCAGGGTGAGGGGAGGAGGGGAGGGTAGGCAGCATGCCAGGGCATTAACGGGGTGATAAAACATCCCCAAACAGCAATGCTTTATTTAACCACCATGTTCTATATAAAACCAAGTAGAAAATCTCTTCCTCCTTCATCTTCTTCTTCACCTATAATAATGTGAGTCTCATTCAACCGTGTTTCTCATATCGATTACATTCAGAAAATGCTGATTATACACCGCCTTTTAAAGCATCACAAAGCAGGTCGCTCCACTTGCACCACAGGTGAGACAAGGGTATGAAAAAGCAGCTGATATTTCAATAATCTATTCGCACGATTTTTAAAGGATGATTCCTCCCTCCCTCCTCTCTCTACCCCTGCCTCCCTCCTCTCTCTCTCTCCCACCCCTCTCCCTCCCCTACAATATTTCCTAAATGCTGATATATGGTTTTATATGTCTTTTTCCAGTAATAAAGCACGTTATTAACCTCCGCCATCGAAGATCGGAGGTTACTTTTCACCCCTTCCTGTTTGTTTGTTTGTTTGTTTGTGAAAAGTATTACGGAAAAACTCCTCGACGGATTTCGACGAAACTTGGTGGGGGGGGGGTTAGGTATGGTCGAAGGATCATGCCATTAGATTTTGGACTTGGTCCCCCCCCCCCAAAAAAAAAAATTGTTAGAGAAGTATTTTTTTTTTTTTGCATTTCTACATGTTTTAAGTGATTTCCAACCCCCCCCCAAAAAAAATTGAGAAAAAATTTTTATTTTTTTGCATTTCTACATGTTTTAAGTGATTTCCAACCCCCCCCCACCCCCAAAAAAAATTGTTAGAGAAAAAATTTTTTTTTTTGCATTTCTACATGTTTTAAGTGATTTCCAACCCCCCCCCCCCCCAAAAATTTGTTAGAGAAAAATAAAAATTTTTGCAACTTTTTTTTCAACAAATTTCGATTTCTTTTTTTTGCATTTCTACATGTTTTAAGTGATTTCCAACCCCCCCCCCCCCCAAAAAAAATGTTGGAGAAAAGAACTATAACTGTCAGCACTGTTGACATCATATTTAATGAATAAGATACAAGGTTCACTTGAGTGACCCAGCAGTATTGGCGGCGGAGGTTTTGCACTCTCCCGAGTGCTCCCCCACTAGTTGACATTGTATCTATTTTTGTGTTATTTTTACACAATTTCCTAATGGGTATTGGACACAACTCGTTACATAATAAATGTATTACATATTGTCCCCAAATACAGCCGATATTGAAAATTTAAAACTTGAAAATCTCGAAAAATATTCAGTCATTTTCAAAAATTCCAAAAGCTATGAGTTCATATTAATCTATGCTATTAAAAATAACAAATATATATATATATATATATATATATATATATATATATATATATATATATAGGTTTTGACATTTTAATGAGAGTGCCTACTTTGAGCCCTCCCTGGGAGGACTCCATTCCACATTCTGAAACCCACACATGTAGATACCAACGACACACAACACACACACACACACAACACACCACCACACCTGGGAGGGCTCCAAAAATTGGCTCTACTTTTAGAAAACATGTTAATGCAGCAAACAGCTCGGAAATCGTGTGTTATCAGCTTTGAAATCACAAAAGAGAAACTCTGAACGATCCTGAGAGCAAACCCGGTTCAAATAAAGATAAACAACTGCTTCCGTCTGTACCGCCATTCTCGCCCTACCAAGGTAGTGTGATGTCGAGCATCAATTCTTGACGTCATATGTTCCAGGTATACCTGAGTCCATTAAAACATCAGTTAAATTTGTTTTTTTCACATTTAAAAAGGTAATGGTTGGTTTGCCACCAAGCTTGTTAAATCACCGGGTGAGAGCAAACACAGTGGCCTGTTCCAAGTTCCGTTCGAAGTTCCACACGGATGAAGCACACAAAAAGAACCACAAAGGCTTTAATACCTTTTAAATATAATTATTTAAATATGGAAATCAAGCGAACAAATAACAAATGTAATTCAAAGGAAAAACAACACAAAGCGACCACAAAATGTCGGCACATGCTTTTCACAGCTCAAACCGACATGAAGGAACTCGGAACAGGAACTCCGAACACGAGGTCGATGGAGGGTTATTGTTTTCACCAGTACGTGGCCGTACGTGAAAAAAAAAAAAATAATAAAAATAAAAATAAAAATACTTTCAAACCGCGAACCAGAAACAACAACCACACAGTCCGTTCGTTCGCTCTGGTAAACCACGACTGGATTGGGGCATTGTGTTTTCTATAAATGCGGATAAGAAATCGAGAAATTATTACAATACATGTCATCACTATCCGGAAGTAGTGTGTGCCCGTACGGAATGTTCACATGCATTCCACGAATTATCGCTTTCATTGAAGTAACAACTGCTGTGATACTTACACACACAGAGTTAATTAAATCAAGTTTACCTCCCCGTCTTTGCTTGCCATGACATTCGCGGCCATTGACCATTGCCACTCCTACGCCACGGACCAAGGCCCGATCGATCCCATCGTAACCGGCACGGCCCGTGACGTCATCGTCGGCCGACCGCGCACCGGCCTACGCAGCAACGTGTATTGTCATTGGTTTAGTAAATAAAGTGGCCGCAGCAACGTGTCTTGTCATTGGTTGGTAAATAAATGGCCATAACTTGGAAGCACTTGTCCGATTAATATCAAACCTTGAAAAGGCACATACTCAGGTCCCCAGAAATATGCTGCGAGTTTCAATTAGATCGGACCAGTGGTTGTCGAGAAACAGCGGTCACAGACACACACACACACACACACACACACACACACACACACACACACACACACACACACTCACACACTGCTGGAATTATAGATAGATGTATGAATGTCGAAGTGACGGGTATATGATGTTACACAACATTTTCAGCCGGCGAGTCACCCTCTGATAGACCACCCGTCATCGCACAGCTCAGTCAATGTGACATGTACGTTATTTTTTTTTACCTCCCGGAGATGTCTGAAATGTCAAATATATCTGAATTGTGTAGCCATGATGAACAGGCATTCGATAATATGAGTGAGGAGAGTGAAAACAACTTTATCGTTAAGAAATTGTTGTGGCCTGTTCAAGTCAAGGCATGGTTGAGCAGGCCAAAAAACATGGCGGCTTCAGATCCCGGCGAGGTTACCCAGGAAACGCCTAAGACACAGAAAACGAGGCGGCCAGGGATCGCCTAATGAAGGATATAATTAAATAAGGCCGTTAATTATCTTCAAAAGGGGTGTTTTAATTAACCAAACAACCAATTTTCACTCTTGCACTTTCTTGGAGTTTTCTTAATATGCATGCAAAGTTTAGGCTGCTAGGTTTTATAGTTTTGGAGTTATGGGAGACACACACACACACACACACACACACACACACACACACACACACACGTACACATTGCCTTTTATTAGTATTATATATATATATATATATATATATATATATATATATATATATATATATATATATATATACAGTATATGAAGAAAGAGCCACCCACATCTCTCATCTGTGAATGGAGTGTTTCGTGCTTACATCAGCATTGCGCTTACCTTGTGTAGGTCTTCTTGAATTGCTCTAGGCAGCTTCTTCGGCTGGAGGAGTGTAGGAGGGGTCAATTGTTTACGTAATCCTAGCCACCTGGGTTTAGTTGATTAGGTGAGAGCTGATTGGCTATTCCCTCCATTCACAGGTGAGAGATGTGGTGGGTCTTTTTTATTCATAACATATACATACATACATATATATGTATATATATATATTATATATATATATATATATAATATATATACATACATACATACATATACATATATGAATGAAAAAAATGCAGGTTAGTGACCAGAGACAATGGGGAAGCATGGTTCATATGCTTACACAATGTGCAGGCATACCTGCTTCTATATACATATATGCCTAAGCAAATACACTTGCTTCACTGACACAAATATTAAGAGGGGGTC
>CM068965.1:77907616-77940325 GCA_035128595.1 Eptatretus atami | reverse complement strand
TATCACCATGCTTGTAATATTGTAAACAAGACAAATAAAGAGAAATAAATGACCTTGGGCATGACTTTAACATAATTTCTCAAGGTCAAAGCGCAGATATCGTTAAATTCACAATGTATGGATATTATGTAATAATGCGACAAATGGTACAACATAAGATAAAATGCCAATAAAACACCTTTATTACTCATAAAAAACATGTAAAACCATATATCACCATGCTTGTAATATTGTAAACAATGCAAATAAAGAGAAACAAATGACCTTTACATATTGACTCAAGGTCAAAGCGCAGATATCGTTAAATTTACATTGTATGGATATTACGTAATAATGCGAAAAATGGTCGTTTTTTTTCACGCCTAAATTAAGATGCGATTTTGGACCGCAATTTTCTCCCCTTGGACCTGACCCTCCCCCTATAAGCCATATATCACAATGACCAGTGAGTATTCAATTTTATGCTAGTCTTTATCTTTTATGTGCTGCTTTCAAGGAATATGCGATATATTGACAACTTCTGCTTACCACATTTTCGTGAGGGTGCCCCGCCATCTTGGAAATATGCAAATTGACTTCAGAGTGACACAGTGATGGCTGAAAATAATTCGGAATCGCATCATATTATTTTTTTTAACATGTTATACGCTATTTCTTTGCATTACCGCCAATTTGTAAATATATAATAAAACGCAATGTAAAAAACATGGTCACATTTTGCAATGGCGTCTTGACGTCACTATTTTGACCGCAGCGCCCCTGGCGAGTACGGCAGTGCCTACTCAAAGTATCCACCTTCATTTCAGTTCAGTAAGGGGTCACGATTCATGGACCAAGCCGTGAAGTTTTCTGTTTTCAAAGTTTGTGCCGCTCTTCAGGATCGTTACTAAGCCCAGGATGGCTTCCAATTGTAGTTCATTTGTCGTGTATTCCCAGAGGTGGTTTTTAATATCTCTGTGAGGCTCTTCGTCATCATTCCCATGAGGTTCGTCATCACTGGTTTCTTCATTCATTCTTTGGCATTCTTCAGCTTCCAGGATCTTTTCACTTCATGCTTAAGGTCTTGGTATTTGTTAATTTTCTTGATTTCTGCATCGTTAGTCCAAAATCACCGGTATTAACACCTCAATTAGCAATGCCTTCTCCTTTTTTTTTGCACCGAAGTATGATATCTGGTCGCAATGCTTTGTTTTCAATGTTCACACTGAGTGGTACTTCAATGTTTTCAGTGATTGCTTTTGGTTCATTTTCCCACAAATTTTCTGGAATTGTAATATCAAAGTTTTTGCAGATGTGCCAGCGGATTACTTTACAGACTCTGTTGTCGTTGTGTGTGTGTGTGTGTGTGTGTGTTGTCGTTGTCGAGCTCTTGGTGTGGACTGTGTCCAAGGGGGATCGGCAGAGTGCTCGTCACACTCCACATCTTTCGATTTTCCCACCGATCAATATCACGTGCCTTCTGGTTGAATGGTTCGTATTAGTAGGAACAATTGTCTGGGTGGCAGACGGATGGTTGTTCTGTGCGGATTATGTGGTTGGTTGCTCTGTGCAGACAATGTGTAAACATACCCTACTCACGTGTATTTTATTACATTTTTTGTCGAACTTTTACAATGCACGTCGTGTGTCGAGCTCTCCACGTCGGATGACCTTTTGATCTTCTCAAGGTCAGATGTGAGACGTAGAGATGCTGCAATTTTACAAGGTGGAATCATCAGTAAAATGTTAAAGTGCCCTCCAGGAAAAAAGAAGTGTTTCATGTAAATCAGGAAGGGGATTGGACCCAAGATGCTGCCTGAAGGCACACCAGCTTCCACTGGTAGGGCAAATGAGATGATGCCATCAGCAGACAGATGCTGTTTTAAAGGCTTCAGGAAGTCAGCAAGCCAAGAATGGAGAGAGCCTCGAATGCCACAGGCAACGAGTTCAGCAAGCAGTGCCAGATGCCAGATTGTGCCAAAAGCTTAGGATATGTCCAGTGAAACAGCAAGATTCTCCTACTACTTGAGGTTCAGGGCAACTCTCCATGACTATGAGACAAAGAAATGGGAAAAGATGTTCAGCATATTGTGGAGACGTCAAAGAAATGAGGCTTTACTTCACATCTTTCAAATACTTCTCATGTTGCAAACATACTCTCATTAATTTATAATATAGTAAAAAATTATTTAAACACCAAGTGCTACACATACTTCACAGCAGTCTAAACGAGTAACTGCAAATATTATGGAGGTTTCCATGTTGTGAAGTGGTTATCACATATCCGCATTACCACACAGAAAGGTCTCTGTTTGAAACCAGGTGCAATCATTATTTTAACCACACTCGGTGGTGTCATGGTTGCAGTGTCCGATGTGATCCTTGGAGGTCAACGTTTCAAAACTAACTCCGGTTGAATCCTACCAAAGACTTTGAATCTAGTATGCGCTGCTTCATTCATTGCTTGACGCTCGGCATTTGAAAAGGATGGAGCACAGACAAACAACCACAGGTTGGCAACCGTTGCGGAGGCTTTGTGGGCCGAAAAGGCCACCTTCTGTGTTGAAGTTCCTTGAAAGGGAAGTCGCATTTACTTGGGGAATGTATTATTTATTATAAACATCATCATCGATGTGCCAAACTCTTCATGGAGTGTCGGTGCTGCCGAAGCACTCTCTTAGTGAGCGTTGTGATGGGGGGTTTGCCATTGCCTTTCCAGCAGTCAGATCAGGACATGATTTGTAATTTGTTCAGTGTGATGGCCATACCTCACCTACTCTTCATGGAAGACACTGTGCAATCTTTCACGTCCGGTCGTCCACCAACACACAAAGGTGCTTGCAAACGTGACATCCTACTTGGCGTCCTCCCAATGGACGATGCACACACACATCGAGGCCTCGCCTGCCATGTGAAAAACCAGGTGATGGTTTATAGCCATGTTGAGATTCAAACCCAGGCTAGACAGCTCAAAGGTGAGTGCCCAAACCTGTAGAGTATCTTGTCATCCCATTAGTACCGTAGATCATCGGCAATTAATAAAATTGCCTCCTGATGAGGCATTTTTCTGGGAAGATGACAACAGAGATCATAATCCCCTTGTAATGTCTGCACTTCGAATACGAGCAATTTGGTGTAAATCATTGATGCCATTGGCTGAGATGCAACACCGGACTTGTTCTGATCCTCTTCCCTGATTCACCACAAATGCTTCTTTATTTTGTCATCAAACAAGCCATTGTTGATTGTTGCCAAACAATTCAAACTTGCATTCTTCTGTAAAGAGCGCATGTCTCTCGTTTTCTCATCGCCTTGTTTGTGGTTCAATTCCCATTCCAAACGTTTGGTTTTCGTTGCTTTTTTTTAGCAGCTACTTTATACATTCATTGAGATCACTCTACACTCAAAACAATATGTTTCTTACTGTTCTCGAGGTAACATTCAGACCCGTGTCCACAGCGAGGTTCTTTGGCGAGATCCATACTCATCCGTTGTCTATTTATCTGTCCCATAACCACAACTGCGTCATGCTTTGTCAACACGATGAACAATAACAACAAGGAGAATGTTTCATGCTCCAAATGAACAAGTAGCATCCATCAACCTTTCTGACACATGATATGAAAGCGTCTTGATCTGTATAGGATAATTCGGGAACAATAGACCATATACTTTTCCCCTTTGAGCAATTCCTGTATTTATTATAGTCTCAGTGCTGGAAGACTTAAGCCTCCCCCTATAGGATAGGGGGAGACTTATACCTGTTGGAGGGCCTTTTTCTACAATGAGTGCCCCCAATTCTTCATGACACCCCAGAGTTTCTTACACCTCTCTCTCAGAGTACGAAAAAAAAGAAAAACTTTTTCCAACATAGGTGGAGGCCATTCAGCCCATCATGCCTGCGCGGGCACCATACCAACCCATCTACACGAGATCCAAGGAAGAAAATGCAAAAAATGTTTTTAATTAATAAAATATTTTTTGTTTGTTTGCTTGTTTTGGGGGGTTGTAGTTTTTTTTTGTACTTTATCTATTTATTTTTTTTCCTTTTCTTCCCCTCAGGGGAGGGGGCATGGGCTTGGTTAAAAACACACATCAACCACACAACCCCCTTTGCCAAACCACCATTTAGGGTTTTCCCCCGTTTTTTTCTGCCAATGTCCGAGATATATCTCAGAACCGGTTGGGACTTTCAGAATGAATTTTTGCATCAATAATGGCAATACAACGTATTGACATAATTATTTTTGACCTTGACCTATTTTAAGGTCATGACCTAATTATAGAAAATTTTACATTTTTCACCAAAACTCGACTAAGGTTTGATGGATTGCAAATAAATTGCCCTCTCTAGATAGCCTAGAGCATGGCACATTTATGCTGTATTTACATCATACCCCTCCAGGTTAAAGGTCAAGTTCAAATGGCGGTCTGAAAAAAACAATGCGTTTTTTTTTTTGTCATTGCTCAATTTTGCCAATGCGAAATCTCGAACGCTTGGCCTTCCAAGATGTTTTTGCATCACAATAGTGTACCTGTACTGAAGTTGTGCACGTGATAGTTGATTCGTGTCCTCGACCTAATTTTTTTCAATTGTGACCTAATTGACTAAAAACACTTTTTGATCATAACTTGAATAATTTTCATCTGATTTTTCATGATGTTGAGTTTTATGGATAGATTAAAGATGTGGACACATCTTCTGAATTTACACTCTATCCCAATATGTTGAAGGTCAGGGTCATAGGGCGGTCTGAAACGAATATGTCCATCATTGAATCGTGGGTGCCAGGTGAGGCTTATCCTTGGCGATCGCTTTGTGATCGCAGATATCTCATTCCTTTTTTCTCTTACAAAATCTAGGCTCATGGAAGAGTGAGATGACAGGGGGTAACAAGGCAGTGGGAGCACAGTTCAACAAAAACAAGCAAGGGGAATGAATAAACTGGATGGAGGAGTGAAGGAAACACTGTAACCTGCAAGTAAGTGTTTGGTTAGGTAAGGTTAATGGGGGTTGAAAAAATATCTGGTACAGGTGGTGGGTGACATGAGATGGTGATGCACTACTTGCTTGAAGCTTTTAATGGAAGATTGTGATTGAACTGTTGAAAGCAGTTCTTCAAACTGGAAAAAAAAGAGGAACTGGAAGGGCACTCAGTTGAGCGCATACCTATTGACTATTGCCAGGTCACAGGTGAAAGTGGTAATGAATTTTTTTAAAGTGACCAGCATTTTTAGGTCATCTCTAACGAGATGACCTAATAAAACCAGTCTCGATGTCCGTCCGTACGTACGTTCCCCCATTTTTTTCTTCCGATTTTCTTGATATTTTGGTATGTGGGTAGATGTCTATGAGGGATGCACGATGGTATGAACTTTGACCCGATTGAAGCTCAAGGTCAACGTCAAGGTCACTCCAAATTTGTAAATCGTCCATTTTCAAAATCTATCTATCTCCGCCGTTTATGATCCGATATTCGAAATTACTTCGGATTCTGTTAATATGGAACAATATCTAATTTTGTCAGGCCGGTTTTTTGAAATTCCTCCTGGTTATCGAGTCACGTGTCTTCAAAGTTGGAAAAATCGTCGATGTGATACGGTCAAAAAAAAAAAAAAAAAAAAATTTTCGCCCGATCTTGATGAAACTTGGTATGTAGGTAGGGGTCGATGAGTGATGCACGACGGTATGACTTTTGATACGATTGAAGGTCAAGGTCAAGGCCACTCTAAAGTTGCGAAATCGTCCATTTTCAAAATCTATCTCCTCCGCCGTTTGTGATCCGATCTTCGAAATTTCTTCGGATTCTGATAATATGGAACTATATCTAAATTTGGTCAGGCCGGTTTTTAAAATTCGTCCTGGTTATCGAGTCACGTGTCTTCAAAGTTGGAAAAATCGTCGATGTGATACGGTCAAAAAAATTTCGCCCGATCTTGATGAAACTTGGTATGTAGGATCCACATCTACAGAGCTTCAGAGATGACAGTCACCCCCAACTGAGGGTAATTTTTGAACTCAGCATTCCTGAAAACCCACAAGTCAATTTTCCTAGCAAAATCTGAGGGTCGGGGAACAAAATGCCACCTTTTCTGCTTGAGTTGGCGTTGAATGAGCCAAAAATAACATTGATATCAAAGACAGACCCTCTCAAAAGTGAGATAACCTCAAAAGTCAAAACCAATATTTCAGCTTGGTGTCCTATTTTTTCAACAAACAATATTTCAGCTTGTTATCCCATTTTTTTCAAACAATATTTGAGCTTGGTATCCCATTAAAAAATTTTTTTTTTAGCTTGATGTCCTATTTTTTTCAAAAAACAATATTTCAGTTTGGTATCCAATTTTTTTTCTAAAAACAACATTTCAACTTGGTGTCCTATTTTTTTTTCAAAACCAATATTTCAGCTTGGTGTCCTTTTTTTTCAAAAACCAAAATTTCAGCTTGGTGTCCTTTTTTTCAAAAAATAATATTTCAGCTTTGTATCCTATTTTTTTCCAAAAAATATTCTAGCCAAAAACAAGATTCAAAAAACAATATTTCACCAAGGAAACCATGACGTTGGAATGATATTTTTCATGATATTCAATACGTGATAAATATCTCCAGATCATTCACCTTCAGCAGACAAGGAAAACAATTGTCTGAAATGAGTAAACTCTACAATGTCTGTTGATGAAGAATGTCAGGTGATATTTACCCTACATGCACGAAGCGAAAAGTGGGGTTCAGCAATTCATTCACTTTATCTGTCCTCAAATGTTAGTTTATGATTGAGAAGCAACTTAATTTCAATTGAATGTTATATTTTAAACACAAATCGGAAAATTAACATGTAGTTTAGCAGTACTGTACTTTGGATCTGAATTTTCCCGATTGCACATGCACATAGAGAAGCAAGATAATTTGTTTACTATATCTCCTTGTCCGGCAGTCAAACAAAATTGAAAATCATTCCAAATAGGAAACTTCCTGTTTTTAAGGACGTCATAAAGGACACAAACAAAAGGCATGAATAAGTAATGTAATGTTGGTGTATAAGACTGCATCAATGGCGGTAAACTTCAGAATTTTTATGCCTCCGCTAACGAAGTCACGAGAGGCATTATGTTTTCGGGTTGTCTGTCCATATGTATGTCGTCTGTCCGTGCTAATTTTCTCCGTTTTCTCTGCAACCACTTATCCGATTGCCAAAATTTTCGCCATAGGTGCAACTACTCATGTAGAATGTTTTAATGATAATTATGATGTCATAGGTCACGTGGTGTAGCATCGATGTTGGAAAAAAGGAAAAACTTCGGACCTCTAACTCCAAAACTGTGCCATTGAAAAGATTGAAACTTGGCATACATGAAGTAACTCCCCATGGGAAACAAGTGTGATTTTTTGATGATGTCATCGGTGATTTCGTTATGACGTCACCATTGCATACGTTGAACGCTTTATCCGATCAGTATGGACATTTTTGAGGGTCATGAAGGGTTAAATTGTCTGGGGGTGGGGGACGATGACATCATCATTAATGTGGTCTGGCAGCCACAGATATTTTTTAAACAAAAAAACCTTCAACAAGTGAAATCCTTCAATACAGCGCGTGTGGTGAAGCAAATGAGTACACTAATGTTAAAAATAGTGCGCAATTTATGCTTTTTCAGTTGAAAAACAATTAAAAAGCATACTTAATATTTGAAATGTAAAAATCTTGTTATTATTGTGATAAGCACCTTTATATATAACAGAAGGAATGAAATCGTTCGATACAGCGTGGCAGGGGACCGCAAAAGAATGATAGCATAAGAAGAACTTAGCTTTCAGCATTCGGCGATCAGCGCGAAATGCGATGGTGGGCGGAAGTGACGTCTTTCGTTCGTTCGTACATGAGGGGCGCGTTTCTTCGTTTTTTTTTCGTCAAGCAATAAATTAAATGTTTTTCACATATATAACACATTACTTTCACAAATTCGATACAGCGTGGCAGGGGACCGCAAAAGAATGATAGCATAAGAAGAACTTGGCTTTCAGCATCGGCGATCGGCGCGAAATGCGATGGTGGCGGAAGTGACGTCTTTCGTTCGTTCGTACATGAGGGGGAGCGTTTCTTCGTTTTTTTTCCGTCAAGCAATAAATTAAATGGTTTTCACATATATAACACAGTAGTTTCACAAATTTCCATTGAAATCTCGGTATTTCCGTCAATTGTCGCCATTTCCGTCGAGGTTACGCACTGCATCTACCGGACGGCCGTCATTGGCTGTCTTGAGGCACGTGGGGGGGGGGGGGACAACCGGGACGGCGCAACCAAGAGACGTGGTAGACGACGCCGGGGACATTTCAAACTCGGTGCAATTGTATACAGCGCACACGCTGTAAAAATCTTCTTCTCTGAAATGGCTGAACAGATCAAGGGAAACTTTACAAGTATGACTGCCTCTCCATGAGGAACAAAAAGATCTCCACATATGATATTATAGGTCACATGGTTTGGCAGCCATATTGGATTTACCCTGAAACCTTTAAAAATCATCTTCTCCAGAACGGCTTGACAGATCGAGGGGAAACTTCACACACATGTTCTCGAAGAGTTGGGGATACCAGGGTGCTCACAAATAATTAATATGTCACATGGTCTGACAGCCATATTGTATTGAACATAAATCTTAAAAAAATTATTTCTCTTGAACTGCTTCATCAATCAACATGAAACATCACAGTTATGATCTAGTAGTCATGGGGAAAATATGTTTTAAATTTCAACCTCATCGGAGGCATGGCCTGGCAGCCAAAATTATTTACTTGTTTGAATCTGGGTTCAGGGATTTAAATCAAACTTGGTAGAAGGATCTAAAATGATGTAGTAATGCAGGGGGAGGCATATCTGGTGACATCGTGACGTCAAAGAGTGCCCTTCTAGTTTTTTCTACAAACTTTAAATCTTTGTTTCATTTCAATGGAATTATATACTTCGACATGAGAGAACACAAATCGTCTTTTTGGCACTTTCAAAAACCTTCCGTTTAGCAGTATTTGGACAAAATATTACAGCATTTTACATCATCTTGACCAATCAAATTTGCTGCTCGCAGCACCCACCTATGTCCTTGTTTCTCAAGATTGCATGGGGTAAAGTGTTCGATGAACTTTCTAGTTTAAAATATTAATTCCTTTGGGCTTTGGGGGGAGTAAAGGCACCTATGATGGGTACTGGACCTTTTTATGTTGAGGATTGACTCCATGGACAGATTTCTACTCCATCACGGGGGGCTGTGGATCAAATAGCCCTCAGACAGCGCAGGATTTGAAAAAAAAATTGGGCTAACTGGTGTACCAAAACGCAATGGCCTATTTTTTCGAAACGCACGGAAGAATCTTTAATGTCCACAAACGAATGCTAGCAAAAGGCACAGTCGGCTTAAAACCTCTCTAAACACTGTGCACTTGTTGATGCAACGCTCTACCTGTGAAACACCAGGATAAGAGTTTAGAGTCGAGCAGAGACCCAAATACAAGCACGCCACCTCTAAGCTATTCTGTCAGTTTGTGTTGAAGTACCTGTACTACACTTGAAATCACTTCTTTCTTTCTTTTTGGAACAGCTTTGGCTGACCCAAGGTAATTGTAATTGTTGACTTGTGGATCAGGCCTGGCTGAATACAGCCATGTGATGAAGTCCTTTGATGCTCGTACAACTCTGCACCAAGTCTCTCCCCTTTCTCTCTGTGTCATCAAGCCTTCGGTTCTGAGTGTGGAATATGATCCCTGACTGCTATAACCTATTTGTGCAAACATAATGTATCCTGTCTTACATATCCACTCTGTCTAACATCAGCTCATCTTCGACAAAAAAATAAAGATGTACAAGATAACTTTTATATTGTGTATTTGAACCAAAATATACCTGGGTGTTAATGTAGTGTTCAGATGTTTATTCATTTTATTTTTGCTTGAGTGTTTTGTTGTTTAAACAGATAGGAGAATTTTTAAGTGTTTCCTCACCATTGAGAGATATGGCCAATAATTCCAAATAGCATGATATCTCAAAAAGTTATGGACAGATTCGGACGACACTTGGTGGACAGGTTGGGTGTCGATTAGATTTTGTCGATTAGATTAGAGAAGGACAAGCCGATTAGATTTTGGTGAAGGTCCGAATGCAGATCCAGCCTATCAGTGGGATACAAAACATAAACTGTTCATCTTGACAGAGGTATGTTCTCTACCAAGTGCCATTCGAGTTACACCTGCTTACTGTCTATGTTGAAAAGCCATAAAGAACTCCAGAGATAATGTAGCACATTCATACATTTTCATGTTTGCTACTCTTGATAGGAATCTGTATTAAACAAACACCTCTTGGTTACAGTGAATACATAAGAGTGAATTGTAAAAGAGTTGCAAAATACCTGCATTGAAATTTTAAAGGAAATTGTCGTGATTGGTGAGATGGCCAGATATAGCTGAGAGGTATCCACTATAAATGGATGAGGTGTGTGTGTGTGTATACTTTTTGTGTCTATCAATTACGTAGTCTCATTAATTATGCACTATTGGAATGTACCTTTTGACCTTTGAAGACCCAAAAGGCCCAGAGGAGCCACAAGACCACGAAGACCCTTTAAGACTCGTGTGTGTGTGTGTGTGTGTGGCATGTTTTTTGTGGAGTTCTACTGGAGCATTCTGATGTGGAATGTGATTCACCAAAATGATCATCATGACCTCCTGAGTTGATTAGGCTAAATAACTACAAAAAAATCCGTTAGAATTCCTATGTTTTAAACGCATGCCATGTTAAGGTATATAAAGTAGCTTAATACGTCCTTCTACCATTGCATGGCTTTCTAATTCCAAAATAAATAACAAAGCATGAATTAATTAATACTAACTAGTGCATGCCCGTACGTGCGTGGCCGTACATGGCAAAAAAAAAAAAACCTTTCAAACCGCGTGCCAGAAACAACAACCACACAGGCCGTTCCTTCGCTCTCACGTGCCTGTACATGCGTGGCCGTATGTGCAAAAAAAAAAAAAACTTTCAAACAAATTCACAGGCCGTTCCTTTGCTCTCGTAAACGACGACTGGATTGGGGCATTGTGTTTAAGAAAATCGAGAAAGTACAGAAATTGAGAAGAAAGAATACAGTATGTCGATAAATCGAGAAAGATACAGTAAGTCGTCACTATCCGGAAGTCCGGAAGTTAAGTCCTCACTGTCCGGAAGTTTGCATATCGCAGTTACGATTATTCGCAATTTAGTTTTAATGGCCAATTATTCAATTAGCGCCAACGTCTTTTGCCTTTTCGCAATGTCATCGCAAGGAAAAACACAAAGAGAAGTGGAAAAAAAAACAACTTTCAAACAACCACACAGGCCGTTCCTTCGCTCTCGTAAACGAGGACTGGATTGGAGCATTGTGTTTATCTATAAATGCGCATAAGAAATCGAGAAATTATTAGAATACACTAAGTCATCACTATCCGGAAGTCCGTACATTGTAACCCGTAATGGGGAACGCGGCTGAGGTTCTCTTCCCCATCGGTCACGCCTACGCAGCAACGTGTCCTGTCATTGCTTTGGAAAATAAATGGCCATAACTTGGGAAGCACTTGTCCGATTAATATCAAACCTTGAAAAGGCACATCCACAGGGCCCCAGCAATATACCTGGAACCTGGCAAGTTTCAATTACATCGGACCAGTGGTTGTCGAGAAACAGCGGTCACAGACACACACACACACACACACACACACACACACACACACACACACACACACATTGCTGGAATTATAGATACATAATACTTACAACAATAATAAGAATAGTAGTATCTTATGGCAATAATGATAACGAACATATAATCCCCATGCTGTGCCCAAGCACATCATGGTTTGGTGAAAGGCAAGCTAATGCTCAAGCAGTACAGCAAGCGGGTATACCACAAGGCTGTGATGACTCATGAAAATTTGGTCCATCAGACTAACTGGCCCACTAGTACTGATAAACTTTTGAGCTGTTTACAGCCTAATGACGGTCACACTGGTGTTTCGCATGCAGGGCGATATATCAATAAGTGCACCATCCATCGGAAGTGTGAGCGTTTAGCTCTTGCTTATCATGGTAAAATGTGTGTATTTCATTTATCACTCATTTTGGGGATGCAGATGGTTAGGGTCATGTTGAAACTTGATGTGATGGGAGATCTGGTGATGACGTCACAGCTAACATCTTTGCAAGGCTCAAACTCAAAATTTGGCATTACACCACTGATGGGTTTTACCCAATGTGCAAGCATGATGGTAGTTTTTACTTCAGTCTCTCGTATGACTCTAATAGGATGTCTATGGTTGCACTTTATTTACTTTGGTCATACATCTCAATCCTTCACCAAAGCAATCCCAAGTGAGAGCATTAAGTAATTATATAAAGGCTTAGATTTTTTTTTTTCCAACTAGGAGTGAAAATGGAAAGCATTCATCTGGATTACATTAAAACGAATTAAATCAACTCCAAATTGTGACGGTTGGCTTTTAACCGTGAGATTGATTATGGAACCATGATTGAAGCGAATAATGCGTTTCCAACTTCGCACGTGAGAGCGTGCACATCCAGTGTCATAAACGTCAAGAGGATTTTTCCGTGTAATCGTGCCTAATGTGGCAATGATCTTTTACAGTCACGATTGTTCACTTCACAGAGGTAGAGCAATTTGTCCTCACCTCCCCAGCCGGGTGTCTGCAGCACCGGCAGCATTTATCCGTGTGTGTTTGTGGCCCACAAAACCACGAGGGTGGTTTGCAATTGCATTTGAAAACTTTTGGTGTGTGTATAAAGCAACAACATACCCGTCAAATATGAAGCAGAGGCACAAGAAAAGACTATCCAGCTAACAGTTTGATGGGGAGATTGGTGAAATGCCGGCTGAGATGGGCTGGACACTTTGAAGAAAATACCTGTTTAATAAGCTTGCCACCTCACTTTCATCACTAACCACTTTCCCGGTGCTATTCCTCAATGGGCCCACACTGGTCCTAACCTGTTCCTTTTCCCCTGATATACTTAAAGAAAGCCTTGCTATTATGTTTAATATTCTTAGCCATGTCCTTCTCATACTCTCCTGGCTTGCCGTTATTTTCTTCACTTGCCTCTGTTTACTCCGATAGTGATATAAATCTAACTCCAGTCCTGTTATTTTAAACTAATAAATGCCTTCTGCTTCTCCTTAATAGTGTTCCTCATCTCACTGCTCAACCATCCTGGTCTCTTTCTACTTCTAGTTTTACACCTCATTGGAATGTACTTACTCTGCACTCTACACATTTGGTCCTTAAAGGTTTCCCATTTCTCTGATGCTGATTGTCCTGTTGTTAACTTCTCCAAATCTACATCACCCAATTCTCTCCTCGTACCATCAAGGTTTGCCTTCCTGAAATCTAATAAACCATACCCTACATCCTGAACTCTAACCCTCAACAGAATCTTTGCACACACAATGTTATGGTCACTTGCTCCTAAATGCTCCCCACCTCCCCTTCCTCACCATATGGGATCGTTACTTAAAAGGAGGTCTAACACGGCACTCCCCTCGTGGGCTTATCTACAAACTGGGTAAAAACAATCTTGGAATAAAACTAGGAAATCCTCATCCGCTATGCCCTTTCCCTGTTCCTGGACCCAATCTATCCTGGCAAGTTAAAATCCACCATCATCAATTACTCTTCCCTTACTTACCACATGCCCTTTTGAATTCTTCATGTACTCCTCCTTCTCCTCTTCCTTCCCACCCAGAGCCCTATAAAAGCATCCACGTATCTTACTGTTTTACAATCTCTAATCTCTAGCCATACAGAATCCTCAACATTTATTCCTCCTTAATTGCCATCCCTTTCTCTTGATGCCAATGCTGTCCTTTACCCAGATTGCTACTCCTCCTCCTATTCTCCTTCCTATTCACACCGATACACCTTGTACCCTTCTAATCCTGTCCTCCAGTTACTCTCCTCCTTAAACCATGTCTCAATCACTGTAACATATCGTAACTCCTCGCTATCTACTTTGGCTTCAAGCTCTTCCATCTTTATTTAAACTTTCTGGTAATTGGCAATGCGAATATATTTAACTTTCCCTCCCTGAAATTCTATTTCCTGCCTGGCCTTACTCATCCCAATTACTTCATCCATTCCTTCCTTTATAGCTTCCCCACCCTCCGCTGACCGAAAAAAGCCTGAATTCCTTCCTCATTTCCCACTGCAAACCTTGCTCCCCCCCTTTCTATTTAATATACAGCCATCATTCCGGAAACACTCCCTTTGTCCTCTAAAAGTCTAAATGATTCCCACCGCTTCTTAGACCCCCTCTTAATATTTGTGTCAGGAAGCAAGTGTATTTTTGCTTAGGCATTATATTGTATATAGAAGCAGGTTTATGCCTGCACATGTGTAAGCATATGAACCATGCTTCCCCATTGTCTTCTGGTCACTAACCTGCATTTTTCATCATATATGTATATGCTATGTATGTATGTATATATATTATATATATATATATATATAATATATATATATACATATATATGTATGTATGTATATGTTATGAATAATAAAAGACCCACCACATCTCTCACCTGTGAATGGAGGGAAAGCCAATCAGCTCTCACCTAATTCAACTAAACCCAGGTGGCTAGGATTTACTGTAAACAATTGACCCCTCCTACACTCCTTCCAGCGAAGAAGCTGCCTAGAGCAATCAAGAAGACCTACACAAGTGTTAAGCGCAATGCTGATGTAAGCACGAAACACTCCATCACAGATGGAGAGATCGTGGGTGGGCTCTTTCTTCATTATACTTATATATAATATATATATAATATATATTATATATATATATATATATATATATATATATATATAATACTAATAAAAGGCAATGTGTACGTGATGATGTGTGTGTGTGTGTGTGTGTGTGTGTGTGTGTGTGTGTGTCTCCCATACTCCAAAACTATAAAAAACCTAGCAGCCTAACTTTGCAATGCATATTAAAAGACAAACTCCAAGAAAGTGCAAAGTTGGAAAATTGGTTGTCTTGGTTTAATCTAAAACACCCCTTTTTGAAGCATAATTAACGGCCTTATTTATTATATCCTTCATTAGGCGATCCCTGGCCGCCTCGTTTTTCTGTGTCTTAGGCGTTTCCTGGTAACCCTCGCCGGGATCTGAAGCCGCCATGTTTTTTTGGCCTGCTCAACCATGCCTTGACTTGGAACAGGCCACAACAATTTCTTAACGATAAAGTTGTTTTCACTCTACAACTCCACTCATTATTATCGAATGCCTGTTATCATGGCTACACAATTCAGATATATTTGACATTTCAGACATCTCCGGGAGGTAAAAAAAAATAACGTACATGTCACATTGACTGAAGCTGTGCGATGACGGTCGGTCTAATCAGATGGGTGACTCGCGCTTGGAAAATGTTGTGTAACATCATATACCCGTCACTTCGACATTCATACATCTATCTATAATTCCAGCCAGTGTGTGAGTGTGTGTGTGTGTGTGTGTGGGTGTGTGTGTGTGTGTGTGTGTGTGTGTGTGTCTTGTGACGCTGTTATCTCGACAACCACTGGTCCGATCTAATTGAAACTCGCCAGCATATTTTCTGGGGACCTGAGTATGTGCCTTTTCAAGTTTGATATTAACTCGGACAAGTGCTTTCCAAGTTATGCATTTATTTACAACCAATGACAAGAACGTTGCTGCGGCCACTTTATTTACTAAACCCAATGGACAATTACACGTTGCTGCGTAGCCGGGCGCGGTCGGCCTGACGATGCGTCACGGGCCGTGCCGGTTACGATGGGGATCGATCGGCGCCTTGGTCCCGTGGCGTTAGGAGTGGCAATGCGTCAATGGCCGCGAATTCATGCAAAGCAAAGACGGGGAGTAAACTTTGATTTAATTAACTCTGTGTGTTTTGTAAGTATCACAGCAGTTGTTACTTCAATGAAAGCGAATAATTCGTGGAATGCATGTGAACATTCGTACGGCACACACTACTTTCCGGATAGGTGATGACATTGTATTTAATAATTTCTCGATTTCTTACCGCATTTATAGACAAACACAATGCCCCAATCCTAGTCGTTGGTTACCAGAGCGAACGAACGGGACCTGTGTGGTTGTTGTTTCTGGTTCGCGGTTTTGAAAGTATTTTTATTTTTATTTTTATTATTTTTTTTTTTTTTTTCACGTACGGACCACGTACTGAGTGAAAACACCAATAACCCTCCATCGACCTCGTGTTCGGAGTTCCTGCTTTCGAGTTCCTCATGTCGGTTTTGAGCTGTGAAAACATGTGCGCGCCGACATTTTGTGGTCGCTTTTTGTGTTGTTTTTTCCTTTGATTACATTTTGTTATTGTTCGCTTGATTTCCATATTTAAATAATTTATATTTAAAAGGTATTAAAGGCCTTGTGGTTTCTTTTTGTGTGCTTCATCGTGTGAACTTCAACGGAACTTGGAACAGGCCACTTGTGTTGCTCTCACCCGGTGATTTAAACAAGCTTGGTGGCCCCAAACCAACCATTACCTTTTTAAATGTGAAAAAAAACAAATTTAACTGATGTTTTTATGGACTCAGGTAACCTGGACATATGAACGTCAAGAATTTGATGCTCGACCATCACACTACCTGGTAGGGCGAGAATGGCGTACAGACGGAAGCAGTTGTTTATCTTTATTTGAACCGGGTTGCTCTCAGGATCGTTTCAGAGTTTCTCTTTTGTGATGTTCAAGCTGATAACAACGATTTCGAGCTGTTTGTGCATTAACATGTTTTTCTAAAAAGTAGAGCTCAATTTTGGAAAGCCCTCCCAGGTGTGGTGCGATGTGTTGTAGGTGTGCTGTGTGGTTGTGTGTCGTTGGTAATCTACATGTGTGGGTTTCAGGAATGTGGAATGGAGTCCTCCCAGGGACGGGCTCAAAGTAGGCACTCTCCATTAAAAGTCAAAACCTATATAAATATATATATATATATAATATATAATATATATATATATATATATATATTTGTTATTTTTAATAGTCATTAGATTTAATATGAACTCTAGCTTTTGGAAATTTTTGAAATGACTGAATATTTTTCGAAGATTTTCACAGTTTTAAATTTTCAATATCGGCTGTATTTGCGGCGACAATATGCTAATACATTTATTATGTAACGAGTTGTGTTCCAATACCCATGTAGGAATTGTGTAAAAATAACACAAAAATAGATACAATGTCAAACTAGTGGGGAGCACTCGGGAGCATTTGCAAAACCTCCGCCGCCAATACTGCTGGGTCACTCAAGTGAACCTTGGTATCTTATTCATGTAAATATGATGTCCAACAGTGCTGACAGTTATAGTTCTTTTCCCAACATTTTTTTTTGGGGGGGGGGGGGAGTTGGAAATCACTTTAAAACATGTAAGAAATGCAAAAAAAAGAATCGAAACTTTGTGAAAAAAAAGTTGCAAAAATTTTTATTTTCTCTGAACAAATTTTTGGGGGGGGGGGGGGTTGGAAATCACTTAAAACATGTAAAATGCAAAAAAAAAAATTTTTTCTCTAAACAATTTTTTTGGGGGGTTGGGGGGGGGTCTGAAATCACTAAAACATGTAGAAATGCAAAAAAATAAAAAATTTTTTCTCAATTTTTTTTGGGGGGGGGTTTGGAAATCACTTAAAACATGTAGAAATGCAAAAAAAAAAAAAAAATACTTCTCTAACAATTTTTTTTTTTGGGGGGGGGGGGAACCAAGTCCAAAATCTAATGCATTGATCCTTCGACCATACCAACCCCCCCCCCACCAAGTATTCGTCGAAATCCGTCGAGGAGTTTCCGTAATACTTTTCACAAACAACAAACAAACAAACAGGAAGGGGTGAACAAGTTAACCTCCGATCTCGATGGCGGAGGTTAATAACGTGCTTTATACTGGAAAAAGAACATATAAAACCATATATTCAGCATTTAGGAAATATTGTAAGCAATACAACCGAGATAAAATAAATGCCTTGGGAAGACCTGACCTTATTTTCTCAAGCGTCAAGCGGTGGATATCGTGAAATCCAGAAATGTAATAATGGTTAGAACGTATAGATAAAGCCAATAAAAACCTGTATACTCATAAAAAACATGTAAAACCATATATCACCATGCTTGTAATATTGTAAACAAGACAAAATAAAGAGAAATAAATGACCTTGGGCAGACTTAAACATAATTTCTCAAGTCAAAGGCAGATATCGTTAAATTCACAATGTATGGATATTATGTTAATAATGCGACAAATGATTACAACATAAGATAAAATGCCAATAAAACACCTTTATTACTCATAAAAATAATGTAAACCATATGATCACCATGCTTGTTAATATTGTAAACAATGCAAATAATGGAGAAAAACAAATGCACCTTTACATAATGACTCAAGGTCAAAGCGCAGATATCGTTAAATTTACATTGTATGGATATTTACGTATAATGCGAAAAATGGTCGCTTTTTTTCACGCCTAAATTAAGATGCGATTTTTGACCGCAATTTTCTCCCCTTGGACCTGACCTCCCCCATAAGCCATATATCACAATACCAGTTGAAGTATTCAATTTATGCTAGTCTTTATCTTTTTATGTGCTGCTTTCAAGGAATATGCGATATATGAACAACTTCTGCTTACCACATTTTCGTAGGGGTGCCCCGCCACTTGGAAATATGCAAATTGACTCAGAGAACAGTGATGGCTGAAATAATTCGGAATCGCATTCATATTATTTTTTTTAACAGTTTATACGCTATTTCTTGCTATACGCCAATTTGTTAAATATAAATAAAACGCAATGTAAAAAACCATGGTCACATTTGCAATGCGTCTTGCGTCACTATTTTGACCGCAGCGCCCCTGGCGAGTACGGCAGTGCCTACTCAAAGTATTCCACCTTCATTTCAGTTCAGTAAGGGTCACGATTCATGCCAAGCCGTGAAAGTTTCGTTTTCAAAGTTTGTGCCGCTCTTCGGATCGTTTACTAAGCCCAGGGATGGCTTTCCAATTGTTAGTTAAATTTGTCGTGTATTCCCAGAGGTGGTTTTTAATATCTCTGTTGAGGCTCTTTCGTCATCATTCCCATGAGGTTTCGTCATCACTGGTTTCTTCATTCATTTCTTTGGCATTCTTCAGCTTCCAGGATCTTTCACATTCATGCTTAAGGTCTTTGGTATTTGTTATTTTCTTGATTCTGCATCGTTAGTTCCAAAATCACGGTATTAACACCTCAATTAGCAATGCCTTCTCCTTTTTTTTTGCACCGAGTATGATTATCTGGTCGCCAATGCTTTGTTTTCAATGTTCACACTGAGTTGCGTACTTCAATGTTTTCAGTGATTGCTTTTGGGTTCCATTTTCCCACAAATTTTCATGAATTGTAATATCAAAAAGTTTTTTGCAGATGTGCCAGCGGATTACTTTACACTCGTTTGTCGTTGTTGTGTGTGTGTGTGGTGTGTTGCACGTTGTCGAGGCTCTTGTGTGGACTGTGTCAGGGCGATCGGCAGAGTGCTCGTCACACTCCACATCTTTTTCGATTTCCCCACCGATCAATATCACGTGCCTTCTGGTTGAGATGGTTCGTTATTAGTAGGAACAATTGTCTTGGGTGGGCGACGGATGGTTGTTCTGGCTGGTAGGATTATGTGGGTTTGGTTGCTCGGCAAGACAATGTGTAAACATACCTACTCACGTGTATTTTATTACATTTTTTGTCGAACTTTTACAATGCACGTCGTGTATGTCGAGCTCTCCACGTGGATGACCTTTTTGATCTTCTCCAAGGTCAGATGTGAGACGAGAGATGCTGCAATTTTAACAAGTGGAATCATCAGTTTTAAAATGTTAAAGTGCCCTCCAGGAAAAAGAAGCTGTTTCCATGTAAAATCAGAAGGGGATTGGACCCAAGATGCTGCCTTGAAGGCACACAGCTTCCACTGGTAGGGCAAATGAGATGATGCCATCAGCAGACAGATGCTGTTTAAAGGCTTCAGGAATCAGCAAACGCCAAGAATGGAGAGAGCCTCGAATGCCACAGGCAACGCGAGTTCAGCAAGCAGTGCCAGATGCCAGATGTGCCAAAAGCTTAGGATATGTCCAGTGAAACAGCAAAGATTCTCCACTACTTGAGGTTCAGGGCAAACTGCTGCCATGACTATGAGACAAAAGAAATTGGAAAAGATGTTCAGCATATTTGGAGACGTCAAAGAAATGAGGCTTTACTTCACATCTTTCAAATACTTCTCATGTTTGCAAACATACTCTTCATTAATTATAATATAGTAAAAAATTATTAAACACCAAGTGCCTACACAATACTTCACAGCAGTCTAACGAGTAACTGCAAATATTATGGAGGGTTTCCATGTTTGCTGAAGTGGTTATCACATATCCGCATACCACACAGAAGCTCTGTTTGAAACCAGTGCAATCATTATTTTAAACCACACTCGGTGGGTGTCAATGGTTGCAGTGTCCGATGTGATCCTTGGAGGTCAACGTTTTCAAAACTAACTCCGGTTGAATCCTACCAAAGACTTGAATCTAGTATGCGCTGCTTCATTTCATTGCTTGACGCTCCGGCATTTGAAAAAAGGAGGAGCACGACAAACAACACAGGTTGCAACCGTTGCGGAGGCTTGTGGGCCGAAAGGCCACCTTCTGTCGTTGAAGTTCCTTGAAAGGGAGTCGCATTTACTTGGGGAATGTATTATTTATTATAAACATCATCATCGATGTGCCAAACTCTTCATGGAGTGTCGGTTGCTGCGAAGACTCTCTTAGTGAGCGTTGTGATGGGGGGTTTTCCATTGCCTTTCCAGCACAGTCAGATTCAGGACATGATTTTGTAATTTGGTTCAGTGATGGCCATACCTCACCTACCTTTCTGGAAGACACTGTGCACTTTCACGTCCGGTGTCACACCAACACACAAGGTGCTTGCAAACGTGACATCTACTGGCGTCCTTCCCAATGACGATGCACACACACATTCGAGGCCTCGCCTGCCATGTTGAAAAACCAGTTGATGGTTTATAGCCATAGTTGAGATTCAAACCCAGGCTAGACAGCTCAAAGTGTGTGCCCAAACCTGGTAGAGTATTCTTGTTCATCCCTTAGTACCGTAGATCATCGCAATTAATAAAATTGCCTCCGTGATGAGGCATTTCTGGGAAGATGACAACAGAGATCATAATCCCCCTTGTAATGTCTGCACTTCGAATACGAGCAATTTGGTGTAAATCATTGATGCCATTGAGTTGAGATGCAACACCGCACTTGTTCTGATCCTACTTCCTTGATTCACCACAAAGCTTCTTTATTTTGTCATCAAAACAAGCCATTGTTGATTGTTGCCAAAACCATTTCAAACTTGCATTCTTCTGTTAAGAGCGCATGTCTCCTCGTTTTTTCATCGCCTTGTTGTTGCGTTCAATTTCCCATTCCCAAACGTTTGGTTCGTTGCTTTTTTTAGCACTACTTTATACATTCATTGAGTCACTCTACACTCAAAACAATATGTTTCTTACTGTTCTCGAGGTAACATTCAGACCCGTGCCACAGCGAGTTCTTTGGCGAGATCCATACTCATCCTGTTGATCTTATTATCTGTTCCCATAACACCAACTGCGTCGATGCTGTCAACACGATGAAAATAACAACAGGATGAATGTTTCATGCTCAAATGAACAAGTTCCATCCATTCAACCTTTCTGACACATGATATGAAGCGCTTTGATCTGTATAGGATAATTCGGGACAATAGACCATATACTTTTCCCCTTGAGCAATCCTGTTTTATTATAGTCTCAGTGCTGGAAAGACTTAGCTCCCCCTATAGGATAGGGGAGACTTATACCTGTTGGAGGGCCCTTTTTCTAACCAAGGAGTGCCCCCAATTCTCTGACACCCCAGATTTCTACACCTCTCTCTCAGAGTACGAAAAAAAAAAGAAAAACTTTTTTCCAACATGGTGGAGGCATCAGCCCATCATGCCTGCGGCGGGGCCACCATACCAACCCATCTACCGATCCAAGGAAAGAAAGCAAAAAATGTTTTTAATTAATAAAATACTTTTTTGTTGTTTGCTTGTTTTGGGGGGTTTGAGTTTTTTTTTTGTACTTTAATCTATTTATTTTTTTTCCTTTTCTTCCCCTCAGGGCGAGGGGCATTGGGCTTTGGTTAAAAACACACATCAAACCACACAACCCCCTTTGCCAAACACCATTTAGGGTTTTCCCCCGTTTTTTCTGCCATGTCGAGATATATCTCAGAACCGGTTGGGACTTTCAGAATGAATTTTTGCATCAATAATGGCAATTACAAACGTTAATTGACATAATTATTTTTGACCTTGACCTATTTTAAGGTCATGACCTAATATAGAAATTTTACATTTTCACCAAACCTCGACTAAGGTTTGATGGATTGCAAATAAATTGCCCTCTCCTAGAATAGCCTAGTAGCATGGCACATTTATGCTGTATTTAACATCATACCCTCCCAGGTTAAAGGTCAAGTTCAAATGCGTCTGAAAAAAACAAAGGTTTTTTTTTTGTCAATTGCCAATTTTGCCAATGCGAAATCGTCGAACGCTTGGCCTTCTCAAGATTTTTGCCGATCACAATAGTGTACCTGTATCTGAAGTTGTGCACGTGATAGTTGATTCGTGTCCTCGACCTAATTTTTTTCAATTGTGACCTAATTGACTAAAAACACTTTTGATCATAACTTGAATTAATTCATCTGATTTTTCATGATGTTTGAGTTTATGGATAGATTAAAGATACACATCTTCTGAATTACACTCTATCCCAATATGTTTTGAAGGTCAGGGTCATTAGGGCGGTCTGAAACGAATATGTCCATCATTGAATCGTGGGTGCCAGGTGAGGCTTATCCTTGGCGATCGCTTTGTGATCCCGCAGATATCTCATTCCTTTTTTTCCTCTTACAAAATTCTAGGCTATGGGAAGATTGAGATGACAGGGGTAACAAGGCAGTGCGGAGCCACAGTCAACAAAAACAAGCAAGGGGAATGAATAAAAACTGGATGGAGGAGCTGAAAGAAACACTGTAAACTGCAAGTAAGTGTTTGTAGGTAAGGTTAATGGGGTTGAAAAATAATCTTTGGCTAACAGTGTGGTTGACATTTGAGATTGGTGATGCACTACTTGCTTAAGCTTTTAATGCGAAGATTGTGATTGAACTGTTTGAAGCAGTTCTTCAAAATCTTTGGAAAAAAAAAAAAGGGAAACTGGAATGGCCAACTCAGTTGAGCGCATACCCTATTGACTATTGCCAGGTCACAGGTGAAATGGTAATGAATTTTTAAATCACGTAGTGACCAGCATTTTAGGTCATCTCTTACGAGATGACCTAATAAAACAGTCTCGATGTGCCGTCCGTACGTACTGTCCCCATTTTTTTCTTCCGTTTCTTGATATTTGGTATGTGGTAGATTCTATGAGGGTATGCACGATGGTTCATGAACTTTGACCGATGTGAAGCCTCAAAGGTCAACGTTCAAAAGGTCACTCCAAATTTGTAAAATCATCCATTTTCAAATCTATCTATCTCCGCCGTTTATGATCGATAATTCGAAATTACCTCGGATTTCTGTTAATATGGAACAATATCTAATTTTGGTCAGGCCGGTTTTTTGAAATTCGTCCTCGTTATCGAGTCACGTGTCTTCAAAGTGGAAAAATCGTCGATGTGATACGTTCAAAAAAAAATTCGCCCGATCTTGATGAACTTGGTTATGTAGTAGGGTCGATGAGTGAGCACGAACGGGTAGGACTTTGATACGATGGAAGGTCAAGGTCAAGGCTCCACTCTAAAGTTGCGAAATCGTTCCATTTTCAAAAATCTATCTCTCCGCCGTTATCATTCTTTCGAAATTTCTTCGATTCTGATAATATGGAAAAACTATATCTAAATTTGTCAGGCCGGTTTTTAAAAATTCGTCCTGGTATCGAGTCACGTGATCCTTCAAAGTTGAAAAATCGTCGGATGTGATACGGTCAAAAAAATTTCGCCCGAATCTTGATGAAACTTGGTATGTAGGATCCAATCTACAGAGCTCAGAGATGACATCCCCCAACTGAGGCGTATTTTTTGAACTCAGCATTCCTGGAAAACCCACAAGTCCAAATTTTCCTAAGCAAAATCTGAGGTCGGCAGGAACAAAAATGCCACCTTTTCTGCTGAGTTAGGCGTTGAATGAGCCAAAAAATAACATTGATATTCAAAACAGACCCTCTCAAAAGCTGAAGATACCTCAAAAGTCAAAACCTATTTCAGTCTTGGTGTCCAATTTTTTCAACAAACAATTTCAGCTTGTTATTCCCATTTTTCAACAATATTTGAGCTTGGTATCATTAAAAAATTTTTTTTTTAGCTTGATGTCCTATTTTTTTCAAAAACAATATTTCAGTTGCCGTATCCAATTCTTTTCTAAAAACAAAACATTCAACTTGGTTCCTATTTTTTTTATCAAAACCAATATTTCAGCTTGGTGTCCTTTTTTTCCAAAAACCAAAATTTCAGCTTGGTGTCCTTTTTCAAAAATAATATTTCAGCTTGTATCCTATTTTTTTCCAAAAAATATTCTAGCCAAAAACAAGATTCAAAAAAACAATATTTCACAGGAAACCATTGACGTGCTAATGATATTTTCATGATATTCAAACGTGATAAATATCTCCAGATCATTCACCTTCAGCAGACAAGGAAAACAATTGTCTGAAATGAAGTAACTTACAATGCTGTTGATGAGAATTAGGGTGATATTTACTTAACAGCACGAAGCGAAAAGTGGGGTTCAGCAATTCATTCATTTATCTGTCCTCAAATGTTAGTTTATGATTGGAGAAGCAACTTAATTTCAATTGAATGTTATATTTTAAACACAAATGGAAAATAACATGTAGTTTAGCATACTGTACTTTGGATCTGAATTTTCCGATTGCACATGCACTAGAGAAGCAAGATAATTTTTTTACTATATCTTCCTTGTCCGGCAGTCAAACAAAATTGAAAAATCATTCCAAATAGGAAACTTCCTGTTTTTAAGGCGTCATAAAGGACACAAACAAAAAAGGCAGAATTAACGTAATGTAATGTTGGTGTATAGACTGCATCAATGGCACGGTAAACTTCAGAATTTTTATGCCTCCGGCACACGAAGTCACGAGAGGCATTATGTTTTCGGGTTGTCTGTCCATATGTATGTCGTACTGTCCGTTTGCTAATTTTCTCCGTTTTCTCTGCAACCACTTATCGATTGCCAAAATTTCGCATAGGTGCAAAAACTACTCATGTAGAAATGTTTTAATGATAATTATGATGTCATAAGGTCACCGTGGATGTAGCATTCGATGTGGAAAAAAGGAAAAACTTCTGAACCTCTAACTCCAAAACTGAGCCATTAAAAGATTTGAAACTTGGCATACATGAAGTAACTCCAGGGAACAACGTGTGATTTTGATTGGATGTCATACGGTGATTTCGGTTATCACGTCACCATTGCATACGTTGAACGCTTTATTCCGATCAGTATGACATTTGAGGGTCATGAAGGGTTATAATTGTCTGGGGGTGGGGGACCGGATGACATCTCATTAATTGTCTGCAGCACAGAGTATTTTTTAAACAAAAAAACCTTCAACAAGTGAAATCCTTCAATACAGCCGTTTGTGTGAAGCAAATGAGTACACTAATGTTAAATATGCAATTATGCTTTTTCAGTTGAAACAATTAAAAAGCATACTTAATATTTGAAATGTAAAAATCTTGTTATTATTGTGATAAGCACCTTTATATATAACAGAAGGAAATGAAATCGTTCGATACAGCGTGGGCAGGGGACCGCAAAAGCAATGATAGCATAAGAAGAACTTAGCTTTCAGCATTAACGGCGATCAGCGCGAAATGGATGGTGGACGGAAGTGACGTCTTTCGTTCGTCGTACAAATGAGGGGCGCGTTTCTTTCGTTTTTTTTTCCTCAAAGCAACTAAATTAAATGTTTTCACATAATAACACATGACTTTCACAATTCGATACCAGCGTGGGCAGGGGACCGCAAAAGAATGATAGCAATAAGAAGAACTGGCTTTCAGCATCGGCGATCCGGCGCGAAATGCGATGGTGCGCAGAATGACGTCTTCGTTCGTTCGTACATGAGGGGGAGCGTCTTCGTTTTTTTCGTCAAGCAATAAAAATTAAATGGTTCACATATTATAACACAGTAGTTTTCACAATTTCCATTGAATACTCGGGTATTTCCGTCAATTGTCGCCATTTCCTGTCTCGAGGATTACGCACTGCATACCGGACGGCCGTCATTGGCTTGTCTGAGCACGTGGGGGGGCGGGGGACACCCGGACCCACCAGAACGTGGTAGACGACGGGGGACATTCAACTCTGGATCAATTGTATACAGCGCACACGCCTGTAAAAAATCTTCTTCTCTGAAATGGACACCTGAACAGAATCAGGAAAACTTTACAAGTATGAACTTGCCTCCATGAGGAACAAAAAGATCTCCACTAATGATATTATAGGTCACATGGTTTGCACCATATTGGATTTACCCTGAAACCTTTAAAAATCATCTTCTCCAGAACGGCTTGGGACAAGGATTCGAGGGGAAACTCACACACGATGTTCTCGAAGAGTTGGGATACCAGGGTGCTTCACAAATAATCAATATGTCACATGGTCTGACAGCCGATTATTGTATTGAACATAAATCTTTAAAAAAAATTATTTCTCTTTGACACTGCTTTCATCAACAACATAAACATCACAGTTATGATCTAGTAGTTCATGGGGAAAATATGTTTTAATTTCAACCTCACGCGGAGCATGCCTGCAGCCAAAAATTATTTACTTGTTTGAATCTGGGATCCAGGATTTTAAATCAAACTTGTAGAAGATCTAAAATGATGTAGTAATGCAGGGGGCAGGCATATCTGATGACACGTTGGACGTCAAAGAGTGCCCTTCTAGATTTTTTCTACAACACTTTAAATCTTTGTTTCATTTCAATGGAATTATTACTTCGACATGAAGGAACACAAATCGTCTTTTTGGCACTTTTCAAAAACCTCGTTTGCAGTATTTGGACAAAATATTACAGCATTTTTACCATCATTCTTTGACCAATCAAATTGCTGCCGCAAGCACCCACCTATGTCCTTGTTTCTCAAGATTGCATGGGGGTAAAAGTGTTCGGATGAAACTTTCTAGGTTTAAAATATTAATTCCTTTGGCTTTGGGGGGAGTAAAGGCACCTATGATGGGTACTGGACCTTACTATGTTGAGATTGACTCCATGGAAACAGATTTCTACTCCATCACGGGGGCTGTGGATCAAATAGCCCTCAGACAAGCGCAAGGATTTAAAAAAAAATTGGGCTAACTGCGTACCAAAAACGCAGGCCTATTTTTTTTTCCGAAACGCACGGGAGAATCTTAATGTCCACAAACGAATGCTAGCAAAAGCGCACAGTCGGCTTAAACCTCTCTCTAAACACTGTGCCTTGTTGATGCAACGCTCTACTGTGAAACACCAGATAAGAGTTAGAGGTCGAGCAGAACCCAAATACAAAGCACGCCAACGCTAAGCTATTTCTGTCAGTTTTGTGTTGAAAGTACTGTACTAACACTTGAAATCACTACTCTTTCTTTCTTTGGTACAGCTTTGGCTGACCCAAGGTAATGTAATTGACTTGTGATCAGGCCTGGCTGAATACAGCCATGTGATGAAGTCCTTTGATCTCGTACAACTTGCAAACCAAGTCTCTCCCCTTTCTCTCAATGTGTCATCAAGCCTTTCGGTTCTGAGTGTGGCAATATATCCCTGACTGCTATAACCATTTGCTGGCAAAACATAATGTATCCTGTTCTTACATATCCACTCTGGTCTAAACATCAGCCCTCATCTTCGACAAAAAAAATAAAGATGTACAAGATAACTTTTATATTTGTGTATTTGAACCAAAATATACCTGGGTGCTTAATGTATGTGTTCAGATGTTTATATCATTTTATTTTTGCCTTGATTTTTGTTGCTTTAAACAGATAGTGAAATTTTTAAGTGTTCCTCACCATTGAGAATATAGCCAACAATTCCAAATAGCATGATATCTAAAAAAAGTATGGACAGATTCGGACGACAACTTTGCGTGACAGTGGTATGTCGATTAGCATTTTGTACGATTAGATTGAGAAGGACAAAAGCTGCATTAGATTTTTGGTGAAGCGGTCCGAATGCAGATCCACTATCAGGGGCATACAAAACATTAAACTGCTTCATCTGTGACAGAGGTATATTCTCTACCAAATGCCATCGAGTTACACCTGCTTACTGTCTATGGTTGAAAAGCCATAAAAGAACTCAGAGATATGTAGCACATTCATTACATTTTCATGTTCTACTCTTAGATAGGATATCTGTATTAAACAAACACCTCTTGGTTACAGTGAATACATAAGAGTGAATTTGTAAAAGACGTTGCAAAATACCTGCATTGAAATTTAAACGGAATTGTCGTGATTGGTGAGATGGCCAGATATAGCTGAAGGTATCCACTATAAATGGATGAGGTGTGTGTTGTGTGTATACTTTTTGTGTCTTATCAAATTACGTAGTCTCACTTAATTATGCCACTATTGGAATGTACCTTTGACCTTTGAGCACCCAAAAGGCCAAGAGGAGCCCACAAGCACCACGAAGACCCTTAAGACTTCGTGTGATGTGTGTGTTGTGTGTGTTGGCATGTTTTTGGGAGTTCTACTGGAGCATTCTGATTGTGAATGTGATTCACCAAATGATCATCAGAACCTCCTGAGTATTTAAGGCTAAATAACTCACAAAAAAATCCGTTAGAATTCCTATGTTTTAAACGCATGCCATGTTTAGGTATATAAAGTAGCTTAATACGTCCTTCTACCATTGCCATGGCTTTCTAATTCCAAAATAAATAACAAAGCATGAATTAATTTAATATCTAACTATTGCAATGGCCCGACGTGCGTGGCCGTACATGGCAAAAAAAAAAATAAAACCTTTCAAAACACGCTGTGCCAGAAACAACAACCACCACAGGCCGTTCCTTCGCTCTCACGTGCCTGTACATTGCGTGGCGTATGTGCAAAAAAAAAAAAAACTTTTCAAACAAATATCACAAGGCCGTTCCTTGCTCTCGGTAACACGACGGACTGGATTGGGGGCATTAGTGTTTAAGAAAATCGAGAAAAGTACTAGAAATTGAGAAGAAAGAATACAGTATGTCATAAATCGAGATAAGATTACAGTAAGTCAGTCACTATCCGGAAGTCCTGGAAGTTAAGTCCTCACTGTCCGGAAGTTTGCATATCGCAGTTACGATTATTCGCAATTAGTTTAATGCCAATTATTCAATTAGCGCCAAACGTCTTTTGCCCTATTTCGCAATGTACAGCGCCAAGGAAAATAACACAAAGAGCAAGTGGAAAAAAAAAACAACTTTTCAAACAAGCCACACAGGCCGTTTCCTTCCGCTCTCGTAAACGAGGACTGATTGGAGCATTTGTTTATCTATTAAATGCGCATAAGAATCGAGAAATTATTAGAATAACACTAAGTCATCACTACTCGCGAAAGTCTCGTACATTGTAACCCGTAATGGGACACGCGGCTGAGAGTTCTCACTCCCCATCGGTCACGCCTACGCAGCAACGGTTCCTGTCATTTTTGCTGGAAAATAAATGGCCATAACTTGAAGCACTTGTCCGATTAATATTCAAACTTGAAAAGGCACATCCCACACGGCCCAGCAATATACCTGGAACCTGCAAGTTTCAATTACATCGCGACCAGTGGTTGTCGAGAAACAGCTCACAGACACACACACACAACCACACCACACACCACACACACACACACACACACACACACACACACACACACATTGCTGGAATTATAGATTACATAATTACTTACAACAATAATAAGAATAGTAGTATCTTATGGCAATAATGATAAACGAACAATATAATCCCATGCTGTGCCCAAGCACATCATGGTTTGGTGAAGCAAGCTAATGCTCAATCCAGTACAGCAAGCGGTTATACACAAGGCTGTGGATGACTCATGAAAAATTTGGTTCCATCATACTAACTGGCCACTAGTACTGATAAACTTTTGAGCCTGTTACAGCCTAATGACGGTCACACTGGTGTTTTCGCATGCAGGGCGATATATCAATAAGTGCACCATCCATCGGAAGTGTGAGCGTTTAGCTTCTTGCTTATCATGTAAAATTTGTGTATTCACTTTATCACTCATTTTGGGGCATGCAGCATGGGTTAGGGTCATGTTGAAACTTGATGGAATGGGAACTGGTGATACGTCACACCTAACATCTTTGCAAGGCTCAAACTCAAAATTTGGCATTACACCACTGATGGTTTTACCCAATGTGCAAGCATGATGGTAGTTTTTACTTCAGTCTCTCGTTATGACTCTAAATAGATGTCTATGGTTGCACCTTTATTTACTTTGGTCATACATTCTCAATTCCTTCACCAAACAATCCCAAGTGAGCAGCATAACGTAAATTATATAAAGGCTAGATTTTTTTTTTCCAACTAGGAGTTGAAAATGGAAGCATTCATCTGGATTACATAAAACGAATTAAATCAACTCCAAATTGTGACGCGTGGCTTTTAACCGTGAGATTGATTAATGAACCATGATTTGAAGCCGAATAAATGCGTTTCCAAACTTCGCACGTCGCAGAGCGTGCACATCCAGTGTCATAAACGTCAAGAGGATTTTCCGTGAATCGTGCCTAATGTGGCAATGTCTTTTACCAGTCACGATTGTTCACTTCACAGAGGTTCTCTTAGAGCCAATTGTCCTCACCTCCCCAGCCGGTGTCTGCAGCACCTGGCAGCATTTATTCCGTGTCTGTGTTAGTGGGCCACAAAACCACGAGGGTGGTTTGCAATGCATTTTGAAAAACTTTTGTGTGTGTATAAAGCAACAACATACCCTCAAATATGAAGCAGAGGCACAAGAAAAGACTATCCAGCTAACAGTTTTGATGGGGAGCGATGGCTGAAATGGCCGCTGAGATGGCGACACTTTGAAAACGGAAAATACCTGTTTAATAATCTTGCCACCTCACTTTCATCACTAACCACTTCCCTGGTTGCTATTCCTTCAATTGGGCCCACACTCGTCCTAAACCTTGTTCTTTTCCGTGAATTATCTTAAAGAAAGCCTTGTTATTATGGTTTTAATATTCTTAGCCATGGTCCTTCTCGTACTCTCTTTTGGCTTGCAGAGTTATATTTCTTCAACTTTCCTCTGATTTACTCCGATAGTGATATAATCTCACTCCGGTTCCTGTTATTTTAACCTAAATAAATGCCTTTACTGCTTCTCCTTAATAGTGTTCCTCATCTCACGCTCAACCACCTGGTATCTTTTCTTTACTTCTAGTTTTACACCTCATTGGAATGTACTTACCTGCACTCTACACATTTGCGTCCTTAAAAGTTTCCCATTTCTCTGATTCCTGATTGTCCTGTTGTTAACTTTCTCCAAAATCTACATCACCCAATTCTCTCCCTACCATCAAGGTTTGCCTTCTGAAATTCTAATAACCATACCCTACTTCCTGACTCTTAACCCTCAAACAGAATCTTTGCACACACAATGTTATATGGTCACTTGCTCCTAAATGCTCCCCGACCTCCACCTCCTCCACCATATTGGGATCGTTACTTAAAAGGAGGTCTAACACGGCACTCCCCTCTGGGCTTATCTACCAAACTCGCGTTAAAAGCAATCTTTCGGAATAAAATTAGGAAATCCTTCATCCGCTATTGCCTTTCCCTGTTCCTGGACCAATTAATCCCTGAGCAATGTTAAAATCCACCATCATCAATACTCTTCCCTTACTTAACCACATGCCCTTTTTTGATTCTTCATGTACTCCTCCTTCACTCCTTCTTCCTTACCCACCCAGAGCCCTATAAAAGCATCCCCCAGTATCTTACTGTTTTTACAATCTCTAATCGTCTAGCCATACAGAATCCTCAACATTTATTCCTCCTTAAATGCCATCCCCTTTCTCTTGATGCCAATGCTGTCCTTTACCCAGATGCTACTCCTCCTCCTATTCTCTCCTTCCTATCCACACCGATACACCTTAAGTACCCTTCTAATCCTGTCCTCCAGTTACTCTCCTCCTTAAACCATGTCTTCCAATCACTGTAACATATCGTACTCCTCGCTATCTACTTGGCTTTCAACCTCTTCCATTCTATTATTTAAACTTCTGGGTATTGGCAATGCGAATATATGTTAACTTTCCCTTCCCTTGAAATTCTATTTCCTGCCTGGCCTTACTCATCCCAATTACTTCATCCATTCCTTCCTTATTAGCTTCCCCACCCTCCGCCTGACCGAAAAAAAGCCTGATTCCTTCCTCATTTCCACCTCAAACCTTGCTCCCCCCCTTTTCTATTTAATATACAGCCATCAATTCCGGGAAACACTCCCTTTGTCCCTCCCCCCCTAAAAGTCTAAATATTCCCACGCTTCTTGATGTAAAACCTTCCTTCCCCACAACATTCTTCCAGCCA
>CM068965.1:77870418-77890726 GCA_035128595.1 Eptatretus atami | reverse complement strand
ACACATACATATAGTAACGAACGTCGGTCTTGTCCTTACGGACTCTAACCTGATGATGCCACAGTTCACTCTGTAAGATGGCCTGAGTGTGAAGGCTTTAATTTAAACTGGCCACTCACCCAATGGCGGCTCAGGAAAATGTTTTGATCTTCAGTTCACTGGCACACTTCGAGAACGTAATTCGCGATCGTGCACGGATAAGCTCTCGATCCCAGAAACCACAGGAATAATAAATAATGTTCAATAACAATGTGTGCAACAAGCCTGGGAGAGGGAAGCACACAATACAACAGTTACATATACATTTAAATGTGAAGAAGAGGATGTCCCTATCGACACTAGTGTGTGTGTGTGTGTGTGTGTGTGTGTGTGTGTGTGTGTGTGTGTCCTCCAAAACCATAAAACCTAGTAGCCTGAAACTTTGCATGCATACTAAGAAAACTACAAGGAAGTGCAAGAGTGAAAATTAGTTGTTTGGGTTAATTAAAACATCCCTTTTGAAGATAATTAATGGCCTTATTTAATTATATCCGTGATCAGGCGCCATCCTTGGCCACCTCGCTATTTGGGGTCTACAGGTGTATCCCAGGTTACCTCGCTGGGGTCTGAAGCCGCCATGTTTTTTTGGGCCTGCTCAACCATGCCTTAACTTGGAACAGGCCGCAACGATTTATTAACGATAAAGTTTTTTTTTTTCACTTGCCTCACTCATGTTATCCAATCCCTGTTCATCATACGAATCGCTGGGTGCAATGTAATGCTTATAAACACTCAGAGATGACAGCGTTTGTGGCTTTATTTCATTTCTGTACATGCCATAACCTCGAGAATCTCTTAAACTAAGCCAAATTACAAAATTAATTTTGCAAGTCCAGCCCAATCAAGCACAGGTCACATAGCTTTGCCACCCACACCTTCATATTATACTGCATCCCAGCTAAACCTAATGTAATGACTCCTCGTCCAAGTATTGGTACAGTTTCCCATTGGCCAATTTCAAATGGTACTTTGGCCCAGAAAAAATGGTTTCCATGCATTTCTATATCTCAGCAAGTTTGGGTGTACAAGGGTCGCATTTGCCCCCGTGCCCGCAATTGCTCGAATCTGTTTTCCCCTCCACCGTGCACAATACGGTTGCATTTTGCAATTTCCCATTATTTACACTCAACCCTGACACCACAAATGAGGCTCCTCCATCACCAGCAGTAGACCATCACCCTACATGACTGATTATGTCCGGTTTCCCAACTGAATAGTTCCAATGTCTCTTGAGGTCTCTGGTACCCTTCCTGGAGTATGAGTTTGGGCCTCCTTTCTCAGACTGACTCTTGCGTAGGTCACAGTTGTCCCAATTACCAGCCCCAATTCCTCCGTTGACTCACGTCGCCATCTGTACCAACCGTACGCCACCTGTATGTTGCACTGTCTCCCACCTTACCAGCACATGGAGACCCCTCTCTGGAGATTAGATGTCCTGTCTTCCTGTGGTCGCCACATTGATTGCCTGGATAAAACCCAAACCACCCCATTACATCATACTATAGAGTCTTTGCATTTCCCACTTTGGGATGCCGCTTTCTCCATATCCGGTACCATCAGTGGACCCTTCGCTCTGCTAATGCGTCTCTGACATCCCAATCTCAAAGCTTTGTACCTGGTTAATTACTGCTCATTGTGTATTGAGGGACCACTGTGCATTGATGATGGCTAATTCCAAAGCAATCTTGGCCACACGATACAGACTCTGCAGTTGCTGTTTACAAGTGTGGGATTGAAAGTCTCCACTTAAAGCTGTACTGCAGTTGTCATGGGTCAAATATTCAAATACAGGTACCTCACGTCTGGGTAAACAAACTGTACTAAGCATTCTATGTCACCAGACAGATTCTGAAATGTCTCCGGGTGCCTCCGCCTCCACTGTATGAGTTGCACACATGCCAGCTCAGCCTGTCATGCTTGGCCCGAGACATCTTGTCAAACCCTTCACTACTTTTTCTTAACTCCTGGGCTCTTCTAACCGGGTATTCAGTATCCCCAATGCCTTTCTCTGAATTTTACTACTAACACAACTGTTTTTTTGCTTATCTTCCATCGGTTCAACTCGGCTGCAGACTCAAATTGCGCCAAATATGCCTCAACGTTTTCTTCTCCGCTATAGATGCCACACATGTTTCATTTGTGTGGGGATTCCCCTCATCGTGCCCATGGTAAGAGTTGTGTCGGCTTCCCTTGGCCCCGCAGTCAATTAGGAGGCAGTCCTGGGCCGTGGCGAATTTCCCGCGCACGACACATTCTGTTTTTCAGCTTTCTCAATCTTTATCTCTTTCAGTTGCTGCTCGATCACTCAAAGCATCCCCGATTTCCCCCATTAAACTTCATCATCTCTCCTTTCATGTCATCTCCCCTTTTCTCTTGCACCTGCATCCTCCTTGCACGACTCTCCAATCTACCTTCCACGTTCCCTCTCCTTTTCTCAAATTCCAATTCCACCTTCGCTACCTTTTCTGTCATATTCTTCAACCATTCATTAGTGTCTTTAATATTTTGATGAAATTCCTTTTTTCACTCCCTTGTCTCTCACTTATTTCCCCAAACAGTCATGGTTCATGCCAGTGATGAATGTACACAATTCAACATTCATCTTTTGTACCTCAGCTCTATGAGTATCCATTTTTTTTAGTGGTGAAGCCACTTCAATATTTGGTATGTCCTTCCTTCCATCCATCCGTCAAAAATGAATAAGAAGAATCTTTCTCACCCACCATTTTTAATTCTAAAGGGTGCGAAAGGATAATTTGAAATGGTAATTCTAAAGCATTTTCAAATTTCAGGGGTAAATCTAAAGGGTTTCATTCGTTCCTCGGCTTGCCTATTTCATATTAAAAATGCCAAACTGAGCCGCTTCCTTGAGACACGGTTGCATTATTTTTTATTTTTTATTTTAATTAAATGCAACACTCTGAGCATGTGGCTTCTCTATCCATTTCTGCATCTCAACCATGTGAAACTTCAGCAGCACTTCCAAATTTACCACTCCAGATTTGATTTCACTGGCTGCTATGCCCCCCCCACCCCCACCTCTTTTTTTTTTCCTTCTTCCTCAGCATAAATTTCCATCCCTTCTATGAGGAAGCATCAAATTAGTTTCCCTCCGCTCCTCCTCTGCCATGCTGGTCTCCAATTGCTATATCTATCCATTGAACTCATAACAACCAAAGTTTGTCTCCTCCCTTAGACCAATCTTGAAGTCCCACTCGTGACACCAGTGTTATGACTTCACACCACTGTCCCCCACCAGTGTTATGTCCCACAGCAGACGTCAGTGTTGTGACCTCGGTGTCGGGGTACTTTGCATATCGACTCCGAAGTTTAAAGGTGACTTACTCAGGAAATCAACATGTCCCTCTTGTTTGGGTCGCACCAGATTGACCCACGAGAATTATCATGTCTGAATGCTGGCGTGTAAAACTTTTCATGCGCAAGCTCTCCCAAATAGATTTCCTACCATGCAGGGGGGGGGGGGGGGGGGTCTACTGGTGGTAGAAAGTCGAGCACGATGGGGTTAAATGCCGCTCATCTACTTTATAAATCAAGAAACAGGACACACAGAAGTAAAGCATGCAGCAATAAGATCCAGAAGGCATTCAATCATAATGATAGAATTAACAACTAAAGACATAACGGGCCACGACGAGTGAAACCGATGGCTGACAGATGCACACCACATGCAAAAAACTGTTTCTCTTAGGGGAAATAAGGGAAGCAAAATAAAAACAGACAATAGCAAGGGATCAAAGGAAAATGAGATAAAAGATAGGGAAAGGATTTCAGGCCTGTTTGGATGGAACTCCTGATGACGATGTCAGAGCAGCAGGGAAAAAGGCGGAAACAAATGGTTTGGGGACCATCCCGGCACCAAACATCTCCCGAAGCATCAATACAGTCTGCCTTGAGCATTTCTCGCTCACTCACTCATCCTTTCTACCTCAAGGGCAATGTGCCTCTAAATGACAGTTCTGCCTTCAACAATGAGGCACCTCCTGAGGCCTTGCCTGTACCGAAACATGCCATGCTGGTCAAAAATGGTGGCTTCATCTTCTCCACTGTCTCTTTTGCCACTGGCTCTGAGATAAGCGGGTTTTCTTCTTCTTCACAATCTCTCGTCATGGCTGTGGCTTTTCTTTTCTACCCTCTCTGCTGCCTTTGGGCACCGTGATAACTACCGTAGGATGAAGGGGTGGAGTCACCCACGACTGTTGTTTTTCACACGCAACCTTGCAAAATGCTGTGAAGACCATGCAATATCTTTGCACAGGAGAACCATACAAAGCTCTGTGAGATGGGAGGGGTTGAAAAGAGAGGACCTTTAAGCAATACAAAAAAAAACAAGAAAAAGAGCTATCAGAGATCGCAGACCCTCGACAGGACTTGTTTTTTTGTGGTGTTTGTGTAGTTTTGTGTCGTGCATTTTGTGTGGTGTTTGTGTACTGGTGTGTTACGTAATACTGATGTGTTGCAAAAACTGAAACTGCCACTTTATAACTGCTGGCAGTGATGACCAGGTACAAAGACGTTCTGCTTTGATGCAACCCTTCTTTCATCAGACACTTGACCCTGACCCATGACATTTATTAATTGATTGAATTCAGAATGGTGTTAAAATAAATTAAGTTCAAATCAAATGGAAGACCAAATAGGTACAGTCCTGCATTGGAGTCATCAGAAGGAACACGAACAAGCAAAAAGAAAAGATGAAGTCATCAGGAGGAACCTGGATAGGATTCGGGTTTCAGTTGCTACTCCTCTACCCTCAAACCCATCCAGGCAGAGCCAAGTGAACCTCATTCAAATAAATAAATAAATAAAACAATTGTGGCTGCCAAACCATGTGTCTGGCAATTATTTGAATAATTATTTGTGAACACCCTGGTATCCCCAAGGCTTTAGGGGGCATGTGTATGCAGTATCCCCTCGATCTATCCAGCCGTTCTGGAGAACAAAATTTTATAGCTTTCGGGGAAATCCAATATGGCTGCCAAAGCATGTGACCTGTGGCATCATAGATGTGAACGTCTTGTTCCTCATGGACAGGTGGTCATACCTGTAAAGTTTTGCCTCGATCAGTTCAGCTGTTTCAGAGAAGAAGATTTTTGAAGGTTAAAAAAAAACAAAACAAAAAACAATATGATTGTCGAACCACATGACCAATGGCATCATCATTTTTTTTTCTGTGGACAAATTTATTCCTAGATGACCGACAAAAATTTTCATACTGATCGGATGTAGCATTATATGTATGCAATTATGACATCATAACGAAGCCACCTATGACATCATTAAATAATACGCCCCGATATATATATATATATATATATATCGGGCGTATAAAAATTACACTTATTTCTCATGTGGAGGACTTGCCATGAGCCAAGTTTCAATTTTTTTCTTTGGTGCGGTTTCGGAGATACAGATGTCCAAAGTTTTTCCTATTTTCCAACATGGCTGCCACACCACGTGACCTATGACGTCATAATTATCATTCAAACATTCCACATGAGTAGTCGCTCCTATGGTGAAAATTTTGTCTCAATTCGACAAGTGTTTGCAGAGAAAAACACTCACGTTCTGTGTGGATAAACAAACAAACAAACAGCCAAACAAATGAAAAATTACTCACTTGTATAGCGACACTTGGCAAAACAGAACAAAATAGAACGGCACTCGGTAGAGCACATACCTCCACCAGGCTTTACAGTTTACGTTTTGTATCCCACCGATGGGTTGGCTCTGAACTAAAATCTCATCGGCTTGTTCTTGTCACCAAAACCAACTCATCCACCTCGTTTTGTCATCACTCATCCACAACTTTTTGAGATATCATAGTACATATAGTTTTTGGTCCTTTCTCTCAATTTTAGAAATTAGGCCTATGTTGACTTTTTGACCTTAAAAATAATTGATAGTTGAATTCATTGACCTGATATGCAAATCCTGTTCAAATTTCAAGTCAATCGGATGAAAATTGAGGATTTTAGAAATTCCACCCAAGTTGTTGACATTTGGCTATATTGACCTTTCAGCATCAAGCTGACCTCAAAAAATAATTGGTGGTTGAATTCAGTGACTTGATATTCAAATGTTCTTCAAATTTCAAGCCGATCGGATGAAAATTCAGGATTTTAGAAATCCAGCTTATTTTGACCTTTTGGAATATGTTGACCTCAACTGTAGGTGTAGTGGTTGAATTCAGTGACCTGATATGTAAATCCTATTCAATTTGAAGTCAATCGGATGAAAATTGAGGATTTTACAAATCTGGCAAAAATTGACCTTTGACCTATGACGTTTTGACCTCAAAAATATATAGGATTCTGTCCGCCCAGCAACTCCACCATTTGGTTAAAATCTCGCCCCAGCTCTAAACTGTCATCCTCGTGCTGAAAGCAGGCAGGGTGATTCATCAGTGTGTACTGTCCCTCAGGTGGCTGTCAAACTGTGCGTCCCATCTGCCAGGATAAATTGGTGGACGTCAAAGATTGCACTGTCTTTCGTGAAGAGTTGGCGAGCTATCGCCGGTACCCTGAACAGATTCCAATGACCCGGCCGGGATTGTAACCCGAACCAAGAAACTGCTTCGGCAGAACCGATGTTCTGTATAGTCTATCGACGATAGAGCGTGATACATGAACGATAATGAGTCTTGAGTGAAGTCTGTCCTGATTAATCAAACGTTTCATGGACTTCCTGGACAGGCCATTAAAATGGGCAGAAATTTACTTTTCCAGAAATATACAGAAAGAAAGAAAGGGCACCTCCAATATATTATTTTTAGCTGTTTACCACATGACATCATCAACAATAAATCGTTTCTTTCTCATTGTTATAAAGTGGCGTTTATAAGTTTGGAATAAATCCACACACCGATTTCATTTTACAGTTTGTGCCACAGACGACGTCATCAGCCACAAAATCTAAGACAAAGAGAAGGGCACTTGGTGGAGTGTATACCTCCGCCACGTCATGCCTGATCCACGAGAACATATCGGGCCCAATACATTTTTGAAATGTCATGCTATACAGGACTATATCGTTTTTGGCCCAATCTCTCAATGGTGAAGAATCACTTAAGAAAATTAAATAATTCTCGTGTCAGATCGGATTCCGATCTTCACCAAAATCGAATCGATTCGTCTTGCACACACCCGACATGTCCACCAAGTTTCATCCGAATCCGTCCACAACCTTTTGAGATATCCTGTACACAAACAAACAGACAGAAAGGGGTGAAAACATAACCTCCTTCACCTTCGGTGGTGGGGGTAATAATCTTCTTGAACAGAACACCATCGTGTTTACCGTGGTTTTGAATACTGTATACATTCATTTATTCCTTACGAGCAAATACAACCTGTCGCTTCGCTGACAGGACTATTAAGCTGGGGAGAGGGAAGGGGGGGGGGGAGAGAAAGAGGGAGGGAGAGAGCGAGAGAGGTAGAGATAGAGGGGAGGGAGCAGGGGAGGAATACAGGTAAGGGAGAGAGGGGAGGAATTAAATGGGGTATGTTAAACAGCACATTAATGCAGTACGTGGAGACACCTGAAGATGTCCATGGGGTGGAGAGGGGAGGGGGGGGGGTTGGGAGGAGGTAAATGCGATGAGAAGGAAGGGACGGCGGCGTGAGTGGAAGGGAAGGTGGCGTGTGTGGAAGGGAAGGCGGTGTGAGAGGAAGGAAGGCGGTGTGAGAGGAAGGGAAGGCGGCGTGAGTGGAAGGGAAGGTGGCGTGAGTGGAAGAGAAGGCTGCAAGCGTGGAAGGGAAGGCTGTGTGAGGGGAAGGGAAGGCGGCGTGAGTGGAAGGAAAGGTGAAGTGAGTGGAAGAGAAGGCGGCGTGAGTGGAAGGGAAGGTGGTGTGAGTAGAAGGGAAGGTGACGTGAGGGGAAGGGAAGGTGAGGGGAGGGGAAAGGAAGGGCAATAAAACGTGCCCAAACAGCAACATGTTCTGTGTAAAACCAGGCAGGAGCATTTGAAACCCCATGCTCTCTACCTCGCAAAGGCCTGCAGGCATGCATGCTCGCACATGCAGCGACCTTTGCACTTCTCCAGTCAGCTCTATCCAAATCTGATTCGTACATCCTACACTCTGGGGAAGCAGTTTTAAATTCAAAACTAAACTGTCAGTCCTTAATAGTCCCTTTCTTGTTCTTCTTGCATATGGCAGCTTTGCTGCTGGGTAGCTATCATTTCGTTGGGGTGTGGCTATGCTGCTGATGCAGTGCCCCTGTACTGGTACTCATTCACTGGTACTCATTTCGCTGACTTCAGAAGGATTTGATCAGTTTGTCTTTGTCACACACTGAACCTGTCCATCAAATTTCATCCAGATCCGTCAACAACTTTTTGAGATATCCTGTACACAAACAAACAGACAGAAAGGGATGAAAATGAAATGTAAAACAAATGAAAACATCAACCCCACCTGTTGTTAATTCAGGAGAAATCAGGGCTCTAACTCAGGACCCTAACATCCCAAGTCAGCCACCGGAGCCACTAAGCCAACAGTAGGCCCCTACAGACCCTTAACAGAGGAGGATGGTTGGGGGATGAGGTGGAGGGGGGTGGGGTGGGAGAGAGAAGAAGAGCGAGAGGCGTAGGAGAGAGGGGGTTGGAGGAGAGCAACGCCTCACCACATGTCGCTATAAACTCCGAGAAGGAGGGGGTGCGAGGAGGTAGGTGAGCACGAGAGAGAGAGAGAGAGAGAGAGAGAGAGAGAGAGAGAGAGAGAGAGAGAGAGAGAGAGAGAGAGTAGGTGTGAGTGGAGAGTGCTGTACTGTATTACGAGGAGTGGAGTGAGGATAGGAGAGAAAGAGAGAGGGCAGGTGGGAGGGGAGTTACAGAGAGAATATGTTATGCCTTATGAATAAAGGTACATACGCACATGCACGAAACTATTTGTAAGTGCTTGGCTGATATCAGCAATTTTTCGGTCATTGGCATCGGCTGATTGGACTCAGTGTGATTACCGAATACAGTGCGTACTGTATATAACCCAAAAACTTTGAGTAGCTTTAACCCTTGTTTTGGGGGAATTTCAAAAAACAAATAAAAAAACACAACGTTGTGTTATCAACGTTTCAAGGAGATGTGCATACACATTTTTTACCAGTAGGGACCCGTGCATTTTTTTACCATTCCTTGCACATACACTGGCACCTGTTCATGTTGCTATCGAAAAATTTGGAGGGTATAAGTGGGGCTACCATAAATAAGAAAATTATTTGAAATTTCCATAATTATTTTCAATTGTGTCAATCAATCAGTCAGTCAGTCAGTGTGTGTGTGTGTCCTGGATAACTCCAGTACCATGAAACCTAGAGGCCTAAAACTTTGCAGACATACTAAGGGAACTCCAAGGAAGTGCATGGATGAAAATTGGTTGTTTTGGTTAATGTAAACACCCATTTTGAAGATAATTAAGGTCCTTATTTAATTATCCTTGACAAGGCGTCATCATTGATCACCTCGCTGTCCCTCGCTGGGGTCTAAATTCGCCATTTTTTTTTTGGCCTGCTCAACAATGCCTTGACTTGGAACAGGCCGTAATGGTTTCTTAACGATATAGCACTCAAAAAAGAGTTTTTCACGATCCTCACTCATATCATCGAATGCCTCATATTCATACCTTCTTCAAATCGCTTATAAACGCCGGGAGACGCAAGTGCGCGTGGCTTTATTTAATTTTAGTACTTACGATAACCTCTAGAATATCTTAACCTTAACCTTTTTGTGTGATCTGTTATCACTATCCACCTGTCACTTTGACATCGATACATATAAAACTAGAAGGGCAATCGGTAGAGTGCATACCTCCGCCATGCAATGCCTCATCCTGTAGAACATATCAGACCCAATAAATTTTTGAAATATCATGCTACATATCGTTTTTGGCCCCATTTCTCATTGGTGAAGAATCACGTTGAAAATAAAAAAAAATTCTCGTATCCGGATCTAGATTCGGGTCTTCACCAAAATTTAATCAATTCGTCCTTGTTACACACCCAATGGATCCACCAATTTTCATCTGAATCCATCAACAACTTTTTGAGATATCATGCCATATATTGTTTTGGACTGATTTCTAAGTGGTGATGAATCACTGAAAAAAATTACAGTAGCCGGATTTGGATCTTCACCAAAATCTAATCAATTCTTCCTCATCAAACACCCAACCTGCCCACGAAATTTCATCCAAATCCGTCGACAACTTTTTTGAGATATCCTGCAAACAAGCAAATAGACAAATAAACAGACAGACAGACAGGGGTGAAAACATAACCTCCTTCCACCTTTGGTAGTGGAGGTAAAAATAACATATACATCTCACATCAACCAACTGTGCTGGTCCTGTGGTGCCGTGCGGTGCCTCAGGTGGTGCCTCACCCATTGAAAATGTTGTGCAATTTCATTTTTAGACGACATCGTTTTGTTTAACCTTTTTGTGCAATCTACTTTCATTATCCAACCATCACTTCGACATCGGTACATATTAAAATAAATAATATCCATTGAATATCCATCTCCCTCACTCTTTCCCTCTCCCACTCCCCCTTTCCCTCTTCCCCTCCCCTACCTTCCCTTAGTATTCCCGTCAGCGAAGTGCCGGGTGGTATTTGGTCATATAATTGTGTGTGTGTGTGTGTGTGTGTGTGTGTGTGTGTGTGTGTGTGTGTGTGTGTCAGTCAGTGTATGTGTGTCTCCTCCATAACTCCAAAGCCATTAAACCTAGCTGCTTAAAACTTTGCTTGCATACTAAGGGAACTCCAAGGGACTACAGGAATGAAAACTGTGTGTTTGGGTAAATTTAAACGCCCCTTTTGAAGATAATTTAGTGGGTGCTCATCACAAAAAAAAAAAGCCTTACAAAGATGGCGGCATGCCATCTTGGTCAGCCTCCTCTCAACTCGCTGGGGTCTTAAGCTGCCATTTTGTTTGGCCTGCTCAAGAATGCCTTGACGTTGAATAGGCCACAAAGGTTTCTTAACAATAAAGCACTCAAGTTTTTTTTTCCACTTTCCTCACTCATATCATCAGATGCCTGATCTTCATACCTACTAATCGCTGTATACATCACTTTTGTCGATGCTATAGTTTTCAAATTTGGAGTTTGGAGCGATTTAATGCATTGTCATTTTTCACAATGGACTGCCACGGATGTGATGTATTGCCCTTCTTTGGGTTTGACGTGAGTGCCGCGTGCGCATGCGCGACACACGGACCAGCAATGGAGCTGACTGTTGTCAATGAAACCTTCGTGAAGTTGAATGCATCGTCGTCGGTCTGATTGTTTGTACATCACATCATGACATCACAAGTGGCGACGAGGAAAAAACTATCCGTGTCTCGATGGCGACTATCAGCATTCTTCATGAATATTCCGATGGGGAGGATTGGGTGGATTTTGTCGAGAGGCTTGACCAGTATTTCGTGGCCAACAACATGGCGGCTGCTGGTGATGCCCTCTGTCGTCGTGCTGTGGTGTTGACTGTGTGCGGGCAGGTGTACGGACTCATCAAAAACCTACTGTTACCACGGCGACCGACCGACAAGTCATATGAAGAACTCTGTGAGCTCGTCAAGCTACATTTCAACCCGAAAGCTGGTCTAATCATATCGAGGTGGATGTTTTATACACACACTCGCCAGGAAAATCAGGACATTTCCAGTTTTGTCGCTGATCTGTGCCGTTTAGCAGAACCGTGCCAGTTTAGTACTGTGCTTGATGAGATGCTCCGAGACATTTTTGTGATTGGGGTAAATCATGATGTCATCTTACGAAAACTCCTTGCTCAAGAAGACAACCTTGACCTAGAAAAAGCAGTAAAGATTGCACAGGCGTGTATGACAACTGCTGAAAACCTGAAGGAGATCTTGTCGAAGAGCCAGAACTCTTCAAGTGCAGATACTGCATATAACATTGCTCAATCTTCGTATAAGGCCACACCAAAGCCAGTTGTGTGTTTGAAACCTGCTTCATCGGTAACAAGAGGCCCCAAGAACTTGTGTTGGCGTTATGGTACAAATCATATGGCTCACCAGTGCCGTTTCAAGCGGTACACATTTAACGGATGTGACAAGATTGGGCATCTTCAAAAGAGATGTTCCCAATCCAGCAGTGGCGATAGTATTGCCACCACCCATCATGTGGATGATGGCAAGCATGTTGCTGGAGCTGCTGAGTCATCACTGCATGGTGAGGAATGTGAGATGTATACAATTTGTGGTAGCACCACACCGATAAATATCGATCTTCAACTGAATGGCAAGCAGGTGTCAATGGAAGTGGAGACAGGGGCGAGTCAGTCAATTATGAGCCAGTAGACATTTGACAAACTGTGGGACTGTGAGGCTGTGAAGCCCAAATTGAGTCCAGTGAAGGCTAAACTTCGTACCTACACCAAGGAAATTGTTCCGGTGTTTGGCAGCACAGATGACAGTGTGTCTTATGATGGTGTGACTTATGAACTACCGATGTGGGTTGTACCAGGCAATGGCCCTACATTACTTGGTCAGAACTGGCTTGAGAGCATAAAGCTGAACTGGCATGAGATCAAAAAGCTGTCTTCAGTGGAGGCTTCCAGTTGTGCTCAAGTTCTGGATAAGTTTCCATCTCTGTTTGAGCCAGGAATTGGATCCTTCATGGGGATGAAAGTTAAGATTCATCCTGGACTCGGAAGCAAAACCCATCTACTGTAAAGCTAGGTCTGATCCCTACTTGATGAGCAAAAACATCGAGTGTCAATTTGAGACTCCAGAGTGAGGGGGTCATCTTTCCTGTTGAGTTCAATGAATGGGCTAGTCCAATTGTTCCAGTCCTGAAAGGCGATGGAGCAGTGAGGATCTGTGGGGACTACAAGGTGACCATAAATCGCCACTCCATGCAGATCAGTATCCACTGCCAAAGCGGATGACCTGTTTTCGACATTAGCTGGTGGAAAGTCATTCACCAAGTTGGATCTGACATCTGCCTACATGACACCAGAGCTGGATGAGGAGTCAAGAAAACTCACGTGCATCAACACCCACAAGAGGCTGTTCATCTAGATCGTTGTCCTTTTGGAATACATTCAGCAGCTGCCATCTTTCAGAGAAAACATGGATAATCTTTTGAAATCTCCGTTCTGGTTTGGACGTTGGCAGGTCTCCTTGGGGGCTCCCTGCTGACGATCTCAAAGTTAAGTTTCCGGTCGTTATCTGTCCCGTTTAACTGTTTATTTTCTCACCTACATGTTACTGTGTGTTCCTAGTTAGTTTGTTTCAAAAATCGTGCTATTTTGTGAGATTTTGTCGAACTTGTCTTACTGGTGCTTGAGGCCTATCCTTGAGGCTTGGGCCTACCCTTTGTTCCCCTCGGTGTACGATCGTGTTTATTTGTTTTTCTCCCCATTATCTTCAATTTCTATCTTTCCCACTTTCTTAACTCCCCATCCCTCCCAACTAATCACTCTATTTCTTATCTTAAATAAAAAAAAAACCACTACTTTCTCCGATTCTTCTTCTTCTTCACTCTTCTTCTTCTTCTTCCTCCTCTTCTTCTTCCTCGATTTTTTTCTACAACATTCCGTGACCTTTCTGTTGAAACTCTCTCAACTTAATAATAATAACAAAAACGATCTCTTATAATGCTTCATCTTCCTCTTTCACAACTGCGTACTCTTTACTTATCAGAATGCACTACTCTTCTGCTATTTAAACAGACTGCTCTCAATCGACCTTTCCTTCATACCTTGCCTAAAAAATCCAACTGTTACAGGTTTCTTCTCTCCATCTCTCCTTCTCTGAATTCGCCTTTATTGCATCCTCAAATGTGTTTAATCGCTAAACTGACCTAAATCTTTAAAAAAACCAGTTTGCTATGAATGTTCGCTTCCATCAACCATTCTTTTTTTCCAACTTCAGGCAACTCACTCCTCTCACCCCTCACTCTCAAAGCAACCATCCCACTCTTCTCCCTCCAAGCCTCCCTCTCACCTCTCTCAAAAACTCCCCCCTCACCTTTCTCCACCATTCATCTCTACTCATCCTTCCCAAAGTTGCACCCCCTCCCATCCACAAAGCTGCCTCCTTCCACTGCCCTCTCACCTCCATCTCTTCACTCCACCTCCTCAATCCTCAACTGCCTTTCCCCTCTCTTGTCCCTCCTCTCCCCCAGACCACAGAGCCTTTTTCCTCCTTCATTCGGCCCCCTCCCCGAGCTATTCTGCAATCCCCCACACTCTTTCAGCAACACTCTTACCTCCCCCCTCGTCCCTTGTCCTACCCTCCCCCTCCCCCACCCCTGCACCCAAACCTCCTCCCCTACCTCTTCATTAAAGTATGGACCCAAATATCCGGGGCCTTCGCTCAACCTTTCAGATCTTTCCATACAGTTGCCACTGACAAACCAGACATATCTGCCTAACAGAAACTTTCCTCCCCCAAGACGTGTCTGACTCCCAGTATCTCTCCCTGGTTACTCCCTCCTCCGGTTTGACAGACCTGAGCCTCGCCCTGGTGGAGGAGTTGCTCTCTTCATCCAAACTCTATTCCTCACTCTCCATGCACTGCCCTCACTCCCCCACCACCCCAGGAATACTCTGGCTACGGCTTCCCTCCACTCCCACCTCATGTTTATAGTGTACTGTACATCCACCTAACAGTGATTACTCCATCTAAACTCACTATCTGAAACATGGCCCACTTCTATCTTCTCATCCAAAACTCTCTCTTCCTCATATGTGGCGACTTCAATTGTCATCATGCCAGTTGGCTAGGTGTGGTACCTCTCTCACCTGTCATGGCACCTCAGCAAAAGTTCTTACGACTCATTGGGACTGACTCAATCGGTCAACTTCCCTACCCGGATCTCAACCAATGGTACTCCATCTCTTCTGGATCTGATTTTGCACAATTTCCCTGACAATATGCTGCTCTTCCTCCGCTCCAATCGGTTCTTTGACCACACCTTGTCAAAGTGGACATCTCTCTGGCTATTATCAGAGAACCACCTCACCGCCGTCGAGTTGGCATTTCACTCAAGCCGACTGGCAGGGGTCTCCAAGAGCTCTCAAACTTATAGATGGTCTCCTATCGCTACTTTCTCCAACTGAACTATCTGAAAAGTTCCTCAAGGTAGCGTTCTGGGCCTTGTTCTTTTTCTGGTTTTCATCAATGATCTCTCCGACTCTCTGGAAATCCTCTATATCTCTTTGCTGATGACTCCACCCTCTGCCGTACATCGGTCTCCCTCAGACCGGCAAGCAGCAGCTTCTTCGCTCACTGTGATCTGGATAAAATCACAAACTGGTCCAACACGTGGAACATGTCTTTCAATCCGGACAAATCTCACACTCTCACTGATGTCTCTTCGAAAGGACCATTTAGAAAAACCCCCATCCCTTTCTCAAACAATCCTCTGGAAGAAGTCCTTTCTTTCAGGCTTCTGGGTCTCACTATCTGCCAGGACCTTTCCTGGGGGAAAGCCACATTTCAAACCTCGCCTCCAAAGCCAGTCGCCGACTGGGAATCCTCCGTCGTGCAAAGTCCTTCCTCGGCCTCACTGAGCTCCTGACCACTTACGAAGCTTTTGTCCGCAGCCTGATGGAGTTCTGCTCTCCCCTCTGGGCTGGTGCTCCTGCCTCCCACCTTTCTCGGCTTCACGCTGATAGAAACCAAGGCATTTGTGATCATGGCATCTCCCGCAATGAGGCCTGAGTCTTTGGGCCTCTCACTCAATCACCGCAGGTTGGTCGGTGTGCTTTGTCTTTCTACAGTCTCCCTCTCCAGCCTCGCCCCCCCCCCTGCTCTCTCTGGCAATTTGTCCCCACCACATTTCCGCAGGGCGCTCAAGGTCCGCCAACAACCCCCTTCTGGTAAAAACTACCAAAATCACGAATCACTGCTTACCTTCACTCTTTCATTCCTCTTTTTTCCCGCCTTTGAATAAACTCCCTCACTCTATTCATTCCCATTCTTTCTCCAGGCCTTCAAAACAGCTGTTCACCACCACCTCTTATCATCCCCCATCCAAATCCTCGATCTTTTCTACCCCCGATAATCCACCCAAGCCCACCTTTCAAATTCCCTGCTTTCCTTCCTGAAAGTCCCTGTAATGTCCATCTTCTATTCCCCATGTTCCCCATCCCATCCCTCTCCCTTCCACAGATCTCCTAATGTCTCTGTTCCCCACTGTTTTGTCCTTCCCACTCCCTCCCCTCCTGTCTCATGCCCCCCTTGATGTGCGTTGTGTTTGGCTCTCATACGAGCCTCGACAAGGTATACAAAAAAAAATCTGTGCCAAAGACTGTCGTGTTCCAGGATGACATCCTGATCACGGGCTGCAACACTGCAGAACATCTGAGTAACCTGGAGGAAGTCCTGTGTCGTTTGGACAAAGTCTGAATCAGACTGAAACATGAGAAATGTGTGTTTATGGCGCCCAAAGTTGTATTCCTAGGCAGAAGGGTCACTGCTGCTGGGATCATGCCATGTCATTCCAAAGTCGAAGTAATCAAGAATGCATCCAAACCAGAAAATGTGTCACAATTGCATTCCTTTTTGCGTTTGCTCAACCATTTTGGCAGTTTCTTGCTGTGGCGTGAGCATACAGTGCTCGACCCTGCTCGTTACTACAGAAGGGAAACTTGCGGCTTTGGGAAAGCCAGCGGATTTGTGCCTTCAAGGAAAGCTAACAAGGTCTTTGTGTTCTAACAAGTTGCTTGTTCATTATGATCCATGTAAGCATCTTGTATTGTCATGTGATGCCAATGCCTATGGAGTAGGCTGTGTGTTACAAGAAGCCAATGAGTCGGGCAAGTTACAACCTGTTGAGTATACTTCCAGAAGCTTGACGAAAGCTGAAAGCCTATGGTATGGTTGATAAAGAAGCATTAGGCTGTGTGTTTGGGGTAACCAAGATGCATCAGTATTTGTTTGGTCATAAAATTGAGCTTGCAACTGATCACAAACCGCTCACCTTCTTGTTTTCCGAGAACAAGTGAATCAACATCAATGCGCCATCATGTGTTTAGCGGTGGACTTTGATGCTGTCTGGTTACAATTATACTATTCGTTTCAGGCCTGGCACTGGGAAATGTGCTGATGTTTTGAGTTGACTGCCGGTACCTATCACTGATTGTAACAATACCCCTCAACCTGTTGATCTTGGATGAGCGATGAATGCTTTTGAGAGTGACAATTCTCCAGTCATTGCTGCTCAAGTGAGATTGTGATATAACAGAGATCCTGCGTTGTCTGTAGTTAAGCGTTGTGTTATGACTAGCGATTGGTCCCGTATACCAGACTCAGAAGAGTACAAACCATATTTATGTCGTAGAGATGAGTTATCTGTCCAGTCAGAATGCTTACTTTGGGGCCGACATGTCATCATGCCAAAGCATGGAAGAGAGAAGTTGGTTTCTGAACGACATCGTACCCACCCTGATATTGTTACGATGAAATCTATCGCAAGGTCTCATGTTTGGTGGCCTGGTATTGATTCTGAACTTGAATCTTGTGTTCATTGTTGTGATACGTGGATACAGCTCAGCAAGTCACCAGCAGAATCACCGCTGAGTCTTTGGTAATGACCTTCCAAATCTTGGTCCAGGATTCATGTTGACTTTGCACGTCTGTTCTTCGGAAAAATGTTCCTTGTTGTCATTGATGCATTTTCCAAGTGGATTGAGTGCTCTATCATGTCTACCAGCACTTCTGCCGCCACCATTGAGAATTTACGTGTCATGTTCGCTACTCATGGTCTACCTGATATGTTGGTAAGCGATAATGGTTTGTGTTTTACATATCAGGAATTTCAGGAATTCATGAGATTGAATGGTATCAAACATGTCCGTTCTGCTCCGTTTAAACCGCTATCTAATGGTCAGGCAGAGTGTGCTGTACAGATTATCAAGCAAGGGTTAAAGTCCCATGACACTCAAAAGTACTGAAATTGTATATATATATATATATATATATGTCCTTATAGGAGTTTTTCATCGTGATTTCTGATCTGACAATTTTTTTTCACGATACTCGTTCTGTAAAATGTAAAATTAAAAAAACAAACCTCTTAGGAACGCCCCTAAAAATTCTGCCGAAATCTACTGAACGACGCGTAACTGACATGACGTCATCTCCAGAACAACAAAGGCTGCACGCAAATTACTCGGGTTGTGGTCTAGTGATTGTATTGGCTTCCTGTGTGTTTCACATTCGATGGTCGACTCAAACGCTTCGTTCATTTCTGTTAAAAAATCAAACATTTTGTTTGAATAATGGATGACATGGACTTTGATTTGTCTGGTGGCGACAGCGAGTGTGAGAGAAATGAAGGATTTTGTCTGAATCAATGGAGATTGTCGGATAACGTAGTCGCGGAGGTGAAGTTCAGGCAGCTGGAAATGGATACGGCCTTACCAGTTCGAGCCCGAAGCAGGACAAGCAGAGGAAACTGGCGATGAATTCCCGGAGTTCATGATGATCAGGAGGACATCGAAGGAAGACTTGGCAATAACACTGGTTAACAAATCCTATTCGTAATTCAATAATGTAAATTCTACTTGCATACTGCTCGATATCAGAAATATTTTAGTGAGTGACGTGACCAGCGCAGCGTAGCGGACATGTTGCTCCGCGGCGAATGAATCGCAAACAAGGCCAGCCCATGTCATCGGCCGTATCTCTCCGCGCATAAACGAAGCAATCTCGCTGTCCGGATACGATGAAAACTTGTGTGAGACACACCTTGCGTCACAATTGTCTAGAGTAGTCCGATAAATCTGACGTTCTGTTGCATTTCTATTTATTTTATTCCTACTGTCGTCATGTAGCACCAGTAGAAAACGATGAAGAAAAGAGAATAATAAAAGAAAGCTACAGCACGTCAGATTTATCGGACTAGTCGGACGGACGGCGATTTATCGGACTAGTCTAGACTCTAGAGTTGACAAGTACCTTGTATTAGCATGCACACAATGTATAAGTCAATGCGTAAGAGTCCCGAGGCTATGAGCCGTGTAATCGGACAGATAAATTGTCTTTCATAGTTGTGCAAACATATTTTTCCCTGTTCATTTATTACAGCATTTTGGCTAAATGTTAATGAATAGCAAGCCAATGGAAGCAGTACCTTCACTTTAGAAAACCCATGTATGTCGAGTCACCATACCTGGCTTGCATGTATGTGGAATCGTACCATCCCAGCAGGCTGGTTTCAACGAACAATTCAATAAGCTGCAAAATGTGGGTGCAGGTTTTTTCACATTGTTTGATTTTAAAATTATCTCCTGCGCCTTGAAATGATGCAATATTAACTTTAGTATTCTACTTGTATGTCCTGTAAGTTTTTTTTAATGGAAAGTTCAACAGTCACTTTTTATATTTGGTGGACATGGTATAGCCCTTTATTGTGCATACATGTATTGGATTTGTACACGACTACGACGAGGTAGTAAAGGGATAATTAATTGCGTCGTGATGTTGTGCTACACGGCTCAGAAGCAGAATTTCTTGTCTCTGTGTGTGAGGAAACTTCTGCGAAAACAATCACAGGAATTAAGACGATCAGTGAGATAGCAAAAATGTGGACAATGCATTTGTACGTACTTTATATGGCGCGCGACGTCTAATCAATCGACTCTGAGCGAGTCGCGTTCTGGAGATGACGTCAACGGTCACGTGACCTGCGGTTCGCTGAACTCCACTTTTTTGAGGGGCGGGCATAGCTAGTTGTGAAAGACACTACAAATGTTCGAAAATTGGTTAATTATCCCATGTTGATTTAAAAAAAGAAACATGGGTGATTTCTTCACTAGGAAGGTCAAGTTAATATATAAATAACTAGAAACTTTTGAGTGTCATGGGACCTTTAAGATGTGTTACTCAATGTTCGCTACAAACGTGTTTGTCATGCATGTTGCTAGGTTACAGATCCAGACCACATACCGTAACTGGAGTGCTTCCAGCCGAATTGCTTATGAAGCGAGAACTAAAAACCACATATTCTCTTGTTCATCCTGACATCAGTGAAACTGTTGATAACAAGCATCAGCGTCAGATATACTATCATGATCTAACGACTGCATTGCGTGACTTTGCTGTAAGCGATCCTGTTTATCTACTGAACCATGGCCTTGGAGCAAAATGGCTGCCAGGTGTTGTTCTGAGCAAGGAAGGAACTCGTATTTTTTGTGTCAAGCTGAAAGATGCTGCATACAGTAAGGAAACATGTGGATCAGATCAAGCTACGTTATATTGAGTTGGAGGATGATGCAAATT
>CM068965.1:77844490-77862468 GCA_035128595.1 Eptatretus atami | reverse complement strand
ACTTTGGGGATTTCCGATTTCAAACCGCATTTTCGGTACCTTTCATTCAAATGGATAGCGAGTAGTTATCATTTGATAGAACTGGATGACATTTGATATGCATAATCTTAAGGTGATTCCCTATCCGCTATATGACATCCATTTTGCTTTTTCCTGAACTGAGGAAGATTCGCAATGTACTGCGTCATCCAAAGCATCGCTTAACGGAGATGACTTGCACGTTAGAGCGAGGCGGTTTTGGGGGGGCTTCGGGGGGACAGAAGGAGTCCAAAAGGAAGGCCCGCTGGGCGGCTACTCGCAGCATACCAGGCTGATCCACGCTTTGTCGAAGTTGACGGCAGGTGTTACTCGATCTCCCCTTAAATGCGACCCTTCCACATCAACTGTTGTCACCTTAGATTGTCGAAACAAGGCTGCGGTTTGACGGGTTATTGAACCATGGCGATTAAAAGCTCCTGGATCTTGTGCATCCATGCTGAAACTTTCAGATCGCAGGTGGAGAATGCTGATTCATGTCATTGATGCAGTTCTGCTTTTTTTCTGGCATTTTGGGGGATTTTTTTTTCAAAAGGGGGGGGGGCAATTTTTCCCATTTTTTTCCCCCCCCCCAACTGACGTTGGAAAGGGGCCATTGTTTTGTCCCTCTCTGAAAGGGAAGGGTGATCACCAAGACTGCAACAACTACCGAAGGTTGACGCATGCTGGCAGTTGCGCCTGGCAAGGTCTTTTGATCGAGAGCGCCTTGGGCGGAATTAAAATTTCTTCTTGATAGGTTCATCACCAACTGTTTGAGCACCAGCCGTATCCAGAGCAAGTCAAGCTTTCTACCCAAAGATGGTCGAACGGTCCCAATATCCTGCTTTCGGTTTCCCACAGAACGCAGACCTTGGGAAGTTTTTGCCAAGAGGCTGTTTGCACCGATGTTGACTCTGTCAAGCATTTGATCAGATGGGATAGCCCTCTGGTAGGAGATTTTTTCTTGGTCTGTGACTGAGTGCACTTAAGCTGTCAATCTGATGACTGACTATTACTCTGGGACTGAGGCATTAGATGTGGTGATTTAATCTGCTGCTTATTTCCAGTTCTGTTACTGGAGTTATCAGGTGTGTATGGCCCCCAACTTTTTCACTTGATCTGGACTGGGATTCTCTGGGGAGCGATGTCGAGAATCAAGCTGTGGTGATTCATATGGGAATTCAAGATCTCTGAACGTTGATTTCGCAGTGATAGTATCCTTCGTTGCGAAGAACTCTCAATTCCTTTGGGGACCCTCGAGGTGCGCTGAATAGGAGTCGAGCCGCGTGTGGGATTACGGTTTCCTGGGTCAAAAACTAAGACCAGACTTGCATTGACTCTGCGGATTCTTGCATCCTGTCTGTACCGTTTGTGGTTGAGGATGTCTGGGGTTCACGGAGAGATTCCACTTACCTTCCAGTGATATTCAGTCTTCTACTGGCTGTGAAGCAGAGGTTACAGATTGTCTCGTCAGGCCTGGGAGTCATGGAGTTTCACTGGACCATTGGGGAGTGGCACTGTCGCCTGATCGGAAGCGCGCAAAAGTTCCCAAGTCTTCAGTCCTGTGCTTCGTCCTTGTCTTGGAAGTTGGACTGGGACTCGGATCTCCAGGGATTGAGCTGAGACTTAATGCCTTTGGTACCAAGGGTCCTCTTCGAAAGATCCTGTTATCGTGTGTGACTATTGTGTTTGTGTCCAATGAGCGTGTACGAGGAGACGTAAATAATATTTTGACAAGTATCTTTTTAGCAGACTCAAATAACTTGTGTAACCTTGATGTCCTGCTCCAATTGAAGTGATATTTAGGCGTGCACAAAAAACTTATTGAGTTCTTGTTCATCATATAAACAAAGGGTTTCATTTGTGATTGTGTTGCTCACATATATTAACAACCAAAGTTGGCACGAGCTTCTTTGGAAACCCCTGCTGCCAGGTATACGCACGATTTTTGACATTGCATGTTGATAGTTTCACTTGGGTTTTGCTGAAAGTTTTCTGCGGAATTCCAAAATCTTTAAATAAGGGATTTACATTGCTTGACTTTGCTTTAACAGAACATATGGCAATTGGAAGTAAATCATAAAAATTTTAATTTTTATGTTCATTTTTACAGTTCCACATGAATCAGCTACTGTTAACTACATGATTTAAAATGTCGATATTGGCTCTTTAGCTGCCACCAACTAGTCAACGGTTTTAATTGTGATACTTTCGCTGCTTCTACGTGCAAAAGTTGTGACCCCTCCTCTAGGCCATCCCTCCAAACTTAATTTCCATCTCAATAAACTGTTACAGTGCCTAGATAAAGCCTACACCCCCTTCAAATTTTCAACCTACTTTATATGCTTCCATAGCCTGAACTTAAATCAGCTTCAAATCAACACTTTTTCCACCTTTATTTACCAGATCGTAACCCACAACTCAAGTGAAACAACAAATTCTACAATTCAGGTTAATTAAAATACAAACTAGAATTTCTGTTGATAAATGTCACCACCCCCTTATAAGCAAATTGATAAAGTTAGAGAGCACTTGCGTTAGAGTGCATACCTTCACCACTGCAATGCCTAATCAACCGAGAACATATCTGGCCCAATACATTTTTCGAAATATCGGGCTCTATATCGTTTTTGAGCACTATCTCTCAATGGTGAAGAAATCACTTTAAAAATTTCTAGTTCGGATCAGATTTGGATCTTCACCAACCATCGAATCCAATTTTCAGGTTCCACCAACCCAAACGTGTGCCACCAAGTTTCATCCAAATCCCGTCCACAACCTTTTGAGGAATATCAGTGGCTACATATGCAGTTAACCTGATCCTCTAATGAGGTGAAGGAAATCACTTTTAAATTTCAGATCGGACATGCAGATCTTACCGAAATCGAATCAATTTGTTGTGTCCACACCAAACCTGTTCGCCAAGTTTACCGTCCAAATCTGTGCAACAACTTTTTGAGATTATCATGCATATATAGTTTAAGCACTATCTTCAATGGTGAGATCACTTTAAATTATCAGGATCTGATCCGATGCAGATCTTCACCAAATTGAATCAATTCTTCTTGTCACCCCCCAACCTGGCACTAAGTTCCTCCGAATCCGTCCACAACTTTGATATCGTGCTACATTCAGTTTAACCCTAACAATCGTGAGACTCACTTTTAAATTTATCAATCTGGAATCACAGATCTTCACCAAATCGTCAATTTGTCGTGGTTCACACACCCAACCTGTCACCAAGTTTCGTCAAATTTGCACAACTTTTTGAGATATCATGCGGATATTATGGTTTAGGCACATCTCTCAATGGTGAGAATCACTTAAATTATTTCAGATCTGATCCGTATCTTCACCAAAATGAATCAATTCTCCTTGTCACCCACCCAACCTGTGCACAAGTTTCATCAATCCGTCCACAACTCTTTTGAGATATCGTGCGATCATCATTTTGCCCCGATCTCTCATGAGAAGAATACTTTAAATCTCTAGTCGGATCCAGATCAATTCTTCACCAAAAGCTCAATCAGTTCACTCCTTGTAACACACCCAATCTGTCCACAAAATTTCATCCAGATCAGACAAATCAGAAAGGGGTGAAACAACACCAACCTCCCTCACACCTTCGGTGGTAGATGGTAATTACTCACGTGTAACCAAAGCACCTTCAAAATCACACCCCAAAGTTCATCCGCCTCCAACTGTGTTAATTGTAGTGATGATTGTCTTCAGAATAAAATCAGCTGTTCCTTTAGTTCCTCTGCTGGTGTGCATCTTCACAGCAAGACTGACCATGCAGCACCAAGGAGCTTTCAACAAGACCTCCAGTATTAAAGTATTTTGGTGTCGGGAAAGGCACAGATCAGAGGGATGGTATAAAATAGTTTCAAAAGACCTTAATATCCTTGGAGCACATCAAAACTCATGAAGAAGTGGAAGGCGTATGTACCACCAAAGAAACCTACGTAGATCAGCCGTCCTCCAGGTATTATCAAGCAAGTGGAGTGCAGCTGAGGCCACCAAAATAGCGCCAAGACAACTTGAAAGAGCTACATGCCTTTATGGCAAAGACTGGTCATCGTGTGCATGTAGCCGAATATACCAAACACCCACAAGTCTGACCATGTACATAGGTGACAAGGAAGCCTCATCAAAAAAGCCCACCTTGTCCCATTTAGGATCTGCAAAAAAAACTCAGAGATTCTGAGCCTCGGGCAAAACGTTTTGGTCTGACGAAACAGGATGAACTTTTGGCCAAAATGCAAAACGGTACATTTGCGCAAAACCCAACAAAAGCAATCACCAAAGAACACCATCCCACTATTGAGATGGTGTGCAGCTCCTGTTCAGGGAATGTTTCATCACGCAGAACTGAGCACTTGTCAAGATAGAAGGGAACTGTGGAGCAAATATAGATAAAAAATTGAGGAAAATGCGCTCGCCCTCTGCAGAAAGCTGAGAAAATTTGACGAAGTTCACCTAAGCATAAACAACCAAAGCACAAACCAAGCTATACGAGGGCTCAGAACAAAAAGAATAAATGGCCTTGAGTGCCCAGTCCAGAGCCCCACCAAAATCCATCGAAAATCTTGATGACTGAAGATTGTATCAATCAACGCTTCCCACAAACTTGCTGAACTTGATCGTTTTGTCAGCAGAATGGAAAATGCCCAATCAAGGTGTGCAAAGTTGGAAGAGACGCCGATCCACACAGACTCACAGCTGTAATCTGTAATGTGCATTCCAGCCAAATATTAACTCACGGGTCGCCACTTATCCAACCAAGTTTCGTCTTGTATTTTTTATTAACTTTTCGAAATTGTAGATTTGATTTTCACTTGAAGGTTTAAATAAGGTGAAAATCAGTCGTTTTAATCTGCAAATTTAATTCCAGACTACTAGGCAACAAAGGTGAAATTTTGAAAAGGGATGTAGACTTCTATAGGCACTGTAATTATATATATGTAGTTGTTCCAGCGGTGTGTTGTGGGTGTGGTGGTGCTGTGTGTGTGTGTGTTATTTACACTTGTGCACAACATAGTTGCCCAAAGATGACATGAGGGTCATCGTGTACTTAACGTAATGAACAGCTGACTGCACAATGATAAATAACATTCAATGACTAATAAATTGGTTCGCGCGGCGCCAGCCTGACCACTATTAGCGTTGTGTCTGTTGTCATGTCGGTCTGTTTGTGACTCTCTCCAGAGCATAGCTCCTTGACGTTGATGCGATCTTGATGCAACTTGACAAAGCTAATAGCATTGTCGTTGTCTTTGTATGAGGGCGTCCCACGCCCTGTGGCGGAACACACGCCACTTGAACTTATTTTTTTCTTCTCGCAATTTCATTCCTAGAAGCTGTGCGTATTCATAAGTACACATATAAAAATCCGATTTGATTATTGTCAATTTTGAAAAAGATATGGTTGTTACGGGTGGCGTCCTCAAAACTCAATTGTCCTATCGTGGCATCTGTTTCATATGCCACAACATCGTCGCTCCCGGCTTGTGAATATACTAACAATTAATTTAATAAGCATCTCGTGGTTGTGAACATTCTTCTCAAGAAGGTTTTGCCTTCACAAGTCAGCCAAACCCTCACGAATATATCCGTGTAGGGCAGGCTGGCTCAATCAGCACCAGACAGCGATTTCAAAGCATTATGTCATTTCTTTAACAATCTTGCTTCTCCGTCTTTTGCTCCAAACATCTACCCTAGACTCCCACACGACGACTAGTTTGGCTTTAGCATGAAAGTACTCCCCAACTAATAAAGCAATAATATATTAATACGAGAGTCACTTATGCGAGCTCAAGCAAGCCATTATGCCATCATCGCCGTCAACAAATGGTTGCAACATATGGTGCTATTCCTACTCTCTCCTTTTTAATTGGCTGACGGAAACAGAAAGCAGCACATACCACTTTAAGTCCTGCCTATGATTCCGGCCAGGATTCGAACCACCACTCTCCATGACTCCAGTGGTCCTGAATCAATAACCACCGATTCTGGCAGATATAGTCTTCGAAGCATCTAACCTCTAAAGTTTCATCATCGGAATGACAGGATGACTTTACTCGTTTCCACAATATCCAAATGAGCTGCGAATGGGCAGGCTCGTCACCGTCGTGTCACACACCTTTCACAACATGGTGCGTAACCTACAAGGGCATCAATATGAACTCTGCACCGGAAACTTACATGGATCCTTTCACGGAACTCTCAATTGATGGAGATTGTCGGGAGAAACTTCAACCAGTGCGCACACCTGGGAGGGCTTATATCTGCGACCGCAGCTATCGTGAGAACGCTGCTATTGAAGATCCTGACATCCATGCCGTGAGATGTTTCGGGGTCCTGTTTGATAACAATCACCAGATAATGCCGGACTGCAAAGCCCGACACCGAAAGACGAGTCGGGTCAAGGAGCCGTTGGTAGCGTGCTTACCAAAGGAAAAAGTGATCAAGCAAGAGGACTGACGAAGATGTTGGATATGCTGTAACAAACACTTCCATAGGCATATACCACCGCAATTAAATTGAAAATATCAATAGTATAATCAATAATAATATAGCAAATAAAATCACTATAGCATCGTTATGGCAGCCAAACAATGTCACTGTAAAATCAAGAAACATTTAATGACAAGTGCTATGGTTGTGAATAAAAAAAAATAAAATTTTACCTTGGAACCGTCGCCCGTCAGAGCGTCGCCCGGACCCCTCTGAGCGTTCCACAAAGAAGTCTTTGGCCGCTTGGACATGGCCGATAATGGAGCAGCAAGAACGATTACCTGACGCTTCTATTGGTCCTCTGTTGTTTCCGTGAGGAAACACACCGTGTAGATCCGCCTGTGATACCTTTAATAAAATAGAAATCCGTCTGACCGGCGCTGATTCGTTCCGCCAAATAAGGGTCATCTTTGATCACGTGGCCGACCATAAGGAAGGGATTATCGCACCACGTTAAACATTCAGGTTTTCATGCTAATGAGTCTGGATTGCCGAGTTCCGTTTACAAAGGCGCGTATCGGGCGATTATTCCAAAGCAACTGGAACCATCTTTGGCCAATTCGTAACGACCACAAACACGGCGACAAGCCCTGCTAGAGATCGATATAATCTTTCATCATCCTGGCAAAGACGTGATACGCTGTGCATTTGTCATCTTTACTTAAGATCAATGTATTATTATAGTTACAATCAATGTATGAGCTTTTCATATCTTCTCATTTCAGCTATTAGTATATTTTATACAATGGATCAATGTAGGAGGTTTTATACACCTCCTCCTCCCCAATGATATCATTCGTTTACATCTAGTAATATATAATATTACACATATTTATATTTTATAGCATATTTATTTACGATATATATTTTATCACATACATTACACTAGCAGGGGGTACTCACACCTTGTGCAGAGAATTTAGTTATAAATAGAGAGCCAAGTACCATTATAATCATCACATATAATTTAGCGGCATACTTAAAAATATGAATAACATAATTGTAACTATTAATACAACAATACAATATCATATTTTATTATAAAAAACAGGCAAACAAAAATAAATATGATACATAGGCATCAAAATTAAGACAATTACTGCACCTTAGTCCAAGAAGCCAAACATAACAATACGCATGACACGCAACCAACATTTACATACATAATAACCACCCATACATAATACCATACTAACAAAACACAAACACAGATTATTTACTACCAAACCCCTCATCAGACGGGCGCACAAAATTGTCCTTCAGTATAATTTTGGATTATTCTGTGAATGCCGGTTGTCCCGTCTCGATCGGATGAATTGAGAATGAAGCTACCCGAGTGCCTGCCCCTTGACCCGTGACCTGTGACCTTGAACTTGACCCCCCCCCCCATGTCCTTCTCATGCCCAAGATCACTCATGCCAAGTTCATCTCCATTCCATCCAACGGTTCCGCCGCTATAAAGGCGACACAACACACATACATACAAACAACATATTCTATTTTTTTTAGGCTATAGTAGATGTACTGATCGTAAGTACATTACAAAAGCTATTTTATTATGAATTCTAACTTCACTTATAAACAATTTCTGACTCCCAACTGACGATCATCACCTGGGCACCGTTTTCTTCGAGGTTCGATCCTTTAGCCCAAGAAACCTCATCCAAACGGCGGATCCACAACACCGGTCCACATCAGATCTAGATACTAAACATTAATGGACCACACCTCAAATCTGTCCAGTCAGTCGACACAGCATACACATATCCGTATTCAAATTTATATCTTGCCAAACGACATTTTTGCAAGATATTTAGTCGGTCTGTTATGTTTTTTTGTTGTTTTTTTGTTGTATTGTCTTTCACGTAAAAAAAATCTGCATAGCACAGTTTTCATGAAATTTTTGTAACTTCGCATCAGAATGCCTATTAGAGTGCCCTTTCAGCGTCATAAAATTTGAACTCAAGGTCAAAGCCAATCCTTGTTGCAAATCAGAGGTATCGACAAACACCCTATTTTTTGAGTATTTTGATCGGATCGTCTTCAAACTTCATGGGAATATAGTTCAGGTCTTAGCGCTCACTGACATTAATTTTTGTGCTGATTGGCTTGACCTTCTGTTGTTTTTGTTGTTGTTGTTTTTTTTTTTGTCCTGTAACACGTATAAATCACTCTGCAGGCACAGCTTTTCATGGCAAATTTTTGCTAACTCGCATATCAGTGGCCTATAGAGTCCCTTTCAGCGCATAAAATTTGAAGGTCACGTCAAAGGTCAAGGTCACTTTCGCAAATCAGGGAGTCGACGAAACCCTTATTTTGAATATTTTGATCAGGATCGTCTTCAAACTTCAATGGGCATATAGTTTCATGTGTCTGGCACTCAGTGATTAATTTTTAGTGGCGATTGGCCTTACCTCAATGGTTAGCGCCTAAGGTCAACATACTTTACCCCAAGCGTCAAATTTATCAAGTTTTTATGAACCATTCGTGTCGTACCTTCAAATTTAAAACCATCGCATGAGTGCTTCCAGATAATCAGCTTCGAAGACATTATACGTCATTTGGTGACGTTATGAGGACAAAGCATTTTTCATGTTACTCTGTAGAACGATCTTCATCGCGAATCTCTCGTAGGCAGATTATTCCTCAAGAGTCGCTCCTGCGTGGATAGCAAGTCTCTGTTCACCTCAGTGTGACCTTAAAGAGTCACACTGGTCACCTTTCGTTTCAGATACGTGTCACCCTAGACTGACATTGTTGATTTAATTATTACTTTTATTTAAAGATATTACTACATTTCAATAACTAATCATACATCACTTTGTATGATAATATATATAAGATAAACACTTTATCCTTGTGGACATGTCCATTACATCCACACTCCATAAAACCAGACTCAACCTGTCTTGCAAAATATTCAAACTGTCAATTAACAACCAATTTTGCATGCTGCACAGCGTATCCGAGCAATCCACCAATAAATTATTTTGATGCCTATTTATTAAAAATACTTATTTACATATCAAAAACCTCCCTTTATTAATACCTCCATAAATATTGTTGCGCATTCCGCGCCCAGCGGCGGCGAACGGCCCGTGATGACTCCGAATCCGACCCTCGACCACCGGGACGGACAATTCTGTCGTGACCTCTCGCGACTAACGGCGGGAGCCAGTCCACGGGTGGCCTTTCGGCCGCTCACCACGCTCGTGCCAGTCGGCCACCCCGCTGGGATAGGGTTGTTGCAACCGGACCTCCTAAGTTACCCCGCGGATGGTAAACCGGCGAATCGCACCTCGCCGCAGTCGACTTCGACACGGACGCTTAAGGGTCCGTTCCGTGCTATCGGGATAAGCGAGCGTTATCGTCGGCCTCGACGTTTCCTGATTAAATTATCGGGCGTCCGCCCACTCAAACCTCTTACGATTAAGCGAAGATCGGAGACCCACAAAGATAAGACCGCAGCGAAACGCTAGAGGAACAAGTCAAACAGGAAAGCATTTTAATTAACACACACAGATAGCACACCAAGCAGGTTATATAGCCCCAATTAGCAAAACTGCACATATTATCACATAGAAAGAGTTAAGACCGACTACGCAAGCACCCCGCACACACACAGTTCTACTTTGCGGGACACGCGCCACACACACAGCATATCACACAGAACCCAAAAGAAAAAATGGAAGTCGCGACTTCCCTGGTTCGAGTCCTTCGGCGACCGTCTCTGACGTGCCCGTTGGCCGCGACTCCGTTCGAGCGTGGTCGGCGAAGCCTCTCCGTTGCTCGTGCCTGCCCGTGCTGGCCCTCACGCCACCGGACGAGCACCGACTGCGTAAAGGCCGACAACGAACACACCGGACTGAGAGCACCGAGCGGAAACGACCAAAGACACCCACAGCCTCCCCTCCGACTCTTATACCCCGGCGCCCCGCCCGTTCTTGCTCCACCTTCCCTTCAAGCGCTTCGATCGTGAGGGAGGCGTTCCCCTTTTCGTTCCCCCTCCCCGCGCAGCGGGGTCGAGGAAAAGCGGTCCTGCGCCGGCAGAAAAACAGGCGGAAACCGCGCGCCATCGCTGTGTGACTTCTTCTCTTCCCTTCTCGCGTTCGGCGTTTCCAGCCGGAAACGTTGTGTGTGGGACCTTGAGCGCGGCGTTCCGTCAGCGGGTAGTGGCGAACAGGGTGGTGTGAGTTGTGAGCGGTGCGGTGCGGCTTTTTGAAGTGGTGGCGCTGGTTTGAGTTGAAAGTGGTTGTTTCGCAAAATGAAAGAACAGAAAAACGGACTACTCAAAGTGTCGCAGCCGAATGAATTCACATTAATTCCTTTAAACCAATGGCGTTTAGGGGCTAACTATACATGTACTAAAAAAATATCTCACCTACGGACGCGATGGGTTTGTGTCAATTTCCACAGCGTAACACTACCCCCTCCCCTTTTTACAGACTCGTCCCGAGTCGTCAAATTATCGTGTGCCATTCATGTTGTAGTTCTCCCCTAGTACGTTTTTTACCTCGGATCCCGACGTCACATTCATGATGGTATTCGTGTCCCCAAAATAAATAACTGAAGGGATGTAACTAAATAACACACCCTACACCGGAACGACTTAAATAAACAATTCCGGCGCAGACTTGACATGCCGGATGGCGCACTCATATTTACAAACACAACTTATCACTATAATTTATAAACTTTACACTAAACCATGGCCCCAGGTCAATGGACTCTGCAAAAAAGAGAACAACAGAGAACCGCGCAACGGCCGCACTGCAGTGCCCGTATGTAGCTGCAACAGGACCAGTCTCCTGCAGCTTGGCAAAACTGTTGCTCGACATCCGTGCAATATGCAATGAACAAGGGGCAAAGGCAAAATTGAAACGGGGCAAATGGATCAGGGCAGTGGCATGGGCCAAAGCACAAGCAGCAGCAAGGCATGCATGCCAGGCCGCTGTAGCACAGCCGGCGATGAAGTGGACCGGCCCAGGCCTTGCGCACAGCAGCTGCAGCGATGCCGGCCGGCACAGGCTGCGAGAAACCACAGCCAGCGATGAGTTGCCAGCCTTTGACCTTGCAGGGAGGTTGGTGAGGGTGCGGTGGTGCATAGGCCTACTGTGCAGACGGCTCGGACCTACCCTCGGTATCTCCCTCCACCTACGCCTTTGCCTGTCACTAGTCCTCTCCTTAATTGTAAACCCAATTTTTAGCCCCACTTATTTTTTTTTGTTTGATTTTTTATTTTTCACTCCTACTCCCCACTATATTCGTCCCCTAACCCCCTTTTCCGTCCTTGATTCGCTAACTCTTATCGTCCCCTAGCTTACTCCCAGCCCCTACGTTCCTTCCCGGAGGGAATCGGGAGAGCTAGACGTCTTGTGTCGAAGGCCCAACCAAGCCTCAAGATGAGCACTCCCCAAGTTCAGCGATCTACAACCCAAAGTGGTTCCAGCGGCCCACCAACAGCAGAGCGAGAAGGCATGGATGGTGCGGAAGGGGTACACTTCCATCTACCCTATCCATTAACCTTTAACTCCCCCGGGCTTTTAACAAGCGCTCTCGTTACACTATTGGTTCTCAACACCCCAGATTCCCGTCAGCCTGTGTTGGCCGTTCCTTACAATTGGGCCTCGCCCTTCCAATTTTCTCTCGTGCCCTTGCCGGGTTTCATGGCTGCGGACGCTGGCTCCCTTGGAGGCACGACACCTCTGCCAGTTCCCCTACGATGGCACCCCCGGCACTCACACTGCCTCGAGCTACCAGCTCCCTAAACACCGGGGAGTGCCTCCATGGCATTCCCCTGAAGACCTCACGTGGCAGCATGGCTTCCCGGCACCTTCCGATTGTGTCACCCGTGCCACGACACTGCCACCGGCTCAATGGCGCCCCGGGGCCCCCGACCCAAGCGGAAGCCCACCAAGTGCCCCACTACGCTAAACCCGGCCCCCCATGCGCCCTGGCATACCACAGCCCGACTAGCCCGTGCCGGGTACCACTCAGCGATACTCACCGTTCGCAGGCCATCGCTCCAGGCCGTCAACAGGCTCCGCACCCTCGCAAATGTATCGACCTTACATCCCACCAAAACAACAAAACGACCTCCATTTTTTTCAATTTAACTAACCCACTAACTAACTTTATTAACTGGACCCCGGGTCCCTTGGGGTGATCACTCCATCCCCCCAATCACTCATGCACCCCTGCATCCACAGTCGCTCCACTCACACCGACCCACTGGCCTCACCACTCACCATGTACTCACCTCAACAGCTTTCAACACCACATCGGCTGGAATCCTGCCATCCTTCTATCTACCTCCCTAACAGACTCGTCTTCCCACGTCGTCCCTTACACTATAGCACGTTCCATTTACACACTACGAGCTAGCTACGTCCCCACTACACATCACAGTCTGGTCACTGTCTTCAAAATCCGCTAAAAATCATTTCCATGCCTAAAGCTCAGCTACAATTCCCTCTACCTAATCATTCCACGGCCCCATGAGACTTGACCCGACTGCCCATGAAGCGTCTAATATCACTACCCTTCCCCCTAAACTAGTTGTTCCTTGCCCGGAGTAAGGGGTCTTCCACCCCTTGCCGGAATCCTGTTCCCCGAAAGCGAGCTTGCTTTTGTCTAATTTTGTTTTTACAACTTACGCGCAGCACAGCGCGCGCAACTCGCAGCTCGTCGCACTTTCACCTGCCCGTGACGTCATGCACCTGCCGTTGTACCTCGTCCCTCTTGACGGTACCATCCGCGTCAGGGATTCACCCTTCCGCCGGTTCCAAACCCCACGTGCACCCATGACGTCACCTGCACCCCCAAAGCAACTCGCACTCCAGGGCGCCCCACGCGAACACATGTGCTCTGCCCGTTGGAGCTTAACACAAGCATCGACGTGAACAGCGTGCCGGTCCAAAATCGTTCCTGCCTAACCTTTGTCCTTCCGCGGGATCGGCAAACCACCGCTGGCTGTTTCCGGACCGGGCCTTTCACTACCCGCAAGCGAGTCAGGTGGGTCTCGTGCTTGCCTGCACAGGACTTGCGCTCGCTGCTGGTGAACCCGCACGTCCCCGAATACAGCTACAGCCCTACCCTTCTGTATCTCTGTCGCCGTCCGTCTCCTGTCTACCCGACGCACACCTGCGTGTTACGACGCACAGATCACTCCAAGACACCTTCCCCAGGGAGAGCGGGTGCGTGCTTCCGCATGCCGACCGGACATCTCCCTCGCCACAGCGACCTTCATCACGCTTTCCTCTCCTCACTCGTCGCTCACTCACACCCACCTTCAGCAAGGGGTCTCACTCACTCCATGCTGCCGGAAAGCCACGATCTCCGCACACTCGCCAACACACACACCGCCGCACAAACCACACGGGTTCGTTGATCCCACAAGGTTTCCGGTCCTCTATGCCCCCCAAGCTGCACAGCACCTTATCCACAGCACTCGTCCCTTCACTCCGTTGGCACACCAACCCACCTGGTCGTGATTCGCCTCAAGGGGGCATACTCCCTCCCCTCGTTCCTGGAGGGTCCATCCTGGACAATGCTTGACACCGGGTCTCACCAACGCTCGCCGGCTTCACCCCATATATCCTCACACTACCTCGATTTGATTGATGATGTGACAGTCACGTAACCCGATCATATACCCTCTAATCTCGATGCTCATGATACAATTCATATAGATATCTGTTGTCTCCTCGTGTCTATATAGTCTCTTGCTTCTTTCAGGCGATGCTCCCCTTATCATTTTGTAGGTCAACCTTCTTTCTCCCTTAATACCGCATCCCGTCCACATTCCCTCTGTGTCACTCCTTGCACTTCTTCAGAGATCTCCAATATACTATCTTGCTTCATCTTAATTGTCTTTTCTCTCCCCTCACCCAATTCCATATTCACCTCGCTGTCTTATATCCCTCGTGCACAGTTCTCAGTCACCCCATTAAATTTTCCTCATGTGTCCACGTCACTTCTATCCGTCGTTGTTACCTTCGCCACGTGTCTCGTCTCACACACGTCCACCGAATTAAATTTCTCCATCCATGCAGAGCCTGAGAGAACAACCGTTGCACCCCCTCCCAGCTCTGTATCTCCCACACGTGGCGTTCAGCCATTTATGAGCTCCACTGCCGCGTTTCGACTCCTCGCCATCCATTATGCCTGTGCCTGCAGGCCCGACGGTCTATTCGCTCATCTCACCCCGGCAGTATGTTTGGGTATCGCTTCCATGTCATCCATTTCAACTTGTTGATTCCGCCCAGCATGGCGAATAGGCTGGCCATGTCGCGTGCGCTTGGGTAGCCGTCTTCGGGCAGGTCGGGGGTTATTGTGAGGGGAGGGAGTGTTATACACCCGGCTGCCGCCCCACCCTATTTCGCCGGCTCTGCAGTTTGGTTGGGGAGTAATTGTTTCCTCACCACCAATGCCTGACATGGGGATTCAGCCTGAGCCATGGATTCTACTTCAAACACATACACACTCTAATACCCCAGCACCCCGCTCGCCTTGGAGCCATCTTATTCCACGTAAGGGGGTCAATTTACTCAGCTCGTCACATCTAGGGAATCGGGTGTCGCCTTCTCTCACCCGGGACCGAATCCCCGTCATTTAGCATGGACAGAGGGTTTGTTTTCCCGCTCCTCCACCAGTGTTGCGAATTCACGCCCGCCGGCTTGCGAACGGCACGTACTCGAATCGCGACGCTCCCAGCCGGCGACATTCTGTCCTGACCCTCGCGACTAACCGCCCGGGAGCCAGTCAGGGTGGCCTTCGGCTCACACGAGGTGCAATCGGCCACCGCGTGGATAGGTTGTCGCCAACTCGACCTCCTAATACCCAGCGGATGGTTAAGACCGGGCATCGGCACCTCGCGCGAGTCGACTTCGACACGGACCGCTTAAGCCGTCCGTCCGTGCTATCGATAACCGAGCGGTTGTATTGTCGGCCTCGACGGTTCCTGATTAATTATCGGGCGTGCCCGCCGCCACTCAAACCCTTTACGTAAAGCAAGATGGAGCCCCAAAGGAAAGGGAACGCAGCAAACGACGGGAACAATTCAACCAAGAAAGCATTTTATTTACACACACAGATAGCCACAAAAGACGGGTATTTATAGCTTACATTAGCCAAAAGTGCACATATATCACATAGAAAAGATGTTAAACCGACTATCGCGAAACACCCGGCACCTTACCGTTCTACTTTGCGACACGGCGCCAACACAACTTCACACAGAACCCAAAAGAAAAATGGAATCGGCCCCTGCAGTTCGAGTCCTTGGCGAACGTTCCTCTGACGTCGGTCCCGTCTGACCGACTCGTTCGGAAGCGGTGACGGCGAAGGCCTCTCGGCGTGCCTACGTGCCGGCCGTGCTGGCCCCTCGACGCCACGGGCCGGCACCGACTGCGGTTAAGAGCCGAACCACGAACACACCGGAGCTGAAGCAGCCGGAGCGAGAAATACCGAACCAAAGAGCCCAATGCCTCTCGCCTCCCGACTCTTATTACCCCCTCGCCCCGGCCCCGTGTCTTGGCTCCACCCTCCTTCGACGGCGCTTCGAGAAGGGGGCGTCTCCCTCTCGTCCCCCCTCCCCGCCGCCATGCGGGGGGGGCGAGGAAATCCGTCGCCTAGCGCCGGGCCGGGAAAACGGCGGAGTAATCCCGCGCGCCATCGCCTTGGTGACTTCTTCTTCCGCTTCTCGCGTCGACGGTTTCCAGCGCGAAACCGTCGTGAGGTGGACGTGAGGATGGCGGTCGTCAGCGAGGGCCGGTATTGGCGAAGATCGGTCGGGGTGTTGTGCTGTGGCGTGCGGGCATGTGGAGGGTGGCGTGGTGAGTTGAAGGTGTTGGTTCGGAAATTAATGAAAAGAACAGAAAACGACTAACTCAGATGTCACAGCAGCCGACATGAATCACATTAATTCCCTCTAATCAATGTTTGGGGGCGAGACTATACTGTTACTTAAATATGTCTCAACTACGGACCTGATATGGTGTTTGCAATTTCCACCAGCGAAATATATGTTATTCTCTCTCTCTCTCTCTCCTCTCTTCTTACTTCTCTCTCTCTTCTCTCTCTCTCTTGCCAGCTTGGCTGCTGGTTGCATCATTGTTGGGACGCAGCTATCTGCTGATGCCAGTGTCCCCCTTTACCAGTACACTGGGTGCTCATTTTGCAGACCTCGGAAGGATGACGCTAGTCACTCCTCGGTGTATTTTATTCAGCGGCCAATGGGGCTTGAACTCAGGACCGAGGATCCAGCCGGCCCCTACACCACTAAGCCACACCAGGCTCATACATAGACTGATGAGCCAACAACATTATGACGACCTGGCCTAATATGCTTCGCGTCCTCCTGTGTCCGCCAAAACAGCATCCACCGCCGAGGCCATGGATCTACAGACCCTGAAGGTGTTCCTGTGTGTATCTGACCAACATTACAGCAGATCCTTCAAGTTCCTTGTAGTTGCGAGGTGAGCCGCCGTGGAATCGGACTTGTTGATCCGCACATCCCACAGATGGCTCAATCGATATAAATTGGAGAATTGGGCCAGAGGGCAACAGCCGTGAACACTTCATGATGTCCACAACAATTCCCGAACAATGCTGTGCGTGTGCAGGGGCGCTTATCTGCTTGAAAATTAGGCACTGCCATCAGGGAGTATGCAATGCCTGAAGGGGTACCTGTGTCTGCAACAATGTTTAGTAGTGGCATGTGTCAAATTCACGTTCCACCAGAAATGGCGGTCCCAGGGTTTCCAAAGCGAACATTGCCCAGCATCAACACTCCCTCCACTACACCGGCTTGGTTCTGTTCCCCAGTGCATCCTGCATCACTTTCCCAGGTCAACGGTGCACATGACATGGCTCACGTAATCTAAAAGAAAACGGGACTCATCGGACAGGCAACCTTCTTCACTGCTCCAAGGTCCAGTTCCGACGCTCGCGTGCCCATGTAGGTGCTTTCGACGGTGCGACAGGGGTCATCATGGGACTTGACCTGTCTGCAGCTATACGCAGCCCCATACACCAGGGTGCGATGCACTGTGGATTGTGACATTCCTCCCTGACCCATTCAATTTTCTGTGACTTTGGTGCCACAGTAGACTTCTGTTGTTCGGACCAACGATCGCCTTCGTTGCCTTGCGCCAATCTATGAGCCTTTGGCACCCAACACGCCTGTCGCCGGTTTGCTGGTTTGGTCCCTCCTTACCACTGGTGGTAGGTACTCACCACCTGCTGACCGGGAGCACCCCACAGCCTTCGCCATTTCAGAGATGCTCTGACCCAGTAGTTTGGCCATAACAATTGCCGCTGTCATAAGTCGCTCAATGTCTTATCCTGCCCATTGCTCCTGCCTCAAACACATCAACTTCAAGAACTGTACTGTTCACTGCTGCCCTAATATTGTTACAATTTAGAAGCCTTTTGCAAACAGCGTA
>CM068965.1:77788364-77801490 GCA_035128595.1 Eptatretus atami | reverse complement strand
CTGGCTCCCTTGGTCGTCCGGCCTTCACTGCGGCCTGGCTTAGCCGAAGATGCGCTGGAGGAGTGAACGGGTCTCGACCCCGGCTTCCTGGTTGCGCCGGCGAACCTTCCAGCAAACCAACACACATAGCGCAAGATTTATTATGGCTACTTACATCAACATTCGCCTGCTTCTTGCGATACTCACATTTTTAAATATTGAGCAACGAAAAAATCTATTTAAAATCAAGTCCCTTCGTCAAAAGTACTTTCGGCGTAATATTGACATGCAAACACCTCCGTATATAGTTGCGCCTATCTTTTCTGTAAACTTAATTATTTCTTCTGTTTATGTCACTACAAGCGACTAATTGAAATTCTCTCGGAGAACGTTTGACATTATTTGACGGCGATTTTCTTAATTATTTTTACCATTCGTGTGACATGGCGACGAATTGATTCACCGCTGTACGGTTAATGCACTCCATACTCACTCGTCATTCGCTATACGTCTTAGATTTCGTCGTGACAGCACCAGTCACCGCTGAGAGCGCTAACTTGCCACTCGAGAACGCGCGTCAAATGCAATGTCAAACCCTCTTCTGCACATGCTGATACCTCAGAACAGTGATTTGACACAAGAACACCAGTCACAGCAAACTTGTCGATATAAAGAATTCATAGATATAATCACAGTGCAACACGGATATATTGATGTGTCTACGAAACCCTCACTTTAGAACTTCAGAGCAGAACGCCTTTGGCTGTGACTTATTTAAAAATCTCAAACATTTTAGGTATAGAAAAGAACGATTTATTTTAAGCAATAAAACAATAACATCGCCATTTTATCCTAATACTTTCCGTGTCAAGTTAATAATACAATTGTGTTTAGACCTACTTCGTTGAACTCGAGATCTGAAGGGTAATGCTCATTTTTCTTCAGTTAAGTTTACCCACTAATTATATAAAATCAGTCTTTTTTCTTTTTCATCAACGCCTGTCACAAAGGGACCCAATGCGTTACGGGTCGTCATGGAATATTACTAACAACTCTCATTTGTAGATGTATGTAGTAATGCTAGTATGTATATATGCTAATGTTCCCACTACAGCCACAAGTTAACAGATAGCACAAAAATTTTATGCCAACCTACTCCACCATTCTCATGTGACGTGTGCATTATCAATTTTCGTTCAAATCGCGGCAACGAAAAAAAAATTATTAACCAAATCAATTCCCGTTCGTCAACGTACTCTTAAACAACAACAAACCTCACCGTTGTTCGCTGATAATTTTTTTTTTTTTTTCTTGAAAATGATTTTTTTCAAATCATCGACTATCACAACTGGGTACCCAATGGTTCACTATCGAATTCTAGTATTTAGATCACTGTAGTAATATATACTATGTATTATATAACTATATATAATATATATATCTGGTGCGAAACCTGCCTACGTGCTTCGGGCAAGCACGCCACTGTTGGAATTACAGCTTCCCTGTGGACCGAGGCGTACAAGCATAGTGACGTAAAAGTGCTGACATTAATCGAGGTTCCATCTGACAGATATTAATTGTTCCCATTAGCATTTGTTTGTTTCCTTCAAGCTTTGCTAATAGAGGCTACGAAGGTGACTGACCAAAATGGTCTCGATTTTACAAATCAAAGCTTCCAGATGAGTTGTTCAGCAATGCGAGAATTAATTGAATTTCAGATCCCTCAAATAAATGGAATGAAAAATTGGGGTTGCGGGCGAAGTTTGTTAATAATAATGTTCTTTCATGGCAGAGTCCATACTACTGCATGTTCTGCAGACAAACTCCAATTACTAATCCCTTGCAGACAAAATCCATAACAGTCCTTGCAGACAACACTCCATAACCACAGTCCTGCAGACAACCTTGAAACCAAATAACAAAACACAAACAAACACACACAGCCTTAGATATCAGTGAATCACTTTATTGGTGCATTACACATACTTTTAAAATAATCAATCATCTAAACGGTCATATATCATTCAATTTTATCCCTCTCCCCGACTCTCTGAAAATCCTCTTATCTCTTCTGCCGATGACTCCAACTCTGGCACTACATCTGTCATCCCTCAGACCGCAACGGCAGCTTCTTCGCACACTGCTCATCTGATTAAATCCACAAACGGTCCAACACACATGCGAACTGTCTTTCATCCAACCAATCTCACCACTCTCACTATTCCTTTCGAAGGACATTTAGAAAAAAAAAACCCCCCCATCCACTTCCTCTCAACAATCTCTGAAGAAGTCTTTTCTTCCAGCTTCTGGCGTCTCGACTATCTGCCATACCTTTCCTGAGGAAGTCACATTCCCAACCTCGCCTCTAAAGCCAGTCGCGACGGGAATCCTCCGTCGGTGCCAAAGTCCTTCCTCGCGCCCTCTCGACGCTCCTGCCACTTACAAAGCTTTTTCCGTAGCTGATGAGTACCTGCTTCTCCCCTCTGGGCTGGCTGTCCTAGCCTCCCACCTCTTCTCGCTCACTGCTGTCGAAACCAGCAGCATTTAGGATCATCAGGATCTCCCGCAATGAAACTCGAGTTTTGGGCTCCAACAATACCGCAGTTGGTCGGTGGTCTGTCTGTCTATCTACCAATCCTCATCCAGCCATATGCCCCCCCTCTCGCTCTCCATTTGTCCCCACCACATGCACAGGGCGCTTCTCTTCAAACAGAAACACGCACCCCAACAACCCCCTTCTGGTAAAACTACCAAAAAAAAAAACAAAAAAAAAAAAAAAAAAAACAAAAAAAAAAAAAAAACAATTCAAACACCATGACTCACCTTCACTCCTTCAATTCCTCTTTCTTTTCCGACCTTGGACAACTCCTCACACATATCTCCCTATTTTCCCTCCAGGCTTTCAAAACAAGTGCTGCATTCACCACCCACTACTTACATCTCCCCCATCACATCCTCGACTTTTCTACCCCCGAACATACACCCACCCATTCTCAGATTCCCTGCTTCTCCTCCTGATCCCTGTATGTCCATCTCTGCTTCCCCATTTCCCCTCCATCCCCATCCCTCTCTCCTTCACCAAGATCACCTAATGATGTCTGTTCCCATGTTTATGTCCCGCCACATCACACCGCCCCTCCTTGATCTCATGCCCCTTGCTGCTCGTTGATGTGTTAGTTCTCATACGAGCCCTCAACATTGTATACAAAAATAAAAAAAAAAATAACAACATCAAGTAAATAAAACATAACGCTTATCATCGGCGCCTGATCATCATATATAGAGCCTACTACAAAACCAAAAGAATAATAATAACATCGTAAACATTTTCAACAATCTTACTTAATCATATCACTTAATAATTTACTAAATAACCTCTCATCTTATATATATATTTCTATATATATATGATATATAAATTATATGTAGTATATTATATCATATATTTTTTTTTTTATAATGTATGACTATATATAATATATAATTGTATATATAGTATGTTACGAAATACAGCCAAACGTCTTCAAGATAGTTCAAACTTTAGGCACACCTTTATCACCAATTCACCTGCGGCCTGTGCAGCTATCAATTTCGTTCAAAATGCGGAACGAACAAATATTAAAATCTTCACCGATTGGTAATCCAGTTTGTATGACGATCCCATAAAGCGCAAGGCACAAACCATGAGAATGTAGTGACTATACCGAGAACGGATTGGCCACGAAACGGATTTCTTGGAACTTTTTTTCCTTTTGGGTAAATGCTCATATTTCTTTACGTTAAAGTATATTAGACCTAAAATAATATTAAATTTCTTTTTTTTTCTTCATCAACCTGTCACAACCGGAACCAAAGTATAAATTCCGGGTCGTCTAAGTATAAAATAAATTCACTATGTACACCATTGATGCTTTGGTCACCTTTAATGCGGGAATGCACCGATGCAATAAAAAGCACACAGGACACCATCTGTTTCACTGAAACAGTGCAGACCTGACCAGGCCTAACCACGGTGTTACAATGGCGGCTTCACTTGGCCTTTTCGCCACCTATCATTTAAAAAAAATAATAATAACTTTAACGCCTATCCATTATCATTTTGTTATTGGTAGAATTAAACCATCTATGTTACTTTCAATTGTATTGTGAATACTTTTTTTCAGGTTGATTCTTGGGATGTTTAATAATGTATCGCTTTTGGAATGGTTCTGTCCCACTGTCCATCCCCCCACCATCCCCCGATCCGGCCTCGTTGTTGACCAGTCCACATTTTTGTTATTGCTTTTCGTAATACAACATTAATTGTCTTATCATTTTCTACTCTTTTAGGCGTATCTTGCATGCACACCTAACCAATGAAAAACAACTTCCTCACGTTGGAATCACCAACTCATGACTTCCAGCATGTCATCTAGCGCCGAGTCGTGACCTACACTTTTACATTTTTTCTGAGACGGGAAGAACTAGAAGCAAACTACAATTCGGTGCATTGCGATCTACTATCGGTTATTTTGCGTTTATGCATTTTGGCGCTTTATAATACTTACGTACGTTAAAAAACACTGAAGATAAAAGGCTTAGCTTTTAAAATGCTAATATGGCTCACTCTTAATGTTATGAGAGATCATTTGTACACACGTAATGCTATCAATATTTTTCCACGTATTATCTCTCTATCTGGAGACTACCCCTCACTCCCATCTTATGCTAGCATATGAATATATGATAACAAAAAATAATTTTTAACAGACAAACAGTTGAATTTTACAAAATGGGCCTCTTCATGAAAGCAAAAGATCTGGCTAAACGCTCATAATTGGAACAACAGAAAATTGAACTCACAGTAACTCACCATCAAACTGCAATTAGCTGACTCATTGAAGCCAGTCCTTATCATATCCTGCATGCAAGCCCAAAGGTGCAAGCCCGTAGAGAGAGAACCATCAGCCTCAGGTTTGTTGCAATGGTAATTTACCTGGAAATGCGTTGCTGTTCTGTATCCCCTCTGCATGCGCTCTGTATCTGTCCTTCACAATGCCACTAGAGCAAGCATCATCAGCAAGCTGTGCCACAATGTGGCCTGGTCTCCTCTGACATGACACAGGATGATATAAAAAAGAGATAAAGAGACGAAGAACGTAATGGCAAAAGTTGAGGAAACACTAATTTTCAAGCTCTATTAGCAATTTATAAAATTCGCACCATCTCTTAATGAGTGGCAATATAAAGAGCAGAGGACGTGTGGGTGTTGGCAGCGAAAATTCAAACTGCACAAAAGCATGAACCAGGACGCCTTTCCTATTTTACTTGGCTGTACAAGCAACTAGACTGCAGCTCCAACCACACAGAAAGTGCGACTAATAGAGAGTGGTCTGTAAAGCATAATAGTTAAGTAGTAGTGAGTATTGTCCTATGTCGGGGCTCGTGTGTGTTATATATAGCATACTATTGTTTACAGTAGGAGAACAGATTGATACCACGCCATTTTGCAGGTTTCCCACTACAAATGCACTAGAGTCTTAATTACTTATAAATAGCGTACACTTCTAACTGTGAAAGACGGAATCTATAACACATACAAAATCCTGAAATCACTCTGCTAATGATTTTAAAATAATTATATTTGACATACTTATTGCATAATAAGTTATACATTCAGAAAAACAGAACACTAAGTTGGCTTACAGAAACACCTTTGTTGCAATACAGAATCGACGTTTCCTGTATTCTTCAACCACGGTTGCCACAGACGTGCAGCCAGGATTTTGGCCACTCCTCCATACAGATCTTCCAATCTTCTGTTTTAGGCTGTCGCTGCAACAAGACTTTCAGCTCCCTCAAAAATTTTCTGATTGGGTTAGATTGGAGACTGCTAGGCACTCCAGGACTTTGACGATGCTTCTTACGGAGCCCACTTCCTTAGTTGCCCTGTGTGTTGTTATCGGGTCCTATTGTCATGTGAGAACCACAGCCAACGCCCCAATCATTCAATCACTTGATTAGAGGGAGGAGGTGATTTCGTGCACAAGATCTCGCGCGTACATGATCACCATCATCCTCCACCTCAATACGTGAGCTCCGTCCCATTTGCAGTAAAAAGCATTCCCCAAAGAATGCAATTTCCACCTCACAGCTTCAGGTGGATGTGCTACTTGGGTCTTGTATATCATCCTTCTTCCCTCACCACCGCGAGTGGAATTTAAACATAAAGCTCTATTTTGGTTCACGCCACATACGTCTCTCCCATTCCTCTCAGACTCCGATCGTCCAATGGCAACTTCAGGCGCCTGAGCATGCGCCTGCTTGACGCAGATGACCTATGAGTCGCTGCAGGATTTCTATCCATGACGCTCATGTGTATCCTTATGTTTCCTTGATACTAGTGTCACAAGCGTGTTCTTCAGGCTTTACCATGACCATGGTTCTGCTGTGTAGTGTCTGGGGCTGATCCCTCACCTTTCTCAATATTCATTGAGGCTCCACCGAGGTTGAGATCCTTGCATCGGCCCAAGACCGAGCAGATAACTGTTATCTATGACTTCCTTCCATTTTCTATAATATCGCCAAACGTTAGTTCCCTTCTCACCAAGCGCTTCCTATTCGTCTAAGCCCATACACCAGCCTTGTCCAGTCAACAATTTGTCCCTGATAGTCCTTAGACACTCTCTGTCTTGCCCATTGGGACGAGGTTGGAGTCCCAGTAATGACTTGTGCGACAGCGTTTTTATGCAGTAACCGGTTCAAAACAGCTGCAGTATACAGTAAGAAGTAGAAGGGGGCTTTCTGAAATGCAACACTAAACAGGTCCTGGAAGCCAGACATCATTACATGGTTGGTACGGTGATCAAATCTTATTCATGCAATAAAAATGTCCAAATAATTATATATAAAATATATAAGTGTTTCAGGATTTTATTTTAATTCCGTCTTCAACAGGTTGATAGCTTGCCTAATGATAAAAATTACAACCTCTACATGCTTATGTAAGTGGAAAATCCTGCAACATTGACAGTGTACTACAAATACTGTTCTCCCACCTGCATATATCTATCCGATATATATATATGTCATATGGAATATAATAATCTCTATACATATATTGTACAGATTTATAGCAATCCTGTCTGATGATTGACATACCACATCCTCCCAGGTCCCTCAGGAACTTATCCCTTAATGCAGTTCAGATTAGCCCTCCCCATGTCCAATGGATCTTAACTGTGACTGCGGCTTCAGAATGTAAGATAGATCCCCTCTTCATGGAAACTTTTTCTTTCACGACAGACGGTTTACACACACTTTCTTTCCGAGCCTGAAGCCCGCCCCCATTCTCCTTCACCGGCAATCTTCCAGTGAGCTCGACACACCGCTTTTTGTGAGACGCGAAGGTCTCATTAAGTCGCAATGGAGCGGCGTGATGGCGGACGACACCGCGCGGAGATCAGCCTGAATACTAAACAACGCCAGAGGTACGTTCTAAATGAGAAAAGTCTGAACAGAAAAGGTGAGGAGAGAAAAAGCGTGAAGGAGAGAAACGAGTAGGAGAGTAAAAGCTGAGAGGAAAAATCCTGAGAGACGAAAAAGTGTGAGGAGAGAAGACGATGAGAGAGAAAGTGTAGCGAGAAAGCAGAGGAGAGGAAAAATCATGAGAGAGAAAACTTGAGGAGAGAAAAAGCCGTGGAGAGAAAGCGTGGGAAGCAAAAGAGTGGGATAGAAAGCGTCGAGGAGAGAATTAACGCATAGAAACAACCTGAGAGAGAAAAGTTGTCGAAGATAAAGCCAAGTAGGTGACGCGCAAAGCCCGTAGGAGAAAAAAAGCCCGTGGAGAGAGAAAATTGAGAGAGAAAAAGCTTGAGGAGAGAAAGTTGAAAGAAAAGTGTGAAGAGAAAAATTGTTGCAAGGAAGCGTGAGGAGACAAGCTCATGGAGAAAAAAGCGTGAGGAAGAGAAAAGTGTGAGAGAGAAAGTGTGAGGAGAAAACCTAAGAGAGAGAAAACAGCGTAGCGGAGAGAAAGCGCTAGAGAGAAATGCGTTGACAGGAGAGAAAAAGCCACTGTCACTGCATGAAGAGAAAAAAGTAAGAGAAAAGTGATGTGAAGAAAAGCCGTGGCAGAGAAAAGCACGAGAGAGTAAACTGACTAGAAAAAGCTCAAGGAAGGTGGACGAAGCCAAGACGCGTGTCTGACCACGCGCCGCCGAAACAAATTCGTCCTCTCCCATGCAATTGAGCAAGCGCCGCTGATGCGCCGTGTGGCGTGAGCACACCGCCAACACAAGTGACGGCATGGCTTCGGGCCACCACACCCCCAGAGGTCTTAACCCGACGCACTGATCTCGGTGCTCTCACGATTCGGCACTGCGTTAAAGCACATGCCCCGCAAGGCTCCGCAAGCTGCGGTGCTGCACGACGTGCCAGCGCCACGCCACGCATTTCAGGACGCTTTTCGCTCACGGATGACTTCTGGTGGCGAGACGGTCTCCCCATCCCTCCCTCCCCCTGAACATCATCTGTTTGGTACAGTCTGCTTAGCTGTAAGCACCATGATAAGATCTGCTCTTGTCTCTTTCTCATTTGATTATTTTGCTTTGAAATTATTCTTATTTACCTCAGCAATAAAAGTTTCTTTATTTATTTAGACTTATTATTAAATCTATTGTCCGCATTCAACAACCTATGTCATGTTTGTCTTTCCTTCATTGTCTACATGCCCAATCGAGATAGACGGGAGTAATTACCAAAGATATGCCAAAAATCATCCGGCCACGCCAACAGCGTATAAACGCTCCGCCCCCTAATTAAAATGTATCGAGATACAATTGGTGCTTTGCCAAGGGCGCGGCCTCCCACTCCGTAACCACCGTGACCCTACAGTTAACGAATACTAAACGGCCAACTAATCGTTGGTGACCTGCCGGTGGCTCCATGGTTCTAAACAACCACCGTACACCAACGAAATTCGTAGGCGTGCCCAGTCCGCTCTACCGAGCAACCAGGGGATATAATCCCCCTGCAGGACATACTGTGTCTCCTGGTACTCGTGGCACGCCAACTATATATCGTGTATTACTACTATATATATATATATACTTAATATATTATATACTATATATATATATTACGCTATATATATATATGTGACACATGTGTGTGTGTAGTGTGTGTGTGTCGTGTTTGTGTGTGTGTGTCGTTGTCGTGCACTGTGACTCATGTAGTGTTCCTGTGTGGTTGATACAGTCGTCTAAAACAGAATGGCACGCCTTGCTGTGTGCTCCACCTTAAGAACCTTGATATGAAGGGTTGCGCAACGTCTTTCCAACAATGCAGCAATATATAGATATTGCTGATGTGACTCATTCATTAGTGTATCATTTTTTGACAGTCTCTTTACACGTTGTCTATTCGCTTCGTCGCAGCATAATGAGTCGTGACAGAAGACGCCATTGAATTTTTTTACACAGTTTGGCAAACACTTCAATTCCTTCGCAATCTGCAGCACCAGTACATTCGGGGAAAAACAAGTCCATTTACACATGCATTGAATAGCACCATGAGGTTCAAAGAGGACGCACGAGGAGCTGTGAAGACTAGAATCAACATATGGAGACTTCAACGAGACAGAAACGGCGGACAATATTGAGCGTAGGAGAGATGGACGCGCAAGATTGTCGCTTATACGGCGGATGATTGACGAAGGACTGTCCATCACTCAGGAACACTTCTGGAGATCATCACTGAAATCTCGCCGAACAATGCCAGTGTGCGCCAAATTGGTCCCACAAGCTGTTGTCGACGACATAAACGCAAGAATCATGTCTGTCAAAATTACTCGAAACGCTCGAGGAATAGATGATTCAACCTTGTTCGGCCGAGATCAATTACTGGCGAAATGATAGTGGATATATCGATACCAACCGGAGACACGGCGATCCAGTCGTGAAAAGATCCGGCATCGACAAAGAAAAGCAGGATGTCGAGCTCGAGTCAAGTGGACTCATCGCTTTTTTTGACATCCAAGACATCGTCCTTCGATCTATCACGGGTCAACAGTGAATCAATACCGTGTACAATGAAGATCTCTCGCACCTCATGAGATCAGTCTGGACAACAGGACGGGATCTGTGAGAGAACAATGCTGTGTGCTTCCCCTAACACAACGCCCCCTGCTCACAGTCCCGCGAGCTTCCGACAGTATCTCTGACCAGAGAGAACGTCCACTTATGGAGAACCCCTCCGTATTCGCCAGACTTTGCCCCTATGTATTTTTTCATCCCAAATGCTCAGGGAGATTGCATGGACCCTATTTCCTATGGGGCCATCAAAGAGGCCTGCCCGATCTCTGGAGGATTCCAGAAGAAGACCTTTAGGTGCACGAACGTGGAGAAGGATGGACAGTGTGTGGACTCGTGGAAACTATTTTGAAGGGGATAAGTGCTGATTTCAATATACTTTTTTACGGGAAAAAATTTCTTGAAGTTTCCTGTACTTTTGGAACGGACCTGATATATCGACAGTCTGTGTGTGTGGCTGTGTCGATGTTGTTGTGTGGGGTGTGTGTGTGTGTGTTAAACGTAGTGTGTCTGTGTTGTGTGACTTACTTTTGTGGAATGTAATGTGTGTGTGTGTACTTTACATATACTATCAATCTATATACTTACTCTATAGTATCAGTATACTATATATATCCTATATATATACTTATTTTTATTATATCTAATATGTGTTTGTGTTATGTTGGATCTTATGTTTGTACTAACTCAGTGTCATTGTATGCTTGTCTGCTTAATTTAGGGCGTGGTGGTCTGGTATTCTTAAGTTCCTCAGTTCAATCGCTTGCTGTTGAATAATATCATGCGTGGGCTGAACTCAGTCTTCTTCTTCTGAGTCAGGCAATAATGACAGTACAAACTTGCTGACATGATTGAGCCATTGAGCTGTCCTGATCGTCGTGCGAGACCTGTCGATTGTGCCTCAATAGCCCAGAGACTGCTATCGCAGAATACGCCCTGCGAGACGCAGCCTGCTCACACCCATTGACTTTTCCAGCTGACACGATTAAAACTGTATGTAAAACGTTGCGTCGCTGAAATTTTTCGTTAAAAGTTTTGACGTATTCTAGAACGAGTTGGAGTAGCATACACGTATTCATAACGCTCATAGAACTTTTCAATCACAATTCAGTAACTTTACCAACGATGCCCCTGAGGTGTGTCCGTGCGTATCAAAACCTATCGCCACGTAGTCTACTCTGCATAGCGCGCTCACTTCCCGCATCTGCATTAGCCTAGTTAAAGCTAGGGCCAGCACCCGATTCAATCATACCGCCTTCGAGATGTGAATTGTCAACTCGCCAGTCACACTGACATTTAGCAGCGATATGCCCAGACCTATGAAAATTTGTCTAAACGCTGGCACAAGTGCATACGTTATGGTATTTGTTATACGTGAAGAAGCCGCCCTAAACGATACGTAGCTGTCATACGTATGTAATACGTCTAATACGTCGTGAAATTCAAGCATGCTGAAATTTTCACGACGTATCGACCGTTGGCTCACGTTTTCCTATCGCTGGGATAGTTTAGGCACAAATGCGATCGTAGAAACGTCGCACACGTTAATTGTAAGTTACTATAAGTGAACACAGTCGAGTAATGTTTAGGCCATACCCGGAACGGTTTCTTCCAATCAAGCCCATTTCTTATTTCTCTTGGCCTCTTAAGCACGTGACGCATATATGTGAGTTGTTGTTTGTTGTTGTTTTTATTTATTTTTATTTTTTATTTTAGTCTATCACGAATTTTTAAATATATACGGGACATTTCCTTTTAATTTCGACGTCGACTGACAATATCCTCATTTATAGGAGGAACTAATGAATCGACATGAGCAAAACCTGAATAGCAATCGACCTGAAGTACGCACGCTGACAAATATCAGGGTTGTTGTGTTATATTTTTGCTGTTATGTCTATCAGCGAGTTTAAAATTTTCGACATTTTCTTTTAGTTTCCGTCTCGAGCACTATCCTCAACAGAAAACATAGTACAGAGATAACTAAGAATAAGCTGAGCAAACTGCAGACCAACTGACTACTAAGGCACGTGACGAAAATATCGAAGTTTGTGTTTTTTCGTTTTTTTTAACGCTGCCAATACGCCATAAGTAGCTGTAGAATTAGAAAACTTTCATTAACTGTATGTGGTCGTCGGAAACGTCAATGAAACTACTCTACATACGTCAATATGCGTTGGAGTCGTACACCATTCAGGTTCAAAGCACGTTACTCAAGGTTAGAATAGTTCTTTGAGGTACGCCGCATTTACCTCTACGCTTTGTTTATCACTAGAGTAAACTTACAACGCTAACGTGTATCACCGCTGTGTACGACGCATAACTTGCTCAACGTTGTGTCAAACGTTCGTGTACGTAGCTACAACACGCTCTATCTAGTACTTAACAATAAGTTTCGGGCTTCCCTAAATCATTACTCGCGGCTGTTTCGACTCGATTAACTATCACAAGTAGTTGTGTCGACGCTGTGCTCAATCGATGATAAACGTGCCTCCAACTTACTGCACTTAGCGGAATGTGTTGTGCATTACGGCGAAGTACGTCGTAAAATTCAAAGCATGCAAATCTTAGACAACCACAAATACAACGATGAAGCCAGTTACTACGACGTTATGCTGTTTTTCAGCCGTACACTTGCTGCTTAACGTATACAATAACCATACCCACTACCGATATTCGAACGTAGGGTGCCACGTTTTAGACCAAATTTTCATAACAATCGGCTACGCTGGCATAACGCAAGTTTGACCAGAGGCCTTACGAATGCCCAATGGCTGGATGCGCAGTATCGTATAGTATATCTCGTATATGATGTCATCTAATCGTGTTCAAACAAGTACTATTGTAAGAGTTCACGACGGAGGCCATTCTCAACCCACTACCGCGCCATCGGGTTATAACGCTGCTGGTCATCAGCACACCGGCTCGTTCACCTCTTCATCCACCAATAACCAAACGTAATCCTGACTTACCAGTTGGAACATAGAACCCCGTTACAGATGTTGCAGAGCGAGCGTTTCTGACCAGTCGAAATCATTTGGTTTTATTATAGCCAATGAACGGAATCGTTCCGTCGACAT
>CM068965.1:77768215-77780584 GCA_035128595.1 Eptatretus atami | reverse complement strand
GTACAGCCGATCGGCGCCACCTCGGCGCTCAGTTTCACCACAGATTTCCTTTCCTTCTCGCCTCAAAACCGGAGCACGCCTCGAGAACCGACTGTTCGCCCAAAACTGAACCCTTTTACGAGGTCCTCGTTCGCTCGCTCGAAGCCACATGCTCCTCCCCCTTTACGAAGCCGACAAACACCTTCCCTTAGCTCCACCTCCCTCTCCAGGCCACTCCCCCTCAGCCGACTGGGCGGGGCCTATCGTCCGGAGAGGGAGGAAGAGAGGAGCCCTCGGCTACCACACTGTACGAACATAAACATGCATCCTACACCTCCGACACACATGTAACGTCATTTACCAAACAACTTATAATCATGCATTTTAATGGGGATCTGAGCTATCCTACATTTCGTAGCCTAATAAGGGCCATTTCCGTAACAATATTATATGTATTTATTTGTATATATATATATCTATATATAATTGATGTGTGTGTGTTGTGTGTGTGGTGTGTGTTATATATTGTTTGCGAATTCGCGCCCGCCGGCGTGCGATCGACCACGTAACTCGAATCGGGCACGTCGCCCACCGGACGGACAATTCTGTCGTGACCTCTCGGACTAAGCCGGAGCCAGTCACGGTGGGGCCTTTCGGCCTCACCACGATCATGCCAATCGGCCACCGCGTGGGATAGGGTTGTTCGCCAAACTCGACCTACCTAAGTACCCACGCGGATGGTAAACCGGGCGATCGCACCTCGCCGCAGGTCGACTTCGGACACGGACCGCTTAAGCGGTCCGTTCCGTGCTATCGGGATAACCGAGCGGTGTTATCGTCGGCCTCCACGTTCCTGATTAATTATCGGGCGTCCCGCGCCCACTCAAACCCTTTACGTGAAGCAAATGGAGACCACAAGGAAAGGACGCAGCGAAACGGGGGAACAATTCAACAAGAAAGCATTTATTTACACACACACAGATAGCACACATAAAGCATGTATTTATAGCCACAATTATCAAATGACATATATCACATAAAAAAGAGTTTTAAACCGAATACGCGTACACACGGCCACACTTACACAGTTCTACTTTCGGACACGGCGCCACACACACATTTCACACAGAACCCCCAAAAGAAAATGGAAGTGCGACTTCCCTGGTTGGCGCGTCCTTGGCGACCGTCTCGAGTGGTCCTCTGGCCGTGACTCTCCCGCTCGAGCGTGGTCGGCGAAGCCTCTCCGGCGTGCCTCGTGCCTGCTCGTGTTGGTCCCCGACGCCACGGACCGAGCACCGACTGAGTACACCGACCCAAGAGCACACCGAACAGGACCAGAAAAGAAACAAGCACGAGACGAAGCAGGACGAAAAGAAGCACCAGTCACGAGGAACCGAGACAAGAAAGCTCACCGACGACGATCGCCAGCGCCGCGCCTCTTTTATACTCCCGGCGCCACGCCCTGTTTCTCCGCCCCCCTTTGGCTCCACCCCCCTTCGAGGCGCTTCGAGAAAAGGGGCGTTCCCTCTCGTTCCCCCTCCCCGCGCCATGCGGGGGCGAGGAAAATCCGTCCTGGTGCCGGGCCAGGGAAGAATGGCGGGAAGGAAACAGGCGGGAAAACCCGCGCGCCACCGTTGTGCCTTCTTCTTTCCCTCCTTGCGTTCGACGGTTTCCAACGCGGAAACCGTCGTAGCGTGGACCGTGGAGGATGGCGTTCGTCAGCGGGGTAGTGGCGAAGATGGTGGTGGTTGTTGTGAGGGTAATTGGAGCGCGGTTTGGCGTTGTGGCGTAGTTGGTGGCGGTGGTTGTTTGTCGTTTAATAACAATAGAAAAGAAAAAACGGCTATCTCAAGGATCGCAGCCCGAATGAGTCACATTTTTCCCTCTAAACAATGGGTTTGGGCTAACTATACATGTACTTAAAAAAATATCTCACCTACGGACTGAATGGTGATTGCGAATTTCCACAGCCGTAACACTACCCCCTCCCCTTTTTTACGACTCGTCCCGAGTCGTCAAATTATCGTGTGCATCATGTGTAGTTCTCCCTAGTACGTTTTACCTTCGGATCCCTGAGTGCGACAGTCATGGTATTCGTGTCCCAAAATAATAACCTGAGGCTGAGTAACTAACTAAACAACCCACTCACACGGACGACTTAAAAAATTGCCGGCGCTAGACGACATGCCCGGGACGCACTCATATTTACAATACACAACTTAACAACTTAACCTTATAATTTTCAACTACTCCCATGGCCCAGGTCAATGGACTCTGCAGGAAACAAAACAAAAGTCAATGGTGAACCGGCGCACGGGCTGCCACTGCAGGCCCGTGTTTGTAGCTGCCAACAGGACAGTTCCTGCAGCTTGCAAACTGTTGCTGTTGATCCTGCGGCGCACATGGAAATGAAAACAGGGGGACAAAGCAAAATTGAACGGGGCTGGTGATGATGTGGGCAGTGGGCATGGCATGGCAAAAGTGAGCAGGCAACCACAGCCTGCAGAACAAGGCCGTTGCAGGCAAGCACGCGGCAGATGAACTGGCCGGCACAGCCTTGAAGTAAAAACGGCCGGCAGACAATCGACCGGCACAGGCCTTGCAGCACAGCAGCTGCAGACGATCGGCCGGCACAGCCTTGCAGACACACACACAGCCGATGAAGTGGCCAGCCTTTGCCTTGCAGTGGAGGTTGGTGGGGGAGTGCGGTGGTGCTGGCCACTCGGAAGGCGGGCTCGGACCCACCCTACGTCTCCCTCCACTATCGCCTTTGCCTGTCACTGTCCATACCCACTCCCTTAATTTGTAAAACCCAATTTAGCCCAACTTATTTTTTTTGTTTTTATTTTTACCCTTACTTCCCCACTATAATTCGTCCCCTAACCCCTTTATCGTCTTTGTTCGGCTAACCTATCGTCCTCTAGCCTACTCCCAACCCTACGTTCCCTTCCCGGAGGAATAAGGGGAGCTAGCGTCCTGTGTCGAGGCCCAACGAAGCCTCAGGATGGCTCCCCAGACTTAGCGATCTCCCAAAGTGGGTCCACGGACCACAACGATAGCGAAGGATGGATGGTGCGAGGGGTACACTTCCTAATCTTACCCTAACCATTACCTTTAAACTACCCCGGGCTTTCAAAAAGCGCTTCTCGCTTAATCTATTGGTTCTAAAAACCCAGATTCCCGTCACCTGTGTTGGTGTCCTCTCAAATTTCGGGCCTCGCCCTCTAATTTTCTCCTCGTGCCCTTGCCGTTTCGTGGCTGGACGTGTGGCTCCCCCTGGCAGGCAACGACCTCTGCCGAATCCCTACAATGGCACCCCGGGCACTACACTGCCTCGAGCCTACCAGCTCCCTAAACACCGGGGAGTGCCCCCATGGCAACTCCCTGGAACGCACACGTGGCAGGCTGGCTTCCCGGGCCCCTTTCCGAGGGTCACCCGTGCCACGACACTGCCCACGCGGCTAATGGCGCCCCGGGCCCCCGCACCAAGCGGGCGCCCCGTGCCCACTACGCTATCCCGGCCCCCATGGGCCTTGGCCTACACGGCCGACTAGCCCGGTGCCCGGGGTACCCACTCCGCGATACTCACCTTTCGCAGCCACGCTCCCAGCCATCAACAGGGCTCCTGCACCCCTCCAAACAGGTTTCGAGCCTACACTCCCACCCAACAACAAACGACCTCCATTTTGTCAATTTAACTAACCCACCTAACTCACTTTACACTGACCCCGGGGTCCCTTGGGCGGGAGTCACTCCTCCCCCCAATCACTCATCGCACATGCATTCCACATTCGCTCCACTCACACAGACCCGCTGGCCTCATTCACTCATCATGTACTCACCTCACAACTTTTCAACACGCACATCGCTGAATCCTGCCATCCTTCTACTACCTCCCCTAACTCACTCGTGCTCCACTCGTCCCTTAAACTGTAGCACGTTCCTTTTAACATACGTAGCTAAACTACGTCCCTCTACACATCCACAGTCTGTCACTGTCTCCAAATCACAAAAAAATCATTTCCCCTCCTAAATCTGACTAACTCCCTCTATCTAATCCATTCCACGGACTCCATGAGGACTTACCCCTGCCCCATGAAGCCGGTCTATGCTAAGCTAACCCTTCCCCCTAACTAGTGTCATCCTGTGCCCTGGCAGGGGGGTCTTTCACCCTTGGCCGGGAATCCTGTTCACCCGAAAGCGAGGCTTGCTTTTTTTTTTTATTGCGCAGCACCAGCGCGGCAACTCGCGAGCTCGCGCACTTTGCACCTTGCCCGTGACGTCATGCAGCTGCACGCGTACCTCGTTCCCTCTTGGACGGTACCATCCGGCAGGGATTCACCCTCCTGCCGGATTCCAACCTACGTGCAGCCATGACGTCACCCTGCGCACCCCCCAAAGCAACCTCGCACTCCGAGGGCTCCCCACGCGAACACATGTGCTCTGCCCGTTGGAGCTTAACACAAGCTCGCGTGAGAACCCATCCGGTCCAAATTCGTCTACCTGCCTAGACTTTGTCCGTCCGCGGGATCGGCAAATCCACCGCTGGCGTTTCCGGACCGGGCTTCACTCCCGCAAGCGAGCACGTGGCGGCCCTCGTGCGTTGCACAGCACGGACCTCGCGCTCGCTGCTGGGTGAACCCGGCGCGTGCCCAACATCCACGGCCGCTACCCGGATTTCGTCTCTCTGTCGCCGTCGTCGTCGCCACTCACACACGCACTCCTACGTGTTACGACGCACAGACTCCATTCCAACACACTCACATTCAACCGGGAGACGCGGCTGCATGCTCACGCATGCCGACCGTCATCTCCCTCACATACCGCGACCTCACACACACGGTCTCCCTCACACACTCGGCCGCTCACTCACTCGTGCCATTCCTCACACAAACCATACCACTCACACACGCGGTGGCACTCGCCCGCGGTTGCTCATCCACACACGGCGTGCTGGGAAGCACGCATCCTGGCGCACTCAGCGACACACCACTCACAACGGGGTCGCACTCACACCTGGGGTCTCATCCACACACGGGATTTTTGTCACACAACGCCTTTACCCACGTTTGCGTGCGTTGCAGCACGCATTTCGCCACGCTCGTGTAACCCACCTCGACACCACACACGCGGTACCAACACGCTGGGGATTCTTTTCACCACAAGGGTTCCGGGGCCTCTATACCCCCCAAGCTCTCCGTGCGCCGTCCACAGCACTCGTCCCTCGAACTCGCTCGACACGACCGAACTCACCTGTCGTGACTCGCCTCAAGGGGCAAACTCCCTCCCCTCGTTCTGGAGGCAGCCATCCCGCTGCTCGCACCGGGTCACAACACAGTCCACCAGCTCCCCTCATGGTCCTCCACTAACTCCGTGTGTGTGTGTGTGTGCGTCTTTAACCCCGTCCAATTCACCCTCTATTCCCGTGTCTCTGCCAACTCTTCACCATTACCTTCCTTGTCTCCATATTTTATTTCCTTTGTCGTCACCTCGTGTCTCGTCTTACACGTTTCGGTCACCCCATTGAATTTTTCCCTCTCGGTCACCGTCACTTTCTCTGTCACGACCCTCGCCAACACGTCTCCCGAATTATTTTCTCCTCACCCGCTTCACGCGGGCCTAGCAACGGTTGCACCCCCTCCCAGCTCGTTCGCTCCCACACGTGGCGTCGCCATTACGCACTCCCCCGTTATTGCCATCATGCCCGCCTGCAGGCTTCGGCCCATTTGCTGCATCTCGCCCCGCATTTCTTCATTTTGTTTTCCATTCCGTTTCTTCACCTGTTGTAAGTTCGCATTCATTTGATTGTTCATCCTGCACACATTTGTTTTTATTTCGTTGTGTTTGTTTCCATTCTGAGTGCGTTTCCATCCATTTTTCGTTCATTCCGTTTGGTTTGTTTCCATCTGCTTGTTCACTCCTTTTATTTCGTTTTCATTTCGTTTTTCATTTCATCCATTTTGTATCCATTTTTCTCATCAATGCCTCAAACATTTCCATCGTCCGATCCGTGGGCGAATTCGCACGTGGGGGGCGTTCGTCCGCCACCCCAGCCACTGCGCCCAATTTGAGCTCTGGGCTCGTCTGGGGGGAAATTGTTCCTGCACACCAATGTCCTGCATGGGATCTCATCCTGAGCCATGGATTCTACATTACTATCACACATATACATTTCTACCCCGGCTCCCGCTCGCCTTGAGACGCCATCTTACTTCACGTAACGGGTAATTTTATCGCTCGTAATTTGGAGGAATCGGGGGTCGCTTCTCTCACCCCTGGACCGATTCCCTATGAATTTAGCTTGGGGACAAGAGAGTCCGTTTTCCCGCTCTCTGACACCAGTGTTGCGAATTCGCGCCCGCCGGCGTGCGATCGACCACGTAACTCAAATCGCGGCACGTCGCCCACCGGACGGACAATTCTGTCGTGACCCTCTCGGACTAACGCCGGGAGCCAGTCACGGGTGGGCCTTTCGGCCTCACCACGATCGTGCCAATCGGCCACCCGCTGGGATAGGGTGTTCGCCAAACTCGACCTACCTAAGTACCCACGCGGATGGTAAACCGGGCGATCGCACCTCGCCGCAGGTCGACTTCGGACACGGACCGCTTGAGCGGTCCGTTCCGTGCTATCGGGATAACCGAGCGGTGTTATCGTCGCCTCGACGGTTCCTGATTAATTATCGGGCGTCCCGCGCCCACTCAAACCCTTTACGTGAAGCAAGATGGAGACCCACAAAGGAAAGGACACAGCGAAACGGAGAAGGGAACAATTCAACAAGAAAGCATTTTTACACACACACAGATAGCACACAATAAGCATGTATTTATAGCCACAATTATCAAAATGCACATATATCACATAAAAAAGAGTTAAAACCGAATACGCGTACACACGGCCACACTTACACAGTTCTACTTTTCGGACACGCCGCCACACACACACGTTCACACAGAACCCCAAAAGAAAATGGATAGCGACTTCCCTGGTTGTCGCGTCCTTGGCGACCGTCCTCCGACGTGTCCCATCTGCCGTGACTCCCCGCTCGAGCGTGGTCGGCGAAGCCTCTTCCGGCGTGCCTCGTGCCTGCTCGTGTTGGTCCCCCGACGCCACGGACCGAGCACCGACTGAGGACACACGACCAAGGCACACCGAACAGGACCAAAAAGAACAAGCACGAGACGAAGCAGGACGAAAAGAAGCACCAGTCACGAGGAACCGAGACAAAGAAGCTCACCGACGACGATCCGCCAGCGCCGCCGCCTCTTTTATACTCCCGGCGCCACGCCCTGTTTTCTCGCCCCGCTTTGGCTCCACCCCCCTTCGAGGCGTTCGAGAAAAGGGGTGTTCCCTCTCGTTCCCCCCTCCCGCCATGCGGGGGGGGCGAGGAAAATCCGTCCTGGCGCCGGGCCAGGGGAAGAATGGCGGGAAGAACAGGCGGGAAAACCCGCGCGCCACCGTTGTGCCTTCTTCTTTCCCTCCTGTGTCGACGGTTTCCAACGCGGAAACCGTCGTAGCGTGGACCGTGGGAGGATGGCGTTCGTCAGCGGGGTAGTGGCGAATGGTGGTGGTTGTTGTGGGTAATTGGAGCGCGGTGGCGTTGTGGCGTAGTTGGTGCGGTGGTTGTTTGCGGGGAGGTTGTCGTTTAAAATAACAATAGAAAAAGAAAAACGGCTATCTCAAAGGATCGCAGCCCGAATGAATCACATTAATTCCCTCTAAACAATGGGTTTGGGCTAACTATACATGTACTTAAAAAAATATCTCACCACGGGACCTGAATGGTGATTGCGAATTTCCACAGCCGTAACAATATATATATATATATATAATATATATATATTATATTATTATATTATATATATATATTCATATGTATCGCTGCCCAGATGAGACAGGCTGCACATTTTTAGAAGACTTCCAATATTTGAATCCTGAAGGGTGGGAAGCTGAAAGGACAAGCAAGTGACAGGTTGGGACATGAGGCCTAGTCGAAAGGCTCCGGGTCGAGCCGCGGGCGGTGTTGTGTGTCCTTTCACCCACAAAGTGGTGCTATAAGCCCACGGAATGCAAGGATATTGGCGATCGTCTCTCGAGTGTCCACAAAAGGGGACGAACGACAAACAATCGCGTCTTTCAGGTTAAAAATAATTATATCTCTCTTTATTGCCTTTCAATGAATTAGTACAAATCAAACCGCTCGTGAACAACCGACATCAAGTATAAATCGATATTTCCCAATTGATTTTCTCGATTTATACAAGTACATGCAATTACGTCATTTTAATAATCACATCAACGTGCGCACAGGGAGTAGAGGGAGTAGAGTACTTTGTTCGGAGAACTTTCTGAGCGCCTCTCGTGCGTTCCTGAGCAAAGTCAGGGGTGTTCATTTCACGGTTATCATTGTGACTTCCGCTCTCTCGACAGGTGCAGGTGCTGCGAGCACGTAAGGGCACGTGTAGAGGGTGATTAGTAAAGGACATATTGCAGTAAAAACTATTTATTTCAGAATCTACTCGAGCGTTAAACTTCTTTTCCGCTCGATTTCCGTCTGTTTGGCGCTCCGTGCGGCAGGTAAAAATGGGGTTCCTGTTCGAACGGTGTAAAATGGTCGATCGTTTCAACTGAAAATCGTTAGCGATTTCTCACATTCAAAACACATTTCATAAATGTTTGATTTACCCTCATGGTCTTCGAGCTCAGGTGTTTCCAAATTGCTCTTACCTTTTTGTGGTTTCTCTGGTCAATATTTCCCTTTTGTTGCAACCGGATGATGTTTGTTTATATCTGTTTATTTATACTTGTTTGCTTGTGTTCCTACATTATACCAATAGCCTGGTGGGCACTGAATTAACACCAGGTGAGGTTGACTCAGCCTGTTGTCCTGAGGCTGGCAAAATGAGTACCAGCAGTGTATTGGTGGAGTGGCACAGCATCAGTGGCACAGCCGTGCTTCCAAGAAATGATAGCTACCCCGGCAGCCAAGCTGCCATACACAAGAATAGATTATACCAATGCACTTTGTTTCCCGACAATATAATATTAGTCGACTTGTTTATCATGTGCGATTTATTGTGTCAAGACTTTTGCTCGTAAGTGACAGGCAAGCAGTTTATCTGATGGATTCAACAGTATCTCATAGATACATCAAACTATGTTTCACGCATAGGAAGTGTCCCATCCCATGTACACCAAACAGTGTCCCATAGTTTTTCTGTCCAGGGTGTGCACAAATGAATGGTGGGGTTTCATGACCTTGCCATTAAGTACGTGACTATATAATGCCATGCATTATACGCATGTGCACATATATATATATATATATATACCTTTTGAAATGGATAAAACTGCAATGTGCAAAATATTTTTGAGTTGGTGAATAAAATAAACAAAAGTACAATGCACAGTGAGTAGGCTCACAAAACCCCACCATTCATTTATGTACACCCTGTACATAGCACGGTGTCCCGTAGACCCCATGCAGCAAAAAGGGTCCCATGTGTATCCTGTACATCAAACATTGTTCCATACATCCAGTGCAGCAAACGGTGTCCAATGCATCCCTCACATAAAAAAGTGTCCCATACATCAACCAGTACCCATTACATCAAACACTACCCCATACATCAAACACTATCCCATAGATCCCATACAATGAACAGCGTCCCATACATTGAACAGTGTCCCATACATCAAACACTACCCCCATAGATCCCATGTATTGAACAGTGTCCCATTAATCCCATACATCAACCAGAGTCCCACATTTCCCACACATCGACCAGTGTCCTATGCAGTCGATCCCATACATTGAATGATGTCCCATACATGAAATATTGTCCCATACATCAAACAGTACCCCATATATCCCATACATTGAACAGTGTCACATACATAAAAGAGTATCCCACACATCAAACTAACCCATAGATCCCATACACTGAACAGTGTTACATAGATCGAAGACATCAAAGAGTGTCCCATACATCGAAGAGTGTCCCATAGATCCCATACATTGAACAATTTCCCATACATTGAACAGTGTCCCATAGATCCCATACATCGACCAGTGTCCCACACAGTAGATCGCATACATTGAACAGTGTCCCATACATCATTAAGTGGCGCAATTAACGGGAATGTGTGTAAATACAACGTCATGTCGCTTTTGTGCACTTGTTTTTTTTTTTGCTTTTTTTTTATCACAACTGTCGGATTTTCTTTTTCTTGTTTTGCAATCAGAGCTGTCCAATTAGCCTTTTGAGAAGTGCAAAAAAAAAGTCGTAATGAGGAGGGCAATCTCGGGGCTTTGGAGCATTTATTCTTATGGTCGTAAACACATCGTTTATACATTCTTGATGTACCTCAATATGCTGCACCCGACCTTTCTCGCACACCTGTGTCTAAACCCCTGACATTTCACCAGAACTCAAGCGAAGCATGAACCAAACAGTTCTTTTGATCAAGGGCGTGTATCATGGCTCAAATTCGACCCCTTGTAAGTGATGTGTACAGTGAACGTGATCCCAAAATGTTTAGTAGCTTTGGAACCCCTGGCGGTGAGTGCAGTCAAATTGAGGTCAGAGTGCCTCGATGTGAAAAGGCAGATGGAATGGGGAGAAGAGTTGGGTGTGGGTGGTGTACAAGAGTGGTGGACAAGCCTGGTGTTATACATGATGTCTCGACGCCCCTAATGATGTAATGCGTCTGGTGTGTTGAAAACTTTCAAACGTTAAGACCTTGGTGGATTTTGCGTACATCGGTAAAAGCTCAACACAGCAGAAGCATATGTCACGCCAACTTTAAATCCCCACAAATTATATATAAAACGTTAAAGGCATCCACCCTTCCGGCCGTCAGGTAGTTGGACACCACGGCTTCCCTCTTTACACTTACAAAGTGTCTCAAGAGCGATCCTTCGGCAAGAGGCCCGATCGCCTGCCAGCGGGGCCGCTGCGCTGATAGCATCTTAATCAGGCCGAGCCTCTTCAATTAGGCGCGGGAGGAGGGGGAGAAGGTGGCCGGATGAATGGACCGCTCAACCAGGCGATGACAGGGCCTTGAGGTTGGGGAGAGGCGAGGAAGGGGTTGGGTGAGGTTTGGGAGGTATGCACGGAGAGGAGATGCCCCGAGGGGAGAAGCGGTCGCACCAGACTCCCTCCATGGCCTTATGGGCCTCGTTTTGACTTGGACAAAAAAAAATAAAACAGAGCGACGTCTCGGCTTTCAGGCAACGGCCCCTGTTTTGCGGTCTAGCAAACCATGTTTGGTGTTTACGGCGAGGCGTGAATCGCCACCGACTCTCAGAGAGAGAGAAAAAATTAAATCCAAACGCGAATGTGAAACGAGCGCACTTTTTGTACGCATGTACATCACGTGCCCGGCGAGAGCACATTATCTGCAGAGCGTTGAATGTAGATGGAGAAAGACCCGCCATGATCTGTCGAGCGTCGAAATGTATATAAAAAGAGAAAACGGATAACGAGTAAGACAATGGGGGAGGAAAAACGCACGAATCTAAATCGAGTGTGGCCAAACGGAGAAGAGAAAAGAGGGGTGGAGGGTGGGAGGAAGGAGGGAGGATGGAATGTGATTGAAAAGCTGTAGAAGAGGCAAAAAAAAAAAAACACGTCGAGGAAAAGAGTTACTTTAAAAAGAGACACCAACACGCCCGTTTTTTGAAAGGTCTACTATTTCAGCGAATTTAACATCCGTGCCGGATCGTCCGCCTTTGACATGGTCTTTTTCGAGTTGAGCAACTGCGCGGGCGCTCCGACCTATATATAGGTCGTTCGCTTTGTCATGTGTGCACCACATTGCACCTACTTACACATACCTCACGTCACCCGGCTACCCTAGCCTATAGTTACTCTGAGTTTCGGAAATGCGTCGACGTAGGGAGGGAGTGCCACCCATACAGCCCGCCCAGCCTTGTCAGTTCAGGGCCTCGTGTGGAAGAACCCGCGGGGCCTACATGAGCACAACTGACATTTTATCCCCATGTTAGTTCTGTCTGTCCTCCACACGCATTTATAGCCTTCAATAACTTCCTTATATGATTTCATTTCATACTTATGCACTCCGTTTTACCCCGAAGCCCTCTTTGATTTCATTCCACAGTGGCACCTCGCGGTTGGCCAGACCTGTTTGGAGGAAGTACCTGTCGGGCTAAGTGATTGCTTTTTTTTGTTTTTTTTCTGGATAACTTCACAAAAACATACAATAGTGAAACGTAAACCTGGAGGGGTTTATGTATGCCCCTCCCCGCCCCCTTTACTGCAAAGGGGGATCTTTTACTTAACCAGCATAAGTCTCTGCTTTAATAGATTTTCTTGCAAGTTGCTGTTCAGTAAACTAGGGTTTCACGGTTCAGATTTAACTGAAATT
>CM068965.1:77738650-77754822 GCA_035128595.1 Eptatretus atami | reverse complement strand
TTGTCCGCCATGGTTCCGTACCGAGAATCAAATAAATTGATCCTGCTCTTAATTTTGGAGGGAAGGGGGGGGGTTCCAAGCCACCCCTGGTCAATCCCGTAAATTTCTCTAAATGAGAGGGGGAGTCTCGAATTCCCGAATCCTGACTACACACTGTGAGGGCCGGGGGAGGTGGCGAGCACGATCACTATGTGGGGGAAATCGATGTCTCCACAGCAGAACCACGTTGAATTGGTAGGCCTCGCTCTCGGATAATTCCGTGAGCCGGCGGGTTCCTAAATTTGACCGTCGGAACGCCAAATCCAACTGCTGTGGATAGTGTCTTTTTGTCTCGAACAATTTATCCTTAACACAGCGGTTTCGACTTCCGGGAACAACGCCTACCGATGCGCCTTGCCCGAGTCACGGATCACTCTTACAACTCTACCAAGCAACTTTCCGGATCGATGCAAAGCGACGGAAACAAGGACCGGCACGGCGCTAGAATAACAGATTATCGGGAACAAAGACTGGCTTGATCAGATCCGACCTGCTGGACCAGGAGGAAAGAGGATAGAAAGATGAACTGGGAACATTTCTGCATAATTTATTGACAAATATCATTACAAAAAGAAGGACACAGAGCAGACCTTACGCGGGAGTAAAAAAGGCAAGATTTAAATGATAATATAAACACTTATGCAATTCTAACTGAAGACTAGGCTCACAACTCAGACGAAAATAAACCCAGATGTATAAAATGGGTACAAGCCCCCACACCAAGAGGAGACGTGAGCTTGAGGTCGCAGTTCTTTCGGTACCTGAGTATCTGGGGGAAAGGGATGCTCCGTGGGTGCGGCACCGTGGAGTGCCGAGGCGGGGAATCAGGGCTGCAGACAGGACCCAACGAGAGAACCCAGTCAAGGTCGGTGCGAAGTTCTTTCCCAGCTCTCTCACCTCAAAACGATACGAAAAACCCCCAAAAGAGGCAACCACTCTAATCGACCTATCGACTCCTTTCTTATCGCTCCCGCCGACCGAATCTGTCTCACTCCAACGCTCTCTCGTCTCAAGGGTGCTTCGTAATTTCTTTAGATTTCCCTCAGCGGAAAGGACGGGGCTTCATGGGTCGCGCATTGTGCTGGGGCGGGCTATTACGGTCCATACCGCGGAAGCCCGCCCACTCCACGCGTGTTCCGGGACTTCGCCAAAAAAGTACTGCAACAAAGATTCTGCTCGGAAAGCGAGTCACGCTGTTAGGCGAGTAGCGGAACAGGCTTGTTAGCCCATGCGAGAGTAGCAAGCCAAGATGGAGGTGTACAGCTTGTGTTCAAAATAAGGGGAGAATGATTTATAAACAACTAAACTAGCCATCGGCAAACCACGCTTCCCTTCTTGCCTCCTACTACATCACAAGGAAGGGGTCTTCTGCACATTCATACTTAAAGGAATAATAACTGACTTCGTGGAACAACTGTATGCCTTTGTTGATATGGTTCTAGATACCGTGAAATCTCTATTCAATAATACCTAGCTTTGCACAACTAAAAACCGCTCGCCGTCACAATTTTATCATAGACATCTATGAATTGCTGGTGGCACTTAGCGGAATCATGCGACCAATGTTATGGGGAAGTCATTTGGTTCCCCATAGTACCCAACTTGCATTTTGCCACAATGCGTATTTTTGTCATCCCGTAGCTGTCTCTCGTCTGCTACCCAGCTATGTTTGCAACTGCTATCCTGTGCATGTGCAACGAGGTATCGTAAAGTCAGTTATACTACTAATATATATATATATATATATATATATTTTATATATATATATATATATATATATATACTTTTATTATAACTATATATATATACATATTACCCTTGATTCGGTTCTAGGAACCACAATGTATTATCAAAATACAGTTGCCGAATCAGTTATCTCCGTTAGTATAATCTTCAGTTAGTTCGTGAATTTCAGTTAGCCGTTTTTCTTTTGTATCGTTTATATTTGGCACCGCGTCAACATAACACCTCCACCACAACACGCTCTGACCAACCGCTTACACAACCACTCCACCAACAACATCGGCTTCGATCAACCACTTCAAAACAACACTCCACCATTACCTGCTCGACCCAAATTCCGCTCCTCACACAACACCTATATACTCGATACCGTGCACATGCAGGGATACTGCAGTACAACATAGCTGTAGCACCAGACGTACACGGGGATGTGATAAAAATATGCATGTGGCAAAATCAAAGTGTACTATGGAACGCAAGATTCAACATGTCGCATGTCTCTAAGTGCACAGCAATTTCATAGGGATGTGTGACGGCGAGCCGGTTTTTTAGTGTGCAAGCGTGGTATTATAATAGGATCAATCCAATATCATACAATATCTTATATTACGTAGTGTTAATCTATTATTGAATATATAAATATTCATTATAAATATATAAATATTATAATCATTACACAAGATATTCACATACATATGTATATATACTTATATAATACTACACGTAAAACTACATACTATGTTATTCCATGAATATTATATACACACACATACTCACACATAATATATACTATTATATTATATTATACTATAAAGGGAGGTCTCAGACTTACGACGAGTTTCCGATCTACGCGCGTCGTAATCGCGATTTTCCGCGTAAGCGGAAAAATCAACTTTTAGTGTTTCTGCCCTATTCCTCAAACAATCATTTAGCCTTCTCTGAATCAACATAAGGTCATGGATACCGCCGTTGATGTGGTCTTCAGCCAATAGCACTACGTAAAATTCGGACTAATTTAGCCGCAACTTTTCCTCAATTCGACCCTACATGCGCCTAAATAAGAGCGAGCTTTTTGATTTTTTCCAATGTTGCGGGTTTCCGATGTACACGTTTCAGGCCAAAATCAAAGTTGTTGCCGTAGTCTCCAGTCTAACTGTTTAGATTCACATAGGTTTCAAACTGGTTTTCGACTCTCTTGTGAATTCCAAATATTTCGACTGTAAAAAGTCTCTTTCCTGAATAAAGTCAATTAATTTTTCCTGCAGTCATCGCAGAGGAGTTATTTTGTTTCTTAATTGGATTGACCGTCGTTCTATTATTAGTGGTATTTATATTTTACGTTTATTACTGATTGTAATCCGAAACTTGAAAAAACGCTAGAATGAGCGATAGGTAAACCAAGATGAGCTACGAAAAAGCTTAATTCCACACTCCAAGTGTCTCCCTGATCGCCCGGCTGTTTGTGTGTTTTCCTGCTTTTTCATGATAGAGTTTGCGCCGTCAGAATTATCTTTAGAGACGATTCATTGATTTGGTAAGAGTACAGTATGATAGACATACAGAGGGTCCACATGAAGGAATTCAAAACTCATATTCACGAGGGGCGAATTTTCGTGGCAAAAAGTCAACAAAGCTTTTCAAGAGGTAGAAATGCCTAAGGCGATGGATGGTCGGGTGTTCTAACTGTTCAGATTAGACTGAAAGCAAATCGATCACTTTTTTGTGGCTAATTTCGGTACGTTTTTGCGCTTGGTTTTTTTTCATCATTTATGGTGAGATTCGTAGTAACTCGTACGAAACGTCGTACGTCAGACCTCTGTCGTTATACCGAAGGATTGCCTGTAACATAATGCATATATATATTAAACTATATATATATACTATATTTACTATCACGATATTATTAAAATTATATGCCATACATATAAGTACACTGGATGATAGCGAAACATTATGACCGCTGACTAGTTGAAGTGAACAACACTGATTTCTGTTACAATGAGACTTGCCATGAGGTGGGATATATTTAGTCAGCAAGTGAACAGTCAGTTCTTGAAGTTGATGTGTTGGATGCAGAGATGGCAGGAGTAAAGACCTGAGGAAACTTGAACAGGGCCAATTTTGTTACGCAGAAAGACTGGGGTAGAGATACCTATGAACAACAAGGCTTGTGGGCGTGCCCGGTCAGCAGTGGTGATACCCACCGATAGTAGGTCTGAGGAGGAACAAACAAAACGCGACAGCCCGTGTTTGGGCGCCAGGCTCATCGATGCGATGGGCAACGAAGGCTATCCCGTCGGTCCGAACGACAGACAAGGTCCTATCTGTGAACACAAGTCACGAAAATTTTAATGGTGGTCACCGGAGGAATGTGTCAAATCCAAGTGCATGCACCCTGGACTGCGTATGGGCTCGCGTAGCCACAGATCGGTCAGTAGTGCCATGATGGACCTAGTCACCAAATTCGAAAGAACCTACAATGGGCATGCGAGCACGGAACTCGGACCTTGGTGTGCATGGAAGACAAGGTCGCTGGTCGACGAGTCTCGTTTTCTTTCAGATAAATCTTGGATGGCATGTGTACGTGTGCGTCGTTTTACCTGGGGATAGTGATAGGCCAGGATTGCACTGTGGGAAGACGAACAAGCCGGTGGAGCGAGTGGTGATGCTTGGGATGTTCTGCCTGAACCCTGGTCGGCATATCAATCGTGGACGTCAATTGTTGACACGTGTCCACTACCTAAACATCGTTGACACACAGGTACACCCTTCAATGGAATGGTTTCACTGAGGCAATGGGTTGTTTCAGAGGAATAAATCGCGACTGCATACTGCACATATTGTTCGGTGAAGGTTTGAGGACATTGATGAAGATGTTCACTTGTGTTGCCCTTCTGGCTCACAAATTCCCAGATCTCATCGATTGGAGATCTGTGGGATTGTTGCTGGACCGAAGTTTCCGATTCCACGGGGCTCCACTGGCAATTACAGGATAAAAGATGCTGCTGCTAATCGTTTGGTGCCAGAATATCACAGGCACCTTCAGGGGCTGTAGATCCATTGCCGCGGGTTGGCGCTGTTAATTGGCGACACACGGAGGACCACAGCATATTCACGGCAGGTGGTCATGTAATGTTTGTCTATCGGTGTACTATATATCAGTACCATATATATGCAAATATATTTCTATATAATACTACTACTTATAATTATATATATACTATAACTAATATATACATATATATATATATACATATCTATCATACGTATACCATAAATAAACATATTAATTTTCATCATATATTTAAACAATTACATAATACATTCAACCACAACTTCGATATAATAAAAAATGTATACTAATAATATATATATATATATAATATCTAATATATACTCTATATAATAGACATACATAATATATAATTTATTTTTTATTACTTTATATTATATATAATCATATATTATTATAATATATTTACTTTTTACTATATAATCATCGACCACGTCAAAGTTTTAGAACACTCCCATTTTTCACTTTACTCCAAACATTTAACATTCAAGTTCAGTGAATAACCTGATATGGTACAAAAGATAAGCATAAAATCTGGAAGAAGTTTTAAAAAAAAAAAAGTTTTGGAACAAAAAGCAAATATGTAAATTTCAGAGTTGTTAAAAAGGCCTTTTCAGATATTGGAACAAGTAAATGGTTTTTAGCACTGCAGCTGTTCGCACAATGAAGTAATTCATTTTCTGAAAGTGAGTACAAACAATTCTGTCATGAGTGTCCCAATTTTGTTGATTCGGTAACAAACCCTTGTCTGTATAAAGCAGTGTGGAAAGATGTGTTGCTTTACGTTCTCTAAGCATTATTTTGGACATGTTGTACTGAGAAGTAGATAAACAATTGCATCATAATGGCGAGAAAAAGACATTTACAAAGGAAGACGACAGGCCATTATAACCCTTAAAAGTGTTTGGTCTTTTCTTTCGAGAAATGCAAAGGCAGCCAAGGTGTAAGTGATAAAGTTTCCTACCCATCAAAAGGCACTTGGAAACTGGAGAAACTATGAAGAAAAGGTCTGGAAGACCAATAGCACAACACAGAGATAGTTTCTTGACCCAGGAGTCATAAGCTTTTTGTGTGATGGCGGCTAACAGGACAAAGTAGCTTCAAGCACAGCTCTAATCACTGGTAATCCGAAGTAGTCCAGCTGTGAATGCTTCAGCATTCAACTGTGATAGAGTAGAAAGACTTTGAGCTGCGATTGCTTGAAGCTGGTGGCTGACATGTCGATATGTGGCAGATATAAAAGCTCTAAATTGCTGAATCACTGGCTACAAGATAGATTGAAAATGAATAAGACGCTTGCTGGGGCCGGCAATTTTGTAAGGACGACCCATGGACTACGTAGTGAAAACTGTGAACTTACAATATTGGTCTTTATGGACGTGAAATCATCATACAAGTGTGAAATCTTTTTAACTTGGGGCCGTTCATCACCAGTGGAATTTATTGTGTTAGGCTGCTCGATTCGAGTAGGCGACAAGGCATGGTCGTGTTCACGTCAGTGTGTTTCAATCACTCTCTCATAGAGAGTAACGGTCGGCGGAGGAAGCGTGGAATGATGGGGGGCTTTTTGCTGGATGAGGACATCGGGATTTAGATTTATATCATTAGTCATTTTTACCGTTGGCCGTGAGCCGATGGGGGGGTACGTTTCACACTTAAGCTCCATACTTGCTTCTTCTCTCTTTTGTTTCGCTTGTCAGTTGCATTGTGGTAGTACTATAATTCCCGCGGGGAGAGAGGCTGTTTAGTCATGCAACGTTATGCTTATATACGATGTGTGATTTTTGATGTCGCTAGGGGTGAGGGGGTTGTGAAGTGGATATAGAACTTCTTTTAGCACTACGAGGTTGCTTATAACCGTTGTGGCTTAGTCCATTGCACAATTAACCAAAAAATCGCTTATCACAGGCCGGACATAATTGGGTGTCTCTCATTGTTTGATACTTGTTGTGTACATAGTGTTATGTGTTGGACGGAGCTCGTGCGCAGCGATCTCTTTGAGCTAAACGGTGATGAGACAGTGGCAGTTTGTGATGTGCTCAATTACGATTCCCTCGTGCGTGAGTGCTGCGCGCTCTCGTTCTTGATTGAGGTAAGCAAGTGGGTCCAGGCGGCGCTACGATGGGGATGTAAGCGTCCATCTGGCGGATTAACATCTTCGCGCAGAGTGCCTCGGTTAACTCTGCTTGGCTTCTGGCTCGGGGAGAAGTGTGACCTAGCTGAGGACCTACGCAACCCGAAGTTTATTGTGCCCGGGAGTGGGGATCTGTGGTTGCTTAGCAACTGTAGTGCCAAGTTAAGCCTCGTCATCCTGATCGTATGATGCTGTCGAGCAGTGATGGGAGAGCCTGTGCGGTTCAAGAGTAGAACATCGTCTTGGCCAGAGCCCGTGCGCATGATGCGTCACAGATATCAGTAAGTAATACGTCTTGTTCGTCGGTCTCATCAAGTGTATAACGTTTTTCACCCATTTGGGAACAGCTGAAAACCTAATACGGCCCCATGTTGTGCTATGTGAACAAGACATCTTGGAGCTGTTCATTATTACAATTGACATGCCTCCATTAAATGTTCCCTTCATGTGGAAAAGATAAAAGAGACTTTAAAAGGATCATCAAATATGAAGGTTGGAGCTGAAAGGCGTCAGGCCTTGTAAGCAAGGGCGTAGACGGGTAAACGGTGCGGCTGGGGATCGTCCATGCTGAGGCGTTGAGGGCGCTCAAGCGATGAGCGCCTAGGCTGAATGCGGGTGCGGAAGGCATGAGAGATTGGTATGCTCATCTGAAGCTAGTCTATCACTAAAATCGTATATGTCCGCGAGCGGACCGTGTTTGGCAGTGGGGAGCACTGGTGCCGTCATGTGGCTGCAGCGTGGCTTTTGAGGTTTTGCTTGTAGCTATTTCTTGTTAGTGAATTGCGACGCGCGCAGTACTGTTTTACTATAGAGCGACCTTGCAAGCGGCAACTCATTGTTTGGGTCATTGCTATGAGTTCGATCGAAAAGGCATCTTTCCAGTGGACTCGTGCGGATGTCCTTGCTTATTGGTCGGATTTCTCGATCGTATTTTCTACTTCAAGAATTGGCTTGATTGGGAACTTGATCATGCGAGACGTGTCCCGATTATAGATACAAACCTTTGTCTGCAAGATAAAGCTCTGCGTGTTTGCTTCATGCGTGTTTGGCGTGGCTGGAGCCTGTGTTAGGGATCCCCTAGGATCCTGAGTTCATCCATGTTGGCTGCTGGATTAACACCGGTGGGGCTTGAAATCAAACTCTGTCAATGTCTCTTTCCACGGTTGGGCGAAATGAATATCAGTGTACTGGTTTAGGGCACAGCAGCTAAGTCGCTAATCAGTGGCTCGGAAAGGGTAGAGCGTCCCCCAACAAAATTGATAGCTACTGGCATGCTAAGCTTGCTCCATCACAAGAACCAAGTGGCAAGGAGATAGTTGTAAGGTGGTGGACTTCAGAAGCCTTGTTGCGGCTGAGTTTGGGGGGCTTGCGCTGTTGTCTCGCGTCGTGAATTAAAGAAGTTTGATGAGATCGTCTCGTTCAGGCGTCGAAGCTTCTCCCGACATGGGTTTGTGCGCTTATAAGCGAGATGGTTTCCGAACGACGGAGAGCGAAGTAATTGTTGTATCGTCACTGTATTTTTATTTTTCTAACTCTCTTGCGTGCTGGCATCTCGTGTTATATATGCACTGCCTCAGGACAGAATAATAATCTCATGGTTCTTGGTGAGTGGTCTATGTTATTGGAAAATGGAGCCGCTTATGGTTCATTGAGAATGCAATTCCATGGGTTTTCCAGTGGCGAGGTCTGCAGCTATTTTTGCGACATGGAAGAGCCCAGGCCTTCGCATACCCGCTAAGTTTCAGGTCCCGCGTCTGGGCCGTGACATGTCTGCAACCTCTCAACTGCTGGTTGCCCGCTGTTTGCTGTTCTATTGTGGTTTTCTGTGAAGTTTTGTGATATGATCGTAGCTCGGGAGAGGCGATGCTGCGGAAGAATTATGTTGAATATTGGCGGGTGCGCCTTTCGCAAGTGCGACATTGAGTGGTATAGAAGGTATATCGTGTAATGAATCACTGGGTTGAGAAGAGTCTGCATCTCTTTTTGGGGGTTCTTTGAGCAGAGAAGGGGACTGAGTAGCGCCAGAGGATTTTGCTAGTAGCTGCGTGTGGTGAGGCAAGTGGGGGGGGGGGGGGGAGCACATAGAGAGAACGGACAGATGAGCTGGGAGGGGGAAGGTGAGGGTTTCGCTGGTGGGGGTGGGGGGTTGGGACAGTGTTTTGAGGCTTGGAGGACGAGGCGTGAGAGGGCGTGTGAGGGGTTGAAATGTAGGCGCGAGGGTTTGGGAGTGGAGAGGTGGGGGGGGGCGGGGGGAGGGAAGAGTTGGTGAGCAACGATTGGAAACTTGTTTGGATAGGTTGTACTGAGGACAGAGATGTCTGATTGCCGAGAAGGAGGAAGAAGGGTGTTGGGTGGGGACAAGAGGAAGAGAATGGGCGGTCGGACACAGACCGGGGAAGGCAGACAAAGCATACCAGGGAGTGGGCCAATGGTGGCGTGGACGTTTCGAAGTTTTCCCGTTGGTCGACACGACGACATCGGGAGATGAGACTATAGGTGCGCGACTTGCTACGTGTCCCCAAAACACACACACACACTATAGTAATATAAATCTTCTTAGAAGCCATAATAGGGGGTGCATACTATGCTGGCAGGTACAGGATGTGAGAGTAACTAGTAAGGAGTATGGGAAGGTAGTGTATTATATGCAGTAGGGTAGAAATGAGGTATATAGCGCGCTTATTGTCTATACATTTTGGATAAATAGAGGGTATGATGGTTAGAGGTATGCATACTCAAATTTCAGCTGTCTAATCATCGAAGTTCGATCCCACCCACTAGTCAAATTGTGAAGACATCTCTTCGGTCTCAATCTTTGTAGCAGCGGCAGGCCATTCGATTCTTATCTTCATCTTGCGTAAACAGTAACCCTCTGTACGAGGGATGAGGACATATTTGATCTTCACGATTCGGTTATATCTATAGTGTCCTTATCTTAATATATTAGAGAGTGGCCAGGATTTAATGTAGGTAATATATCTTGCACTGTAGATGACTTAACAAATTAACTGTACGTTCATAGCCCAGCCTTCGAGCTATAGTATCCACAGGGTGGTTGATCTGTCATAGATAGTTTTGAAATTTTTGACTGTGATGTTTGTGTGGGGCGTTGCTAATTTTTTGGTAAAATTTTGAGCAGTTATTGGAGTAAAATGGTTGTATGTAGTTTAGTAGGAAATATTTATCGTTTTGAATTTTATATATAAAACCGCTAAGTTCGTAGCAGACGAAGCGTGGTAAGAGGACAATCAATATATGCCTGGATTTATTCGTTTCCTGAAAAATGTGACCGCACTCTTGTGCACGAACTAGCCCCAGCCGCACACAAATAACTTTTTATTTATTTAATCTTTCCTAGAGAATACACATTAGCGGCATTTTTCATCACGGTCTCTTATGCCATTCAGTGCAATCGTACTGTGAAGTTGTTTTATATAAATTTTACTCTCCAATGGTGTTAGTCGTGATCAAATGTCGCTGAGCAATGGTGATTTAGTAATCATCGTCAGGTGAATTGGAGTCAGTGTCTAAACAAACAAACAAGCAACATCCTCATGATTTGCTACCAAAACGGTGTTGGCAATAAAGAGACGAATGAATAAATTGTACAAGTAATAAAGGGAACTTAGAGGTCCGAGTTATAAAAATATGTAAAAGGGAGCCCATAAGCGTCCTGACGTTTAAAGCAATATTCGTCTCTCAACCACATGTGTGGACGCCCCGTAGTCCCGCGGCTAGTACTAGATTATTCAGCAATCTATGCTTGTTCTGATTATTTTAAGTATATCATACCATTCGAGGCGACATCGTTCGGACAGTATGCGACACAGAAATATTATATGAGTATGGGATATTGTCAGAGGAATTATAACTACTATACAGCGCGATCAGCAGTAGTATATGATGTGTCATTATTTGTATGTACATTGTATATAGTAAGCCTATTATAAGCGTTTGAAGCAGGGTAAGGAACAACAGATTATATGAGGTATACAGACTTCGATGCGGGGGGCATTAGGACATCAGAGTGGCTAGATTAATACTGATGTTGTTTTGTCTGAGTTCATACAGCAAGTAGCACATTCAGTAGCATCACGTGCATCTGTATTATAGTCTTTGTACGTCCTCGCGTAAGAGACGAACGCGACTTCTAACGAAAAGTTATTATACTATGAAGAATAGTATATAATACGCTCAAACCAATTAATAGTCAGGTTTTTAACATCTCATAAAGATATGGGATGGGACGCTTGGTAGTCAACTAAGGGAGAATAGAAAAATACTCGGACACTGTTCGGATTCAAAGTGGAGAACCTTATTTGGAACATACGCAAATGTCTACAAGTCCAACAACAGTACATGTGATGGTTTTAGGAGTCCCGAATGGTATGGACGTACTAACAAATACTTGGACTTCGGCGGTACGTGTAATGTAACTACAGCTGGCGATAGATAGCGAGCATCGGCGCATCGCACGCACTGTCATCCATATCGAGCTCAGCTTGCCTTGCATAGTCCATAGCAGGAAGTTCGCACCATCAGTTCATAAAAAGCAACAGTACGTATTAACTGCGCTTGAGTACCATTCTGTGAGGTATGTATGTGGAAATGAGCATTTGTGACATAGTGACTCTGTGCGTTCAGGCCGGCAAAAATTTTCATCTAAAGCCCGTAAAAGTGTGCGCTTACCGGAGCGTGGTAGGATTAACACACTGCGAATTGCACATTTTTGCTCGTCATTGCCGACTGAAGAATAACGTGGTAGGTAATTTTGCTGCTGCGATTTGTTAGAAGACCGAAGCGCATGTTTCAAATCGAGGGCGTAACCGGACCACGCAGCGGTTCATCACTTTCGCAGACATGCTACTAAGGGAGCAATAGTAGCGCATTTCGGCCTTGAATGCTTGTGCTGGCGTACAGAGTAAATACTTTTCAGATTACCATTCGGGGGGGGGGGCGCTTAACCGGAGGGAGGGATCGCTACCAAAATCGTAGGGTCTGTTCACAAAATGAACAAATACAGTCAACAAGTTTGTATATTCGATGTCTATATAGTGCGAAGTACAGATGCTAAAACAGTGCGCGGACGCTCTGAAGCGTATGGTTATAGGGGCATATGTTTGGGAGCCAGGACTGTGGGGCAGGTAAGGCGAGACAAGATCCACGTAATCATCAGAAACTAACTCGAGTAAATAATTATAGGAACGAAATATAATATAATACAATATACGTATATACAACTCATACCATTTATCCAATCTACAACCACTCCACCTCCCCCCCTGAACTGTATTATTAATTGTATCACGATAGCCATGTACCCCATACAGTCTCAAAAAATACCATCGACCCCCAGATATATCCTCCCCTGCCAAGTGAGATACGTCTCTTGTCGCTATATATCCCGCACACTGCAGCAGCCACGATCTCGTCCGTCAGGTAGGTTGAATGATAAGTAAGCAGGCGGATTTGTTTCCACATTTGGCCTAAAAGTGATACCCGAAGCGGCTCAATATACGCCTTCTATGGGGAACGGACGAGGTGGTTGACTCACCAAAATTCAATTCAATCACTGCAGTGGGATTGGCGTCTTTTATTATCTGCCCGTAGCGTATGTTTTGCATTTAGATGCTCTGGTTCCAGTTGTAATTCTTTTTTTTTTTGCGCCAATCCGTTGCTTTTACTTTTGTTGCGACTGAAGATCAAAGGCCTCAGAACTCTCTTGCCTGCTTCCAAGCACAATGCTGGGCATAGGACAATATCGCTTGGTCTCCGCGATTCCCAATACAAATGTCACGCGACGTGGGCATCGAGTTGAGATGCGCCAACTAGAAGCGCCACTAAAGGAACGAAACAAAATATACGAATTAAAATATGTTATATCATAAACAATTTTTTTTGCACCACACACCACACAGCACATACACCAACACACACACACACACACGTACCCTCCTCGCCACTCTTAGCCCAAATACTATTCAAGCCTACCAGCCACACACTAAATCACAAAAAAAACTTCTAAATTGCCGTAAAGGTCAGTGAATTTTCGTCCTGCGATCAAGAACGAGACTCCTGACAAATCGAACCGTTTGCGTCGATAAACGCAGCAGCAATGTGAGTGAACCAAGAGCTGCTTGCAAGAGTTCATCTTGCATTTCACATGATTAAAGGGGAAATGATTAAATTCATATCGATATTGTATATATATATATATATTATAAATATATATATATTATATGTATACACTATTACACACATAACATGTTAGTGTTATTGTGTCAATTTCAAAAAAATTATATAACATTTTTAATCGTTTTTGCGCAATTTCTGATTTATGCAACAAAGTAAGAATTGCGCAAAAAAAAAAAAAAATAACACAATACAATTACGATGGATATAGAAACCCAATACTGTGATTATATACTGTGTGTTAATGTATCGTATATATGTAATATAATATATAAATACGAATATCAAACTTCAAGCTGTGAATCATCCTGTGTAAGTTATATTTTTGAACAGACTGATGGGTACATCGTGTTAAGAATATCTATATAGCATGTGTGTGTTGTAGATGTGAATGTGTATAAAGGCCCTTTTCAGGGAACAAGTAATGGTTTAGCAACTGCAGCTGTTCTGCAGCAATGGAAGTAAATTAATTCTTGAAAGTTGATACAAACAATTCCTTCAGGTGTCCCAACTTTTGTTGATTCGGTACAAACCCTCTGTCTGTATAAAAGCAGTGTTGGAACAGACTGTGTTGCTTCACCCTCTGAAGCATTATTTGGACAATGTTGTACTGCAGGAATATAATCTGCTATCATAATGGCGAAAAAGACAATTAACAAGGAAGACAGACAGGCCATAAACCTAAAGTGTTTGTCTTTCCTTCGAGAAATTGCAAAAGGCCACCAAGGGTCAATGATACAGTTTCCCACACATCAAAGGCTACTTGGAAACGAGGAAACTCTGACAAAGAGGTCTGGCAGACCAAGCCACAACACAGAGGATAAGTTTCCTCAGATCAACAGCGCAGTGATAGGCGCTCACAGACAGCAACTCAAGCACAGCTTACACATCGGCGACAGTAAGAAGATCCTCAGTTTCAACTGGAAGAGAAGACTTTGAGCTGAAGGTTTACAGTCGATGTGGCAGTAGAATAGCAAGTGCTAAGATGGCAAAATAAGAAAAAGAGGCTTGCCTGGGCCATGAAGCACCACCAGTGGACTCGTGGAAACTGGAATCAATGGTCTTATGGACCGATGAATCAAAATTTGAAATCTTCCGTTCATCACGCAGGATTTTTGTACGCCGACGAGTAGGCGAAAGGATGGTTCCTCAGTGTGTGGCACTAACTGTCAAACATGGAGGAGGAAGCGTGATGATCTGGGGCTCTTTTGCTGGATCCAGAGTCGGATCATTTTCATACCATTTTCACGTTGGGTGAGCGATGGGTCGCCAACAAGCCCCCTCTTCTTCTTCTTCTTCTTTTTCGCTCTCACTCATTGTTGTCTAATTCCCCGGAGTGACTGAGGCGCTTATATCGGTAGTTTCATGATGTTTTGACTGTCGAAGGGGCTGACGTGTTAAGGGTAAGACTTTCTTTTGTGACACTACATTGCTTATAAATATGTGCTTATCCATTAGCACAACCAATCGTTTCCAACCTGCCCAATTGTCTCTCTCTCCATTGGTTTGATACTCGTGTGTAAATAGTATATGGGAGTTTTGCCCCGCTCTTTCACTACGGTCAGAGACAAGTTGATGTCCCACTTACGATTCCGCTCGGCCGTTCTTGATTTATAAGAGTGGGGCGTCGAGAGTACAGTTCCCATCTGGGGGGATTAAATTGCTGGGAATGTAATGCGGGAATTGAATATGAGGACCCTACCGAAATTTATTGTCCCCGATGGCATCTGTGGTTGCTTAGCAACCTGTAGTGCCAAGTAGTTATCTGCATCTCATCGGCTTCAGGGTCAAAGGATGGGAAGCGGGTCAAAGTAGCTCCTTTGGCAAACCCGTCGGCAAACCCGTCACAATATAGTAAGTAATACGCTTGTTCGTCGGTCCATCAATGTATAACGCTTCTTTCCACCCATTGGATGAACAGCCTGAAAAACCAATACGGCCACCATGTTGATGCTATGTGAAGCCAAAGACATCTTTGGAGCTGTCATATTTACAATTGACATGCCCTCCCATTAAATGTTCCCTTCAGTGGAAAACGATCAAAGAGACTGTTAAAAGGATCATCAAATATCGAAAGGTTGGAGCTGAAAGGCGTCATGGGCCTTGTGAAGGCCACAGTAAGTAAAGGCCTTGGACTTCAGTCCTGAGGCTTCAGGCCTCTAGTGTCAGCCTATGGGCCAGTGCAATTGGAGTCCATCTGAGCTATATAACTACAATGTATATGTACATTGGCAGTGGGCATGTTTTTGCTTCAAACCTGGGTTATTTTTTTCTTCATTTTTGGTAGTGATCGAGGCAGCAGTCTGTTTCCTATACACCACCCAAGCAACTATGTGGCATTCTCTCGAGCAAGGGCTTTTACAGTGGAGGTTCTGCGGATCCTTGCTATTATTTCCGACTATTTTCTCTTCAATGGCTTGATTGGGGAACTTGATCATGAAACCCCGTGTCATTATAAAAATCTTTGTCTGAAGAGTAAATCTGGTGTTGGCTTCATGGTTTGGGTGGCTGGGTTGGGATCCTAGGATCCTGAGTTCAATCCCTGTTGGCTGCTGAATTAACACCAGGTGGGGTTGACTCAGCCTGTCATCCTTCCAAGGTTGGCGAAATGAATATCAGTGTACTGGTTTAGGGGCACAGCATCAGTGCTATAGTCACACCCCAACAAAATGATAGCTACCTGGCAGCCAAGCTGCCATACACAAGAAGAAGTCAGAAGAGTTCTGGGAATCTTATAAGATTGTGAAAGAAAATGTATGTCACTATTTACTTTACCGATGTGTATATATGCATCAGGAAGAAAATAATTGGTTGAGGGTTGTTTATTGGCACAATGGAGCTGCTTATGGTCACTTGAGAGTTGCAATTCCATGGGGTTTCCGCATATTTTGCAGTATTGCGAATTGGACAGGCGACCGTGGTGGGCCGTGACATGTCTGAGCCATGCTGTTGCTGTTGCTGTTTCTATTGTGGTTTCTGTGAAGTTTGTGA
>CM068965.1:77713255-77738625 GCA_035128595.1 Eptatretus atami | reverse complement strand
GATAGCATGATGGGGAGGCGGAAAAGGTTTATATTCTGCTGTTTCGATGAGGTAAGAAGAATGTGGTTAATGATCAATGTGGGAATGCCTTTTGCTTATGAGCAGGAAGGACGGAGCACGAGGACAAGAGTTGGGGTTGGGAGAAGTTGGGGGGGGGGGAAGCAAAGACGGGACAGAGCTGGGGCAGGGGGAGGTTGAGGGGTTGTGTGGGGGTGGGGGGGTTGGGAAACCAGTGTTTGAGCTTGGATGGCGAAAGTGAGGTTGAGATTTGGGGTTTGGGAGCTGGAACGTTGGGGGGGGGGGGAGGAGTTGAAGATTTGAAAACTTTTATATTTCTGGCAGATTGTCTCTGCTCACACATCACACACACCACACACACAAACACACACACACACAACACAACACATCAATCATCACTCTACATATATTATAAATATTATATGCTATAACTTTTGATATAATAGAGGGTATGAATAGGTTAGATGTAGCATACTCAAATTTCAGCTGTCTAATCATACGGTTCGATTCCCCACCCAACTACAAATTATCTCACTGGTCCTTTGCAGGCAAGGCCATTTCATCACAAAGTTAGCACCGTTCCCTCGGTATGGACATGGACCGATCTCACTGTGTCTCTTTGAAGAGTAGGCAGGTTATTGCCGGTAACCTGCACAGTTTACAAATTACTGTACGTTCATGTTGAGTACGTTCCACAGCGGTGGTGATCTGTCCATGATAGTTTGAAAATGTTATCGAATATTTGTAATTCCTTGAAGCGTCTTCTGAGAGTATGGTTCTTTGTTATGATATTATTGTTATTATTATTCCCAACAGGTTCAGCGAAGCGGGGTTGAGACCATTTATGCCTATACCTGAAACACTTGCGAACTAGATTGCCTACGACAATTTTTATTTTTTTTGTGGAACACCAGCCACATTTCCATCCAGTCATGATGCAACTTGTTTTAAAAATCTCCATTGGCTTAGTCGGTCCTATGTGTAAAGTTTCCCGCGTGTCAAAATCGCTTCAAAACGGTTGCAGAGAAAACAAATTTAAAAGTAAATAAAGGTGAGACGTTGGAGGACGGTTAAAAAAATGTAAGGGCTCCGTCTGACGTTCCCAACATGGTCAACCAATTGGTTGTGGACGCCTATTACCGTTTATATATTATTATATTTCATTATTCTTATCATTAGATCAAATCAGTATGGCACATATTTATGTAGAATGCAGTTTACATATTACAGTACGTATATGTATATGGTGTCTATTATTCTGTATGTACATTTGTATATAATGTAGCCCATATGTATACCAAAAACATACAGTATAATGTATACTTATATAATTATTTATATATATAAATATAAATATATATATATATTTTGGATGGACCTTTAGAGGGAGATAGCATGGACCGAGTCCAAAGTGCGGAGAGTATTAACATTACGAAAATGTTTCTATAGTCCAATGAAAAACAGGAAGGCGGGGTGTCACAATGTAATTACACCTACTGATCGCTCCAGCCACACCATGTCATGGAATAGACCAGTCATTACTGCGCTCAATCCATTCTGTGAGTAAGTGGTGATGTAGGAAATCGAGGATTTAGAGTTTGTGCCTCAGGCGAAAACTTCATCAAGCCGTTAAAGGGGAGGAGGTGGGGGGATTAAACGCGATTGGCATTGTTTGCCACATCATACTTTTTTGCTGCGATGTGTGTTTTAAGGACGAAGCGGCATGTTCAATCGAGGGCTAATCCGTTGACACACGGTTTTTCATCACTTCGCGACATTCTACTTATGGGACGCAATAGCTACGAATTTTCGCCTTGAATGCTTTGTGCTGTGGTACAAGTATACACAACATTTATTTATTTCAAAACAGATTGTTAATGGGTCTGTTCCACAAATGTGAACAAATGACAATGTCAGCATGTGTGATGTTTATATATATTATATTAATACAGATATATCAAATCTCAAGCTATGATAATTTTTTGAACAGACCTGGTGGGTACATCCAATATACAGATAACTAATTATATAATTATAATATATATATATATATATAATATATATATATAGTACAACATATTCACATCTAACACACACACATTATATATGTATATATCTGTATACACGGATGTCCCCATAGGTCTGTTCAAAAAATGATTATACACAGATGTGTACACAGCTTGAGATTTTATATTTTGTATAGTTTTTACATATAGTACATAAATACATACATATACACACAGTATATTATATCCACAGTGATTGGTTTATATCCATCGTATGTAGTTTTGTGTTATTTTTTTTTTTTAATGCGCCATTCTTACTTTGGTTGCATATCAGAATTGCTGGCAACCGATTAAAATATGTATTATTTTTTCTTGTAATGCACCACAATACATATACTATTTTGTGTGTAAATATGATATATATATAATATTCTATATATATATATATATATATAATCGATATGAATTAATCATTTCCCCCTTTAAATGCAGGTGAAATGCAAGTGATCTTCTTTCAAGGCATCTCTGGGTTCACTCACCATTGCTGGGCCCGCGTATCGACGCAAAACGGTTCGATATTTTCAGGAGTCTCGTTACGTTTGATCGCAGGAAAATCATGACCTTACGTGCAATTTAGAAGTTTTTTTTGTTGGTGTGTGTGTGTGTGTTGTAAGAGCCTTGAATATATTCTGGGCTAAGGTGGGGAGGGGGGTACGGGCTAGTTGGGGGGCTGTGTGTGTGTGGTGTCTGTGTGTGTGTGTGTGTGTGTTTCGTTCCAGTGGGCATCTCAACTCGATTGCCCACGTTCGTAAATTTGCATGGGAATCGCGAGACTAAGCGATTGTCCCATGCCCAGCATGTGGGAGCAGGAGGAAGGCCGTCAGCTACAACGGAGGTTCCTGGACCCAGGCCTATTGCAGGGCGCATGGATGCAACTTTGGTGAGCACCCCTCGTTCCCGCCGCTTCCCCAAGGCGGATTTTGGCCGCCGGGGCGACATTAGGCAAAGTGGAACAAATCCGCTCGCTGCTTAATCAACGCCTGCGGAGCGAGATCGAGGCGGCGCAAGGTGTGCGGGAGCGGCGTTCGCCTTGGACCGGGGAGGGGGGTCGAGTGGGGTTCTCCATTCTCGGCTTGTCTCGCCGCCTGCAGAGCGTCCCGCGCACGTGCACTCGCAACGGGAATCGTGTACACCCTCCCTCGCGGTAATGCGCGCACCGAATGGCGGACCTACCACGGTTCTCGATTGGAGAGCCAAATTGTAGGCCGGAATTGGAACTTCGAGTGCAGACGCGTCACAGCACCGTACTGCATGAACGTACTGAATATGAATTTAAATGCGTGTGCAAACCAAACAAATGAACAGGTGCGTGGCGATGCGGATGCTTCGCTTCTTCGCAGCGATTCACGTACGAACGAGTCCGAGTTTATGTTTTAGTTCGATTTGGAAAACACCCGACGGTGGATCCCGGTCGAACATGAGATGTTTTCCGTTGACACCAGCGCTCTTTGAGATGTAAAAATCGGTGGCCGTAATGGTTTGAGCGTAAATCTCGGAGGTCGGCGGTTTCGGACCCGGCCGAGGCGTACCAAAGACTTTAAAGATGGACGTGCTGCTTACTTGCTTGATGAAACACGGACAACAACCTCAGTTGAAATAACTATCAATAGCGCAGGCTTCTGATGGCCTAATGGTCGCCCCCTGCATCGTAAGTTCCTGGAGGGACCTTATAACTCTGTTTGTTCCTTCCCAGTGCGTTACTAAGTAAGGCGCTGTGATCGCAGCGATGTTTCTACCAAATCCACATGTGTTCCATGTTTCGTGTCCACGTAGTCCGCCCATGTCTACAGAACAATGCGGCTCTGCTTTGGCCGGCGGAGTGGGAGGAGAGAACACTTAAGGCCTTTGTGTCTTGGATCAACGTGATATCGTGCGAAGTCATCCGTTGTTATCAGCGCGTAGCAATCAGAAATGTTGTGTCTTGTTGTTGTTGTTGTTTTTAAGAACATAATCCACTGCTGATTATAAAATACGTGCTCAGCGATTGATGAATGAGTAAATTAAATAAACAAACGTCACACGATCCGACTAAGAGTACGATAACCGAATTTATAATTTAGGTTAATTATGTTGTGCTGTACGAGCCAGGAATGTCGTGCACATTGTTTAGGGAAACCAAAATGTGTTTCGCTTTCCTGCAACGATTGAACCGTTATTAATCGATTGATTTCTCTATCTTTTTTCGTCCCCTAAATTTTTCAATTAGCCAATAAGCCACCCACACAAATCACAGTCTGGGTAGATGTGTGTTGTATACTATTAATATATATTATTTATTATATATTATATATTATTTATATCCGAGTGATAATAAATCTGTACGAGAGGCTATTGGTTGCAACGAGAAAAGGTCTGGAGAATGAGGGAGGTCTCCCACGATTGGCGCGCGGTTAGCTCATTCTCCTCTTCTGCTCAATTCACCTCCTCCCATATCTCTTTCCTCCTCCATCCTCCTGCCTGCCAGGCAGGTGCACCCCATTGTGGCTCAAGAGTTTTACGGGGACCACGCTACAGTCGGCGCACCTATACTCAGCGGGTTTCCGAGCTCGTGTCGACCAGACGGAATAGCTTTCGAGGAACGGTCCCACGCCTGACCTTGGCGCACTCCCTATGCCTTTCTCCCCTCCGGCCCGACTCGCCCCATCTCTCTCCTCCTTTGGTCCCCACCAACACCCCTTTCTTCTCTCCTCCCGCAGCCTCCTTCCTCCGCGTGGCGCACCAGCTCTCCCTCCGTGCGCCTCTGGAGCCCTCGGCCCAGGCCGCCGCGTGGTGATGCTCGACATCGGAGACCAGCGTGAGAAGAAAAAGATTTCCGAAGTCATCTTTAAGCATCGATAGCCTTTTGCCGGAGACACGTGGCAAACCCATGCACTTGTCGGGCGCACCTCCCTCGAACACCCTGATGCATGCTTCTTTGCAGGGGTGCCGAGCGGAATGTGCCGAGCGTGACCTGAAACTGGATGGAAAGGCGCAGGGTAAGCGCGGCGCGCCACTGATCGAACGCACAGATGAGAAGAGGAGCGACGAGAAGGATGGCGGAAGGCATCAAGGAAGGTAGAAGAAAAAACGAAAGTACGAGGAAACCGGCGTTCAGTTACAACGCGCTCATCATGATGCCATTCAGACAAAGCCCCGAGAAGCGTCTGACCCTGAAGTATCTACGAATTCATCATGCGAACTTTCCGTACTATCGGCAGGAACAAGCAGGGCTGGCAGAACTCCATTCCGCCACAACCTCAGCCTCAACAAGTGGTTCGTTAAGGTCCCACGCCATTACAACGACCCGGGTAAAGGCCAATTACTGGATGCTCGACCCTTCCAGCGCGAGTGTTTATCGGCGGGACCAACCGGCAAGCTTCGTCGGGCGGTCGACCACGACCTCCCGCGGAAGCTCGCTCTTCAAGCGTGGGAGCGCGTTTGGCTCTCGGCATCGTTCGCGTTCATGACCGCACCAGCTCACTCTACTGGCCTGGTCCCCTGTCCTCGTCACTGGCAATCAATGCCAATGGCGCAGTCTCGGCTATGGCTGTGCATCTCTGCGTCTCAGCCGGCGCCACCCCGCGTACGGATCCATGCTGGCAACAGGGCTCGCTCGGAGCACGTCGTCCCTCCTCCGTGCGCTGGGGGAAGTCTCCTGGCTGTGGAGGGCTCGTTGGAGCGACCTCCCCATGCCTCACACCACCTGTCCAGCCGCTGCCGCACTGGCCGCATCCGTCCCTGCACCTCCAGTTCACCGTATCAGCCTGGGCCTCGTGCTGTGGGGCTCCTAGCAGGGCAGACTGGATACTTTTTCCCGCACATGTCTCCGAGCACGCCCCCTCCTTTCTGCTGCTGTGGCGGCTGCGACCGCCGAACGGTGTTCTGGCGGGGTCTCCCGCCGCCGCACAAGCATTCAGCCAATGCAAGGGCAACTAGGCACCTCGGAGTGGATGCCCTGCGGCACCGTTACCACGTTCTCCTGGACTGCCAGCAAGCCTCGCCAGCTACTCACGCAGCACAAAATGGCCACTCTGTGGTTGCCCTAATGGCCTCTTGCAGCTGACGGTGCCTCGACATGAACGAGCACCGGTAAGTTTTATACTTTCGTCCTTTATTTTGTTTCTTTTATTCCCCTTCCCAGTCATTTTTATCCCCCCCACCCCATTCCTCGCGACGTTTTCATTCACCTATTTATGAGAACGTCAATGCGGAAGCAAATAACGCCGTCACGTCATAACACGTTCCTCCACATGTACACGTCGTTTTTTCTAACGAGGAATTTCGATTTTTGACTTTTAACGTCAAATTAATTCCTTTCCCCCTTCTGAGTGGAGTGTACAGACGATCAGATGTGCATCTTTGTTTTCCCGCTAGAAACGGCGTTGCGGTTCTCTGTTTACAGTTTTCAGCGAGATGTATATCTAAAGTACTAACGTACGCTTTGTTTCGGTGAAATTATACAACGTACGCATTTTCTGGCAGTGTTGCTTGGTGCCCTCAGTTTATTACCACATTATTATTATTTTAATCATTATTATTATCTTTTTTTTATCCTCATAAATTCGCCGTTTGGTGAAATATTTTCAAGTCAGAGATGTGAATGATGCATAAAACCTGTATTGTATACTCAAGTCGCACCTTTTGCCAAGAAGCTTTTTACAGGTGGCTGCATATTACATGGTTTAACTGCCTATGTAGATATACTGCCAGCGTCTGTTAAACAAACAAACAAACAAACAAATCAAGAATATGTGTGTGTGTGTGTATGGTGGTATGTAGTTTATGTAGTAATTATGTATATATATATATCATATAACATATATCACACAACACGCACATGGATAAGAGGTAATCAGTGTGTGAATGTTTTACACTGCAGCATTCTGAACTCACACATTGAAGCTGTTAATATTCGTCACTAATTACATAAATGTATATTTCAGAGAGCTAAGAATCCTCGCATGTGTTTTGCATTTCCTATGAAGTTACACGGGAAGAAAGAAAGAACGCTGCGTGGGTTGTCCATTACCATTTCGCGCTTGTTTGTCATGCTTGTATTATGTATTGTGAACGAAAATTTTAATAAAAATGTATTTGTCACTACAACTGAGTAATTTTCAGTCTGTCTGTTGTGAGAGTGTCACGAGTGTACGGGGAAGCAGTGCAATTGCTACAACGTGACGGCACAGGACCCTTTGGGGTTTCTGCCTCTTATGTACAGTGTAGGGATTGGACTCTGCGCATGGGACGTGAAACAGTATATAGAAAACAAAATCTTTCTAATTGAACACACGCGTTGGTGTTAAAGAGCAACGCACATGGTCACATTGACTCACAATTATTATTAATCCATAATTAACAATTAATTTTTAAATTTATAAAAATATTAATTTACAAAATTAAAAAAATAATTCAAATAAAAAATTAATTTAAAAATATTATTTTTTAGTCTTTTTTTCTTTCTTTCTTCAAACAAACAAGAAAAAACATTAAAATAAATTTTTTACAATACACCTTTCATTCTTTCAGCAATTGTATCATGTGTTTGAACGCTGCATCAAATATATGAATAGCATGTGCTGGACCAATGTTACAACTGTTCCTATTTTTGTACAAAAAGTTTATATTTATTTATTTATAAATGTACACAACCCAACCAAACACACACACACACACACAACACACACACACACCACCCTGTTAAAAGTGTTGTAACTATGTTGGATACCATTTGCAAAATCTTTTGGTAAAAAGGTTCTCCGTTAGCATTCCGAAGTTCACAGCTATTCTTATATGTGGAGCTTATGGTTTCCGGATTATACATTGTGTAAATAATGTTAATTTTGATATCACCCTTTTCGTTTATGTAAATGTTGCATAGGGCTGAGTGCTAACGGAAGTCATCATCACTGTGACCTAACCAATGTATGTAAACGCGTTTCGACATTTACCCACAAGGGCGAAATACAAAATATACAATTGTAAATGTGATTATGATTATACAATGCTACACGTTCTGTTTCAAGCAACGGTATAAACAAACACCATTTTGAGGTGCTTGTATACATTTTGAGTGACACCGTAACTTTCAAAATTTTCACTTCTTTCAATTTTTTTATGAAACGCACACACACACCCACGGTCTTTTTTCCAAAACATTGTATTTGGTCAATTACTCTTATACTTCTTTGGTGTTACGATTAGATTCTGTGTTGAACGTTTACCGGTTATACCATATGATGGCCCTATTTGAAATCAAAGGTACTGTGGAAAGAGATGGTTATTAATAGAAAATTCACCCTGTGAGATGCAACAAACAAAACCTGCTCTATTATCTTTTAAAATGGAGAATTTTTGGAAATGTTTTTAATATAATTGAAAAGAAAATCTGCATTTAATAATGAACAAGGCAGGTATAAAATATCAATTTCAAAAACTTTTCACATCTACGCAATAGACAAATGACCGCAAACATTGTTTAGACAAACCTCAATTTAGAGCATACTGTATAATATTGTGATCAGTAATTTCTGTAATTTGCCATGAGGTGGTCAATGGACTGAATATTAAGTAAAATTATATATATAAATATAATATATATAATATATATATATATATAATATATATATATATATACTATATAAAACTACTCGACCCAGTGAAACCGATTGTGGTTCTCGTTGTAGGAAGATTGATGAAAAAATCATTTCTAGAAAAAAAAAGATAGCCCAGCAAACTATACTGCTGAGGTTGTTTGCATTGACAAATCTACCAAAAGAGTACTTACTTCGAATCGGGAATTGATTTTTTAATATTTTTTTGTTGCCCGATTTCAACAAACTTGTACTGCACACCGCGCAGGGCGAATGGTTGTAGTAATGTTGGCCCTAAAAAATTTGCGCTATTCGTTGTACCGTTTTGCTATATTTTGGGAACATACATACATACATTACAATGATTGAGAGTTTTTTAAGTATATATATATATATATGTATATTTATATAATTGGCACATTTTAATAAATTTTTGTCATTCTCCTAGCCTTTATACAATATTTACCCTTTACTGTGGGAACAATAATCACTTTCCTAAGCCTAGTTTTTATTTCCTGCTTCGACAATCAGAACCACAGACTTATTGATGAACCCTTCAAACCAATCTGTTAGCCTTCTCTCTAAAATTCATAGAAACTATTCTATTATAAATTCATTATTTCTGTTCATCAATGAAAATTGCGGAACCTTAAATGAAAGAAACAGAATTTTTAAAAATCGATTGTAATTGCTTTGTGTGCAGCGGCTTCGTTTGTGTTTTTTATAAATGTAAAAAGCCACAAAATTAATAATAATGAATATTCCTTCCCTGTAGCAATTCGTAATCATCTTAATTTCAATATTTTAATCCAAATGCTTTCATTTTAATTTGATATGGTCATCCTTTTTTGTATTTTCATCTCCAGTTACAGCGGTGACCAAACTAACATTGATTATTACATTTTACCTTCAATCATCTGAACATAAACATTTACAATTAGTATTTTAACTTTCCAATCATCCAAAATATAACAATGAATATTATGTTTGCCTTTGATCATCCGAACATAACAATTAACAATTTATATTTTAATTCCATCATCCAAATGTAACTATGTTTATTATGTTTGCCTTCGATCCATCCGAACTAACATTTTACAATTATATTTTTAACTTCGATCATCCAAATGTAACATTGTTTATTATGTTTTAAACTGCAATTATCTGAATAATGAACAAATTTCCATTAGCAGGAAGCAAATCCTGACTCATGTTGTTTTTTTTTTAGGTTTTTTTATATGCAGTTTGTTTTGTTTAATTTATTGTGCAATCGTCATTATATGTTTGCTGTTGGTGAGACATATGATACACATTTTTCTATTGAGATAATTATTATAATACAATTTAATATTCTCGATGCGTTTAAGCACGATAAATACATCCCGAACTATATATTCATGGGTTAAATCGTGAGTGCTGGAACATATTCATAAGATATTTTGCTGTCTGGAGTAAGTAAGCAAAAGGTGTGTTGTGTGTTGAGAGAGAGAGATTTGTTGTGCGTTTGATGCTTTGTGTGATTGTAGTATAAAGCTAGGGACGTGTCCCACTGTTATCTTGGATGAGTACAACATAATGTGCGAAAACCGCAGGGTGAATTAAACGTGCCCGTACCTTTGGGCCACAAACTCCACAACATTATACTGCATTGAGATTACGTCACAACGCAGATGCATTGGCCATTGAAAGACATTCTGCTTCCTCTGAAGTTTCGGTATTTTGACTCGACTAAAGTAAAATTTATTTTTCAGTCGTATAATATAGATTATATAACTGCCGCATGCACTCATACCTCGTGTTTTTTTTCTTTTTCTTTCTTTTCTTTTTTCTTTCTCGGAGCGTGCTGTTCTGGACGTCGGTTGAGAACGCTAGGCGTTTTTTTATAACGATTAGGTCTGTTTGTCAGCCTGGTCATTGTTGCTAAAAAAGCAGACAAGCTCAGAAATGTGAAAATAATGATGTGCGGCATGCCGACTTTATTTCAAAGCTCTACAAAATCTTGCCGACGAGATTACGAAGGAAAGCAGTCATGTTGAGCAGACAGAGCGCCACCACCAAACACAACAAAGCAAACAGAGCACTTTAACAACGCAGAGCCTCACCGGGGTATTAAGATTACAGTCGATATTGAGAATGAACGATCCATATAAATTCGATCTGCATGTGGAACTCGCCACTTTACTGACACTTTAGAACAGATTACAACGCCTTGTATTACAATATACAGGTGTGAATGGAATATTTTTTCTTGTGGGAGTTGGAGGGTGCGGGGGATTGGAGGAGGTGGTTGCCTTTGAAGTGCAAGAATATTACGGAGAGAAATGTGTGCCAAAATTGTTCAAACGAGCATGTTCACTGGTTTTAAATTTGATGTTCAAATCATGAAGAATTTCGAACACATAAATCCATTGGGAACTTTTGAATCCTCCGTTTGCTTGAGTTAAATTTTTGCAATGTGGCCGATCACTGCAATTAAACTGAGTCGTTGAAATGAAATTTGTCACAGAGAGGGAGTTAAAGCATTAGAATAATTATTATTTTTCACAATCAGTGGCTCATTTATATATACAGTAATACCAGCTGAAGTGCCCGTCAATTGATTGAGCAGTTTTAAAAAACAGGAGGTGCCGTAAATTACCATTAATATTCTCTTTCAGCTCACATATCCTCTTCTGTGATAGTTGCATTTTTTTCATTTTAGTTCAAATTCATTAATTTGGGTGCACGGTATATCTTTACAATTAAATTTCTAAGCTCAAGTTTCCCAATTTTATTTATTTATTATGTAAGTTTTATGCAACTTGAAGTTTCAGCCTACATAGGTCATATAATACATACATACATACATACACATAGCTCCATTAATGTATGATTATATAAGAAGCAGTAGTGCAACATTCACCGGCAATGACGTAGAATCGTCTTTCGGATGGCATAATTTATTAAACGGTTCACATATATAGGTATATATAATTATAATTAGTTAGGAAACATTTTTTCTTCCTCATTATATAAACTTGTATGTAGCAAATATACGTTGGCATTCCCTTCGACTGTTCTGAGTATTTCGTGCCAATAATTTTTAATGCCTTCTCATAGCATGTAGTTATGTACTATATATATATATGTGTATATATATATGTATATTATATTATATATATGGAGGCCCTGCAGGAGTTGATGTAAGCGGACATTTTTTAATGATATGATGATTATAGGCTCGGATTTGATAGGGGAAGGGTTAAAATAGTTGCTACATTGGCATAACTCCAAAAGTATATTTTTGCGCTCATATATATATATGTATATATATGTTTATGTATATGTTATATATTTCTTTCTTTCGGCTGGCCCCATTCAGGGGTCGCCACAGCGGATCATCCGTTATGATCCGCATTAATGATTGGCACAAGTTTTACGCCGGATGCCCTTCCTGACGCAACCCTTGGTCGCCTCTTACGGACACGGGATAATGTATATGTATATGATTATTGTGTATTATACATATATGTAATATAGTGTATTATGTGTATATATGTTGTGTATGTATGTATATATATATATATATATATATGTTGTTCTCTTTGGCTGCTCCCGTTTAGGGTCGCCACAGCGGATCGTCCGTTATGATCCACATACTGATTTGGCATAGGTTTTTACGCCGGATGCCCTTCCTGACGCAACCTGGTCGCCTCTTACGACACAGGGATAAGGATTGGGGTTTTGCCATGATTCCGGCTGCCCTACACCCTCTCATAGCGCGTTTCCAGCGCATGAGCTCCCGTCTTCAAGCGATTCCTTCCAACCCAAGCCTTGCGAGTAGCCGGGATTACATACGCACGCCACATGCCCGGTATTATATATATTAGTATATGTATATATATATAGTATATTATAATATATATACACACACACACATACATATACATATATTATATTATACCACACACACACACACACACATTATATATATAATACTATTATATATATATATATATATATATATAGATACGTATATATATTTATATATATATATTATATACAGTATCTATACACAGTATACATATAATATAGTATATACACACACATAATATATATATATATAATATACACACATACATATAAATAATATATATACACACACATACATAGTATATATGTATATATACATATTTATACATATATATATTACAAGTATGCATATATATATATATATACAGTATCTATTACACATATACATAATTATATATTAATACAAGTATATATATACACAGTACATACACACATACATACACAAATATATATATATATATATATATACACATACACATATATTATACATTATATGTATATATATATATATTCATTTGTATGTATGTGTGTATGTATCTTGTACATGTATATATATGTATATGTGTACATGTGGTATAGATACGGTATGTATATATTATATATATATGTTACATGTGTATAGGTTACTGATATATGTATATGTTGTGTGTGTGGTGTGTGTTACTATTATATTTATATATATATATGTGTATGTATATCTATTATTTGTAATGCATGTGTGTGTATATGTATATATGTATGTGTATGTATGTATGATATATAATAAATATATATATTATTATATTTTATTTATATATATATATATATTATATATATATTATAACATACATACACACACACATATATATATATTTACATACACGTCATTTTACAGCTGTGGTGAAATGTACCTGCAGAAATAAATAGCACTCTGCAAGCAGCTGTTTAATTCCGTCCGGTTATATGTGTCCTTCAAAGGGCAGTGCATTTCCTTTAGCCAAATGCGCATTGTTTCGTGATACAGATTTTTTATCAAAACACTGGATTGGTTATGACACAGCGTTTTGTTTTTTCCTAATAAAACGTAACCACACTAAATTTTGAGGCTGGTTTGATGAACCCAGTTTTTGGATGTAATATCTGAGCTGAAAGCCCGGTATTATTTTGGGAATCGTGCGATTGGAAAAAATCAGCGCATCACCAGAAATCCGGGGAGATTGGGAATTTATCTCTTGTCATGCAGTCGGTTATCAGTGAACTGTGTTTTAATTATATTAAATATATATTTTATATACAAAGGGAGTTTGTTGACAATTTTCTGCAGGACTGGGCATTTCCAATAATGTGAGCTCATATTAACATGACGTACCGTACAAGCTTTGTCCTCAACAACAAGGTTGTATATGAGGAGCATTCAAAATGTCTCAATGAGGACATTTAGAATAGTTCCAATATTTACCAAGGTCATGTGAAAGGTAAAAATAACTACCTTTTTGGTAGGTATATATTCTTTTTAACAGCTACATTATTCTCACGTTCTTGTGGGGTTGGCCGGGGGCGGAAAGCTTTTAGCTCAAGTTTTTCACGAACTGGCTGGCCGGCCTGAATTGACTTAGGTTATGGGCAGGAATTGCCAATGATGGCTGGTGATAGGATACTGGTGGATCTTTAACGTCTACCACTAATGCCAGCAGACGGGTATGTCAGTTTTTTCATCCATCTGATGGATGGCACACACTTTGATCATCACCTGCTTGAGAACACTTATTGACTGCTTTATACCTGAGTTGGGATTTAACCCCAGGCTAGACAGCTTAGTGGGCGAGTATGGCGTACGTTCGGCAACCTTGCCCAGCTCCGATAGGTGTGTGTGTTGTGTGTGTGTGTGTGTGTGTGTGTGGTGTGTGTGTGGTGTATGTGTGTGTGTGTGTGTGCGCGGCTTGCGTTGCTGTGCAAAAAAGCTACATCCAACCACAGTAAATGTACGAAGTGTGCCATTTGTAATAAACAAGTGATGGCAGAGTAGTCCAAGGTGACATTTCATCCGCTAACCAAACTGACTTTCGCAAACGAAAAAAGGACGACTTCCTCAGGCCAAAGTCTTTTTGTCTTTGAGAAAGTTCGTTGATTTTAGTGTATGAGAATGGTCACCTGAGAGCGGTCTGCTCTCGCTTGTTTTGTTGCTACTTGGCACGGTAGCTCTGGACAATTTTTGATTAGATGCGCCTTTCTTTCTTTGCTGTATATTCCCAACCACCCAAAAGGTGTTGTGTGCATGCATGCACATGTTTCATGATTTCCTGTTCTGAAATTTGAAGGCAAATTTGTTTTGTTCTACTGACATTGTGTGTACCTCTAATGTGTCTTACTGCACATGTATCTCTGCTTTCGACAGAAAGATTATTTTTTAAAATGTAATTAGATTCTTTCTGAAAAGTCAAGCGTTCTTTCAAGAGCGCCAAGGATCAACATATAACGATCGATTTGGTCATCTGCCCTATAAATTAAGATGCCCCATGTGTGAATGCCAAAAGGCAGCGTTCAAAGAATCAAAAATTCCTTTGAACGTCTCATTCAGGCTAGTATAGCATATATATGGTATATGTATGTATATATAATATATATGTGTGTATGTGTTATATTAGTGTATATATATATATATATATATGTATGTGTATATATGTATATATATATACATAATACATATATATACACATACATATATACATAACATAATATATACATATATATATATATATATATATTTACATATATATAACATATATACATACACAAATTATATATAAACATTCATATATATATATATTATATATTATATTGTATTATGTATATATATATTATTTGTATATATATATTTGTATATATATATATATATATATATATATTATATATGTATATATATATATAGAATATATTATATCCCATCAGACATTATGACTCTTAGACTTCTGCAATGACAATATACTGAACATAACTTGTTTTGCAACGACCGCGACCGTTGTACAAAATTCAAATATTTTACTTAAGCGTTCACACTTGACAGACGTTTTAATGATATACCTTGTTCATTATACAGCCATCTCAAATCTATCATCCGTTCTTTTGTGTAATTTTTGGTTCCACACAGTTGTTACTTTAAATAATAGCGCATTTTTAGTTTTTGAATATATAACCAATTATATAATTTCTAATTCCAATTTTTCTGAATCTTGTTATCAATTTTCAACAATTGAACTTAGGTTTATGGTTAGGTTTATCTCTTTTATATATTGTCTATACATTTTGAATATAATAGAGGGTATGATAGGTTAGAGGTATGCATACTCAAATTTCAGCTGTCTAATCATGGTTCGATTCCCCACCCAACTACAAATTATCTCACTGGTCCTTTGCAGGCAGGCCATTTCATCACAAAGTGCACCGTCCCTCGGATGGACATTGACGATCTCACTGTGTCTTCTTTGAAGAGTAGGCAGGTTATTGCCGGTAACCTGCACGAGCTTACAAATTACTGTACGTTCATGTTGAGTACGTTCCACAGGGTGGTGATCTGTCCATGATAGTTTTGAAATGTTATTCGAATTATTTGTAAATTCCTTGAAGCTGTTATGGAGTATGGTTCTTTGTTATGATTATTATTGTTATTATTATTCAACCAAAGTTCAGCGAAGCGGGGTTGAGACCATTTATGCCTGATACCTGAAACACCTTGCAACTAGCCATGCCTACACAATTTTTTATTTTTTTTTGTGGAACACCAGCCACATTTTCCATCCAGTCATGATGCAACTTTGTTTAAAAATCTCCATGGCTAGTCGGTCCTATGTTGAAAGTTTCGTGTCAATCGCTCAAACGGTTGCAGAGAAAACAAATTTAAAAGTAAATAAAGGTGAAGACGTGAGGACGGTAAAAAATGTAAGGGCTCCGTCTGACGTTCCACAACATGGTCAACAATGGTTGTGGACGCCTATTACTCGTTATTATTATTATTATTATTATTATTATTATTATCATTATTCAAACAGTATGCACATATTTATGTAGAATTGCAGTTTACATATACAGTACTGTATATGTATATGGTGTCATATATTCTGTATGTACATTTGTATATAATGTAGCCCATATGTATACCAAAACATACAGTATATGTATATATATATAATATTATATATATAAATATATATATATATATATATATATTTTGGATGGACCTTAGAGGGAGATAGCATGGACCGAGTCCAAAGTGGAGAGTTATTTAAATACGAAATGTTCTAAGTCCAAATGAAAATAACAGGAAGGCGGTGGTGTACACATTGTAATTAACACTAGCTGATCGCTCCGAGCCACACCATGTCATGGAATAGACCAGTCATTAACTGCGCTCATCCATTCTGTGAGTAGTGGTGATGTAGGAAATCGAGGATTTAAGAGTTTGTGCCTCAGGCGAAAATCTTCATCAAAGCCTGTTAAAGGGGAGGAGGTGGGGGGATTAACACGCGATTGGCATTGTTTGCCACTCATACTTTTTGCTGCGATGTGTGTTTTAAGGACCGAAGCGCATGTTCAATCGAGGGCTAATCCGTGACAGCACGGTTTTTCATCACTTCGCAGACATGCTACTTAGGGACGCAATAGCTACGAATTTCGCCTTGAATGCTTTGTGCTGGTGGTACAAGTATACACAAATTTATTTATTTCCAAACAGATGTAATGGGTCTGTTCACAAATGTGAACAATGACAATGTCAGCATGTGTGTGTATATTTTATATAATACAGATATATAAATCTCAAGCTATGTATATATTTTTGAACAGACCTGGTGGGTACATCCAAGTATACAGATAATATATATATATATATATATATTATATATATATATATATGTATATACACATTCACATCTACACACACACATGTATATATGTATATATCTGTATACACGGATGTACCATCAGGTCTGTTCAAAAATATATACACAGATGTGTACACAGCTTGAGATTTTATATTTGTATATTATATAGTACATATATACATACATATACACACAGTATATTATATCACAGTGATTGGGTTTTATATCCATCGTATGTAGTTTGTGTTTATTTTTTTTTTTTTGCGCTTCTTACTTTGTTGCATAAATCAGAAATTGCTGGCAAACGATTAAAAATATGTTATATAATTTTTTTTGTAATGACACAATACATATACTGTTTGTGTGTAAATATGATATATATATATATATATATATATATATATATATATATATAAATATCGATATGAATTAATCATTTCCCCCTTTAAATCAGGTGAAATGCAAGATGACTCTTTTCAAGGCATCTCTGGGTTCACTCACCATTGCTGGGCCCGCGTATCGACGCAAAACGGTTCGATTTTTCAGGAGTCTCGTTACGTTTGATCGCAGGACAAATCATGACCTTTACGTGCAATTTAGAAGTTTTTTTGTGTGTGGTGGTGTGTGTGTGTGTAGGCCTTGAATATATTCTGGGCTAAGGTGGCGGAGGGGAGGTAGCGGGGTGTGTGTGTGTGGGTGTGAGCTGTGTGTGTGTGTGTGTGTGTGTGTGTGTTCGTTCCAGTGGCGCATCTCAACTCGATTGCCCACGTCGTGACAATTTGCATGGGAATCGCGAGACCAAGCGATATGTCCATGCCCAGCATTGTGGGAGCAGGAGGAAGGCCGTCAGCTACAACGGAGGTTCCTGGACCAGGCCTATGCAGGCGGCATGGATGCATTTGGTGAGCACCCTCGTTCCGCCGCTTCCCAAGGCGTGATTTTGGCCGCCGGGGCGACATTAGGCAAAGGTGGAAACAAATCCGCTCGCTGCTTAATCAACGCCTGCGGAGCGAGATCGAGGCTGGCGCAGGTGTGCGGGAGCGGCGTTCGCCTGGACCGGGGAGGGGGGTCGAGGGAGGGTTCTCCATTCTCGGGCTTGTCTCGCCGCCTGCAGAGCGTCCGCGCACGGTGCACTCGCACGGGACATCGTGTACATCCCTCCCTCCGGTAAGCGCCGCCGAATGGCGTGACCTACCACGGTTCTCGATGGGAGCAAATTGTAGGCCGGAATGGAACTTGAGTGCAGACGGTCACAGCACCGTACTGCATGAACGTACTGTATGCTTTAAATGCGTGTGCAACCAACAAATGAACAGGTGCGTGCGATGCGGATGCTTCGCTTCTTCGGCAGCGATTCACGTACCGCCGAGTCCGAGTTTATGTTTTAGTGCGATTTGAAAAACCACCCGACGGTGGATCCGGTCGAACATGAGATGTTTTCCGTTGACACCAGCGCTTCTTGAGGATGTAAAAGATCGGTGGCGTAATGGTTTGAGCGTAAACTCTCGGAGGTCGGCGGTTCGGACCCCGGCCGAGGCGTACCAAAGACTTTAAAGATGGCACGTGCTGCTTACTTGCTTGATGAACACGGACAAACAACCATCAGTTGATAATATCAATAGCGCAGGCTCTGATGGGCCTAATGGTCGCCCCCTGCATCGAAGTTCCTTGTGAGGGACCTCATATAATCTGTTTGTTCCTTCCCAGTGCGTTCTAAGAGGCGCTGTGATCGCGCGATGTTTCTACAAATCCACATGTGTCCATGTTCGTGTCCGACCGTGTCCGCCCATGTCCTACAGAACAATGCGGCTGCTGGCTTTGCCGGCGGAGTGGGGAGGAGAGAAACACTTAAGGCCTTTGGTCTTGGATCACGTGATATCGTGCGAAAGTCATCGTCTGTTATCAGACGGTAGCAATCAGAAATGTTGTTGTGCTTGTTGTTGTTGTTGTTTTAGACAATAATCCACCTGCTGATTATAAATACGTGCTCAGCGCATTTGATGAATGAGTAAATAAATAAACAAACGTCACACGATCCGACTAAGAGACGATAACCGAATTTATAATTAGGGTTAATTATGTTGTGCTGTACGAGCAGGATGTCGTGCACATTGTTTAGGGAAACAAAATGTGTTTCGCTTTCTGCACGATTTGACCGTTTATTAATCGATTGATTTCTCTATCTTTCGTCTAATCAATTAGCCAATTAGCCACCCACACAAATCACAGTCATGGGTAGATGTGTGTGTATACATATATATATATATATATATATATTATTATATATCCGAGTGAAAATAAATTCTGCTACGAGAGGCTATTGGTTGCAACGAGAAAAGGTCGGAGATGAGGGAGGTCTCCCACGATTGGGCGCGCGGTACTCATTCTCCTCCTTCTGCTCAATCACCTCCTTCCCATACTCCTCTTCCTCCTCCATCCCCTGCCTGCCAGGCCAGGTGCACCCCCATTGTGGCTCAAGAGTTTTACGGGGACCACGCTACAAGTCGGCGCACCTATAGCTCAGCGGGTTTCCCGAGCTCGTGTCGACCAGACGGAAAGCTTTCGAGGGAACGGTCCACGCCGACCTTGGCCGCACTCCCTATGCTTTCTCCCCTCCGGCCCGACTCGCCCCATCTCTCTCCTCCTTTGGTCCCCCACCCAACACCCTCTTTCTTCCTCCCTCCCGCAGCCTCCTTCCCCCGCGTGCGCACCAGCTCCTCCCTCCGTGCGCCTCTGCAGCCCTCGGCCCGGCCCGCGGTGGTGATGCTCGACATGGGAGACCAGCGTGAGAAGAAAATGATTCCGAAGTCATCCTTTAGCATCGATAGCCTTTTGCCGGAGACCGTGGCACCCAAGCCACTTGTCGGGCGCACCTCCCTCGAACACCCTGATGCATGCTCTTTGCAGGGTGCCGAGCGTGAATGTGCCGAGCGGGACCTGAAACTGGATGGAAAGGGCGGCGGTAAGGGCGGCGACACTGATGAACGCACAGATGAGAAGAGGAGCGACGAGAAGGATGGCGAAGGCATCAAGGAAGGTGAGAAGAAAAACGGAAAGTACGAGAAACCGCCGTTCAGTTACAACGCGCTCATCATGATGGCCATCAGACAAAGCCCCGAGAAGCGTCTGACCCTGAACGGTATCTACGAATTCATCATGCAGAACTTTCCGTACTATCGCGAGAACAAGCAGGGCTGGCAGAACTCCATCCGCCACAACCTCAGCCTCAACAAGTGCTTCGTTAAGGTCCCACGCCATTACGACGACCCGGGTAAAGGCAATTACTGGATGCTCGACCCTTCCAGCGACGATGTGTTTATCGGCGGGACAACCGGCAAGCTTCGTCGGCGGTCGACCACGTCCCGCGGGAAGCTCGCCTTCAAGCGTGGAGCGCGGTTTGCTCCGGCATCGTTCGCGTTCATGGACCGCACCAGCTCACTCTACTGGCCTGTGTCCCCCTTCCTCTCACTGCATCATGCCAATGGCGGCAGTCTCGGCTATGGCTGTGCATCCTCTGCGTACTCAGCCGGCGCTCACCCCGCGTACGGATCCATGCTGGCACAGGGCTCGCTCGGAGCCACGTCGTCCCTCTCCGGCGCTGGGGGAAGTCTGGCTGTGGAGCGGCTCGTTGGGAGCGACCTCCCCTATGCCTCACACCACCTGTCAGCCGCTGCCGCACTGGCCGCATCCGTGCCCTGCACCTCCAGTTCACCGTACAGCCTGGCGCCGTGCTCGGTGGGGCTCCTAGCAGGCCAGACTGGATACTTTTTCCCGCACATGTCTCCGAGCACGCCCCCTACGCTTTCTGCTGCTGTGGCGGCGGCGACCCCGGGCAACGGTGTTCTGGCGGGGTCTCCGCCGCCGCAGCATCAGCCAATGCAAGGGCACCTAGGGCACCTCGGATGTGATGCCCTGCGGGCACCGTTACCCACGTTTCCTCCTGGACTGCCCAGCAGCCTCGCCAGCTACTTCACGCAGCACCAAAATGCCACCTCTGTGGTGCCCAATGGCCTCTTGCACTGACGGGCCTCGAACTGAACGAGCACCGTAAGTTTTATTACTTTCGTCCTTTATTTTGTTTCTTTTATTCCCCTTCCCATGTAATTTTTATTCCCCCCCCCCCCCATTTCCTCCGACGTTTTCATTCACCTATTTATGAGACGTCATGCCGGAAGCAAAAACTGCCGTCACGTCATACACGTCTCCCTCCACATGTACACGTCGTTTTTCTACATGAGATTCGATTTTGACTTTTTTAACGTCAATTAACTTCCTTTCACCCCTCTGAGTGAGTGTACAGACGATCAGATGTGCAATCTTTGTTTTCCACGCTATGAAACGGCGTTGCGGTTCTCTGTTTACAGTTTCAGCGAGATGTATATTAAAGTACTAACGTACGTTTGTTTCGGTGAAATTATACAACGTACGCATTTCTGCAGTGTTGCTTGGTGCCCTCAGTTTTTATTACCACATTATTATTATTATTATTATTATTATTATTATCTTTTTTTTTATCCTCATAAATTGCCGCCGTTGGTGAAATATTTTCAAGTCGAGGACTGTGAATTGATGCAGTAAAACCTGTATTATACTCAAGTCGCACCTTTTGCCAAGCAAAAGCTTTTAACAGGTGGCTGCATATTACAGGTTTAACTGCCTTATGTAGGATATACGCCAGCGTCTGTAAACAAACAAACAAACAAACAAATCAAGCAATATGTGTGTGTGTGTGTATGTGTATGTGTATGTGTATATGTATGTATATATGTATATATATATGTATATATATATACATATAATATACACACACGCACATGGATAAGAGGTAAACAGTGTGTGAATGTTTACACTGCAGCATTCTGAACTCACACATTGAACTGTAATATTCGTACACTAATGTACATAATGTATATTCAGAGAGGCTAAGAATCCTCGCTATGTGTTTGCAATTCCTATGAATGTTACACGGGAAGAAAGAAAGACTGCTGCGTGGGTTGTCCATTACATTTCGCGTTTGTTTGTCATGCTTGTATTATGTATGTGAACGAAAATTTAATAAAATGTATTTGTCACTACAACCTGAGTAAATTTTCAGTCTGTCTGTCTGAGAGTGTCACGAGTGTACGGGGAGCAGTGCAATTGCTACACGTGCACGGCACAGACCCTTTAGGGGGTTCTTCCTCTTTAGTACAGTGTAGGGATTGCGTCTGCGCACTGGGACGTGAAACAGTCATTAAGAAAACAAATCTTTCTAATTTGAACACGCGTTGTGTTAAAGAGCAACGCACATGGTCACATGCACTTTCAACAATTTCCTTTTTTTTCTTTCTTTCTTCAAACAAACAAGAAAAAACATAAAATAAATTTTTACAATACACCTTTCCATTCTTTTCAGCAATTGTATCACTGTGTTGAACGCTGCATCAAATATATGAATAGCATTGTGCTGGACCAATGTACAACTGTTCCTATTTTTTGTACAAAATAAGTTTATATTTATTTATTTATTACACACACACACACACACACACACACACACACACCCTGTTAAAGTGTTGTAACCTATGTTGGATTACCATTTGCAAATCTTTTGGTAAAGGTTCTCCGTTAGCATTCCGGAAGTTCAGCTATTCTTATGTGGACGCTTATGGTTTCCGGATTAATACATTGTGTAAATAATGTTAATTATTGATATCACCCTTTTCGTTTATGTAAATGTTTGCATAGGCTGAGTGCTAACGGAAGTCATCCATCACTGTGACATAACCATGTTATGTAAAACGCGTTCAGAATTTACCCACAAGGGCGAAATACAAATATACAATGTAAATGTGATTATGATTATACAATGGTTACACGTTCTGTTTCACAGCACGGTATACACAAACACATTTGAGGTGCTTGTATACATTTTGAGTGACACGGAACTTTCAAAATTTTCACTTCCATTTTTCAATTTTTTTATGAAACGCACACACACACCCACGTTTTCCAAAACATTGATATTTGGTCAATTACTCTTTATACTCTTTGTGTTACGATAGATCTGTGTGACGTTTTACCGGTTATGACCATGATGGCCTATTTGATCAAAGGTACTTGGAAAGAGATGGTATTAAATAGAAATTCACCTTGAGATGCAACAAACAAACAATCTGCTCTATTTATTCTTTAAAATGGAGAATTTTTGGAAATGTTTTAATATAATTTGAAAAGAAAATCTGCATTTAATAATAACCAAAGGCAGGTAAAATATCAATTCAAAACTTTTCACATCACGCATAGACAATGACCGCAACGATTGTTTAGACAAACTCAAAATTTAGGAGCATACTGTATATTATGTGATCAGTAATTCTGTAACTTGCCATGAGGTGGTCAATGGACTGATATTAAGTAAACATTATATATATATATATATATATATATATATATATATATATATATATATATATATATATATATATATATATATATATATACATACTAGACGACCCGTGAACCCTGGGTTCTCGTTGTGACAGAGATTGATGAAAAAATCATTTCTAGAAAAAAAAAGATAGCTCCAGCAAACTATACTGCTGAGGTTGTTTGCATTGATCAAATACTCCAAAAGAGTACTTGACTGAATCGGAATTGATTTTTTAATATTTTTTTCGTTGCCCGATTTCAACAAAACTTATACTGCACACCGCAGGCAATGTGAGTAATGTTGCCCTAAAAATTTTGCGCCTATCGTGTACCGTTTTTGCTATATTTCGGGAACATACATACATACATACAAGATGAGAGTTTTAGATATATATATATATATATGTATATATATAATTGGCACATTTATAATAATTTTGTCATTCTCCCTAGCCTTTATACAATATTTACCCTTTAACTGTGGAACAATAATCACTCCTAGCCCTAGTTTTATTTTCCTGCTTCGACAATCAGACCACAGACTTATTGATGAACCCTCAAACAATCTGTTAGCCTTCTCTCTAAAATTCATAGAACTATTTCTATTCATAAATTCATATTTCTGTTCATCAATGAAATTGTCGAACCTTAAATGAAAGAAACAGAAATTTTAAAATCGATTGTGAATGCTTTGTGTGCAGCGGCTTCAGTTGTGTTTTTATAAATGTAAAAAGCCACAAAATAATAATAATGATATTTCCTTTCCCTGTAGCAATCTCGTAATCATCAATAATTTCAGATATTTAATCCAACATGCTTTCATTTAATTTGATATGTCATCCTTTTTTGTATTTTTCATCTCCAGTTACAGCGTTGACAAAACATAACATTGATTATTACATTTTACCTTCAATCATCTGAACATAACATTTACAATTATATTTTAACTTCCATCATCCAAAAATATAACAATGAATATTATGTTTTGCCTTTGATCATCCGAACATAACATTAACAATTATATTTTAACTTCCATCATCCAAATGTAACATTGTTTATTATGTTTTGCCTTCGATCATCCGAACATAACATTTACAATTATATTTTAACTTCGATCATCCAAATGTAACATTGTTTATTATGTTTTAACTGCAATTATCTGAATAATGAACAAATTTCATTAGCAGGAAGCAAAATCCTGACTCATGTTGTTTTTTTTAGGTTTTTTTTATATGCAGTTTGTTTGTTTATTTATTGTGCAATCGTCATTATATGGTTTGCTTGTTGGTGAGACATATGATACACATTTTCTGATTGAGATAATTATTAAATACAATTAATATTCTCGATGCGTTAAGCACGATAATACATCCCGAACTATATATTCATGGGTAAATCGTGAGTGCTGGAACATATTCATAAGGATATTTTGCTGTCTGGAGTAAGCAAAAGGTGTGTGTGTGTGTGAGAGAGAGAGATTTGTTGTGCGTTGATGCCTTTGTGTGATTGTATAAAGCAGGGACGTGTCCCACTGTTTATCTGGATGAGTACAACATAAATGTGCGAAACCGCAGGGTGAATTAAACGTGCCCGTG
>CM068965.1:77703255-77708255 GCA_035128595.1 Eptatretus atami | reverse complement strand
TGTTTTGCAACGACCGCGACCGTGTACATAAATTCGAAATATTTTACTTAAGCGTTCACACCTTGACAGACGTTTTAATGATATACCATTGTTCATATACAGCATCTCAAATCTATCATCCGTTTCTTTGTGTAATATTTTGGTTCCACACAGTGTTACTTTAAATAATAGCATTTTAGTTTTTTGAATATATAACCAATTATATAATTTCTAATCCAATTTTTCTGAACTCTTGTTATCAATTTTCAACAATTGACTTAGGTTATGGTTAGGGTTCAACATTATCAATTTTCAACAATGTCTTTTGTATATCATCGTCTGATAATTAATCTGCACGAGATTACAGCTTTATGAAAGGTTTAGCGTTTTGCTTATTCATCCCTACTTTTTGGATTGAGTTTCAAAATTGTACTAAACAGCAGGCACAGCAATACATTAATCGTGATTCTTATTCACCTCATTGGTGTCGCCTTCGATAATATGACTGGATGTGATTTTAGGCCAAAGTGATTTCTTCTTTTCTTATAATTTCAGAGTTTATGTTGTAGAAAATAAACCTATAATATATACGTAATAATTTTCTAAAGTAGTTTATGTAGTCCTTACATGCCTTTTTGATTTGGGATGATTATATTTTTTTGTTTTACACACGTGCCTGGACCTGGTAAATATTGACGATGTCCTGGTAAATCTGTTAAATATCTCTACAGGGGCATTACCCTAGACCATTGGTTCCCAACTGTTTTGAGTGGGTGGAATTCTTCTGTGAATCCCAAAAAAAATTTCAGACCACCATGTATGACTACATAGTGACATACAGCCACTTCGTGCAGAGGTTAGGGTTAGGATTTGATTCCATGATGAGCAGGAAGAACCACGGCCTTCCACAATTTGTTCTTTCTGAGTGCAACGAGTCAGTGTGTGATGTCATTTGGCGGTGCGGGGAGGCTAATGTTATATTTTATTTTTCATGCGGACCCCCGCACCATGGCCTTGCGGACCCCTACAAGGGTCTGCAGACCTCAGGTTGAGAACTACTGCACAAGACTATCGCCAAAGAGGAAGCACAGGCAATGGTCACAAGGATTTTTCACATGTTCACATGAACACGGGCGGTGCACAGCAATGCTTCTCTCTCCATGGTTTCATTAGCAGGACAAAATGCTCAACATTACAGCCAAAGGACACCTCCACTGCAAGGGTGCTGGAAACACAAAATCCTTTACCGGCAAAAAGAGAAAGAAGCGATGGTAGAAATAAAGCATAAATGGAAGTAAGCAGGAGCCGGTTGTAATCCATCTGAACAATTAATTTACATTATCATTTTCTTTATTCTCGAACCTAAAATATTGTGTAAAGGACAAGGTCCATTTTTAAATGATTGTGATACTTTGTGTTCAATTCTTATTACTACGACTACTACTACAACTACTACTTATTTAACAGCCCCAATTATTTCCACTGTCTTGAGGGGTCGGCCCAGGGAAAGGTGTTTTTTTTTGTTGTTTTTTTGTGACTGGCCATGTCTGAAGTTCAAGTGAAGATGGGTTGTAATTTAGATTTGTAATTTGCAGCAGGATACCTGTGATAACCCATCTTGTCCTTGCAAAAGAGACAATAGGATCCTTTGGGTCCATCAACTACATCAGCTAATGTTAGCAGACGGGACACCCGGTTGAACGCCAATCTGAAGGGACAGAACACCTTGTGATACAACACCCTGTCTCGCAAGGGACCAATCTGACAGTTTCTGGTTGGGTGGGGAATCGAACCCAGAGTAGATGGTTCGGGGATGTGTGCACTTCCTCTGCACTATCCTATCGGACAAATGCTTAGGAAAGTAGACTAACGAAAGTAGACGACATGATGCCTAAAGAGCATAAATTGAACTATATTTTAAACTGATAAAAGTGCATTTATGAGTATCATGCTCCACCAGATTGTTTTGCATGAGATACTACTAAATATCATCAATATTATGAATGTCTACTTTCAGATTCAAAAACAAATAACGATGTATTTTTGAAATTAATAATTTGTTTCTGGACACCTTTAACACTGTTGCAATTCTCTTCTTGTAGAACGAATGTATATATTCCGATGCATTTGTGTTACAGTATTTGTGAATATGATTAAAGATCTGATGTTCATGCAGAGCTTGCAATTAACAATCGTTTCGTGTATTTTTTTTACATTTCTCCAGTTTCTTATAGCTTTACCGGCGACACGACGACGCACAGCAGCACGTACATGGTAATGTTCTTGTTTTCAGCCCTCGCAGCTTCACAGAACAGCACTCACGAACAACACCTAATTAGCATCATGTATCAATGTGTAGTTTCTTTCTATAAAATTATACAACCACACTGCATTATGATGAGAATTCCTTCTGCTCACTGCAATTCACCGTCTCCGCCTTCCACTCGGTGTGCTTTGCAAGCTTGTGTAAAATTAGCCGGAAAATGCTTAGCGAGTGAGAGGCAGCATTCCTCATCACTATTGTGCAAACACTGTGTGCGCAGTCGGCCCCCTGCGTCTCTGGCTCACCTGAAAGGCTCCCAGAAGACGCGCAATGGATCTCTGCAGATGGTGCGCTTGAGGAGGCAGAGAGGCCTCCGCCACCAAGACTCCAGCACACGAGGGGAGGCAAGAACTGCTTAGGAACGGGTGTAGTCATAAGAACGGGCATGCGCACAAAGGGTGCCGCAATGTACGGTCAGCTTGCAAGCATCTTGTGCACTTGCACGTACCGTGCGTGAGCACCTCGTACAGATATGGACAATCCAAGTGTAAATACCTCGTACAGTCATGGACAATCCAAGTGTCAATTCCTCGTACTTGCATGCACACCCCCCCCCGCCACTTCCCCTTCCCCCTAGTGAGCAATCGTACCTACATACATGTTCTCTACGTGAGCACCTTGAATGCACATGCACGGAATGTGAACGAGCACTCGTATGCCACATCTGCATGGTCCCCATGGATGCACCTCCAACACGCATGCACGGTCTCGCACGATCACTCATATGCCACAAGTGGACGGCCCTCCTGTGTGCGCCTCGTGCTTGCGGGAACCGGAGAGCATATTTTAGCGAAGCACAGAGAGTTGTTTCTTTTTTTGCAAGAGCACAGAGAGCTTTTGCAAAAGCACTGTTGTTTCTTTTGTGCTGGTTATTCCATGCCAAATGAGTGCCCTCTATAATTATAATAATAATTAATAATTATTACTTTAATGGCTCAAATTAATCCCATTTACTTGTGGGGTTGAAGACAGAAGGTATGGATCGACCCTTGTCATTCACCAACCGGCTGGCCAGGCCTCACATTCGACTGTAAGTGTCAGGAATTTGTAATTTGTTCAGAGTGCCGGCAATAATCCGCCTATATTACATGAAAGACATCGTGAGATCTGTAACATCCACCAAAGACAAGTGCTGGCAGATGGGTCACTCAGTTTAATGTCTATCCCAGGGACGGTACACTTTGTGAAGCAACACCTCACCTGCAAAATACCAATCTGACGGTTTATTGGTCTCGGTGAGCATCAACCAGACTAGAGAGCTTGGAGGTACGTGCACTTCCTTGTCAGCACCAATGTCAAATATTTGTCGAGTGGAAAAAATATGTGCAGTAATTCAAACTATAACAATAATGCTTGTAAAAAAAAAAATTTCTTTCTTTTTGGACAACTTGGAATATTTATGATTAAACGCGCAACTCTCTAAATTCGTTAATCACGTTTCATAAATAAATCGGTAAATGTAGTTGGTGCACTTTATTTTTTGTTTATTTGTTGTGCTGTTTTTTTGGGGGGGTTTTGCATCGCTTGAAATATGGACCGATGAGGTTTAATCGATATGAATGTTTTCGTTTTTGGTTTCTTTGTTGGAAGATATTTGCATAAACATTGGCGTTACAACCACAGGCAGCAAAGGGTCATTCTCTTTTGTGAAAGACCCCGTTAGATTCTCTAATGCAAAGCTGTACTGGTCACCTTCAATTGTTTGGGATCTTGAACTTGCATGAGACTCCTCGAGGTCTTTATTCAACATTATCCATGCTATAGACAACTTTTTCACCTTTTTGCAAATACATATTTCTCACTGATTGTATGAATGAAGCAGGGACTTGCTGCGGTAGGACATGTCGGTAGTAATCAGTATAATGAATGTGCCGTGAGAGGGTTGGTACATAAAGCTAGTACAGGGTTAAACAAACCGCGCTTGATGGGGCGAGGGGTGGGGGGAGCGTCTGCGAATGTGTCTGCTTTCGACCCCACATTTTCACCGCGGCATCCGGACGAGATGACCACGGGTAGGCTCAATCAAGCTTTGTTTGCAAGCGAGTTGAGTTTAGTCCAATGGTTTAAATTTGCGACACCCTTTGTTGTTGCGTCTGGTAAGCAATAGTTTTACATGAATGCGATTGTTTGCGAATGTCCATGAAATGTGCATTAACATCTTCCTGCACGGGTAGCCATGCTGTGCTCATCCTGCAAACAAGTTGGAAATCCTCCTCGAGGTGATACAGTAATTAGTATAAGGCCTTCCATTTAAGCTCTTGTCCTTTTTGTCTTTGAAAGCCCCAGTGACCAGCTACCTATAGTCTCTTCGTCTAATTAGCCAACCACACATTTGTGGTAACGTCTTGATGGCCGTGCATATCTTTCGTCGTAGCGTTTACATCGTGCAATATGCGGAGCGTGAGGCTAACTGCAAATTGACCATTAAATTCCCAGGAAGCACAATTCATATCACCTGGAGTATTTTATTGAAGATGTATGCTTTTGTCATGGCTACATAGCCCAGCTGTTATGTGACCTGGAAATGGTTGTAGATTATAAAGCTATGTGTACGATGATGACATTTGAATGTGCATTTCCATGCCTGCAATCTATATGTGCAATCATATAACCAAATATTACTCGATCATGCAAGCTTAAATAAGTTGTACTCGATCCTATAAGTCCATTAGTCTAAGTATATATATATATATATATA
>CM068965.1:77651807-77673830 GCA_035128595.1 Eptatretus atami | reverse complement strand
ATATATATATATACCACCAGTATATATACATATATATATATATACAGTATAATATATATATATATATATATATTTACAGTATATACATATAATATATATATATATATATACATATTTACAGTAATACATACATATATATATACTACATATATATATATATACATATATACATAAATATATATATATATATACATAAATATATATATATATAATACATATATATATATACATAAATATATATATATATACATATATATATTAATAATATATTATACATATATATTGTTACGAATCTGCAAACGATGCGCACTCAACATTCAGGTCCCAAAGTTAGTTATGCCGGTAAGTACGTGTGAGACAGGTCCTTCCTTTTGTCTAGTGGGAGAGTCGAATATGTGCGTTGTGATGTTTTTTATTAGTTAGGTTATTACATCTCACCAACTGCACATCATGCTCCATCACCACCGTTGGCTTGCTCGTACCTTGACTTGCCGAGAGGGGAGCCTCGCAGTCCCAGTCCTCGGCTTCCACGACGTTCCACACGCAATGTGGCTTCACCACCATCCACCTTCCTCAAACAGGTGTGGGAGGGAGGGGCGGTTTTCTTCGTGCATGGCCGAAATTCCGCCCAGGAAGGCTGTGCCCGTAGGATCCTGGCCAAATTAGAGGGCGAACAGCGAGGTGTGCTGACCAAGGCCTTCCCCACTGAGGGAGGTCCATAATTCCAGAGACTCTCTGAGGCGTTGTTGTGTGTTGCACGAGAGTTCTGAGAGGTTTGAAGGGTTTTTGCTGTGACGAAGGGGTGGTTACGAGGGCGATTACGAAGAGTGGTCACAGGAGGTCTACGTTGCTGAACGAAGGGTTTTTTGCTGTCACGAGGGTGAGCAGAGGGCTATCGAGGTGGCGAACGTGTCTCTGCTGGCACTCTAAAGGAAGGACAGAGCGAACCTGACCCCCCTCCGTGGACCCGATTATTCGCCACCCGAACTCTGCCACGAGCCTCGAGTCCCCACATGCGATGGGGATCGACCAATGACCTTTGTCAGGTGCCGCATCACGGAGTACTCCCTTCCCTCCGACGACCAGTACAAGCCGAACTCTGACCCCCAGCTAGTCTCACTCATTTGGCTGGAGGGTCGCATAAAGAACCTTGGGTGTTCTTTCATTTGTGTGTGTGTCTGAGTGTGTTGGGCCCGTCTTGGAAGTATAAACTGCAAAAGTGTTTTTGCCCATTGTAAATACTTGCATTGAATATTCGCTTTAAGTCTCGCTTCTCTTGTCTTTTATTTACTGTAAATAAATTATTAGAAATGTTCCCAGCTCGTTTCCGTCTTTTCTTTATTTGGTCCAGCATGGTCCGCGGTCTGAGTTCAGATGGGGTTTCATCCCGGTATCAGTCTATCATAGCCGGGACGTCCTGGCAGGCCCCGCTCGACTGCAACGAGCCGGAAAGGTAGGTGCAAAGCGGTAGTCGGTAGTGTGAATCACCGCTACCGGTAGAGTAAATCCGGTTCGACCAGGCGTTCCGAGGCGCTGGATCCCGGTAGACGAGATTGCGTGATACTTAAGTATTTGGCTCGAGACAAATAACCATACGCACGTGATCGAGATATTGGTGACCACAGTCGGTTCTGCGACCGCGGCTCATGGAATTATCCGGAGCGACGGCCTATAATTCCGGGAGTCTGGTGGGGACGGTGTAAATTCCCCACCTTGCGGTCGTTCTCGCCAACCGACCCCCGGCCCACAAAACAATAATATTATATATATATATATATATATATTTATTATATAATATATATATAATATATATAGATATATATAATATATTATATATATATATTTGTTACGGCTGTGGAAATTCGCAGACCACATAAAGGACCTTAGATCAGTTATGACGATAAGTAATTTGTAGTTAGATTTCCCCACCGTTGTTTAGAGGGAATTTCCGTGTTCACAGGGCTGCGATCTTTGAGATAGCCGTTTTTCTTTGCTGTCGTTTTTGGACCAATCATCCCCCAACAACCAAATCGCCACCACCAACAATGCCCCCAAACACTACACCAAACCACCACCACCTCGCCCCTTCCACCGTCCACAACCCCACCCCGCAAACATCGCCTCACCCCACTCTCAAAAACGACGCCCGCAACAACCAATCGCCACACCAACAACCCTTCCCAAACCACCACAGCAAAACTCCACACCTTCGCCTTTCTACCGAATGTCGTGCCATGGGTTGTGAATGGGAATCCTTTCGAAGAAGAAATCGATCAGGAATCATTCACGCGCCACTTTCATCCATCCAATGGCTGAGCATCAGGTGGTGTAGCCCCGCTCGCAAACCCGCTGGGATCCACAAATTTACATATGCACTCCTCCCCCGGCCTATATAAGCGCGAGCACAACGCAGCTCGCGGCAGTGTCGTGGGGCAGAAGTCGGGAGACGGAGCTCGAAGCAGACGGGAAAGGCAGAAGGGGGCCGATCGATGGAGTGGAAGGAGCTCGGAGCCTCAGGTCGAAGTTGAGGGGCGAGGAGGGAGAGTTGCTGAGTGGAGCAGGGACGCGGAGGAGGGCTCAGAGGCGAAACCAGAGGGCTGAGTGGGGACCGCGCCGGAGAAGGGCGTAGTGAGGCCACAGCCAGGAGGAGTTCGCCGGAGCAGTGCGCGTCCAGAGCGGTCAACTCGTTGGACGAGCGTCAGCAATTCCCCTCTCCCTTACCGAGCTCCACGCTAAGAAAAGCGCCGGTAACCCCGTCCGTTCCCCTCCCCAACCGTGGTGCCGACGGTGAAACACGTGCCTGCGCGGAGAAACGCCGGAGAGAGCTCACCGGCCACGCCAGGGGCACGAAGCCAGGCGCAGCTACGCTGAATCGCGGCTTGCCCGCCATCGCGCCATGAGGGCGGGTAAGACCCTTCGGTCTCGTGGACCTGGCCGCTCACTCCAGGTTCCACGTACATTGGTCCACGACCTGTCTGCCACCCTTTCTTGGATGGTGGCTTTTCTTTGCTTTGTGTAAATGCATGTGGTGGTGCCATCTTACAAGTAGAATTGTCTAAGTGTGCGTGTGAAATAAAGACACTTATTCGTGTAAATTCTTCATTTGCTTGCTTGACTGTACAATACGTGCATGATTTACTGTATGGCTGTAAATACGGCCTTGTTTGAGTGTGAAATAAATGTGCTTGTGAACTGTTCCCATTTGTTGGTCCTTTCCCTTGTTTGAAAGTTCCATCTTGCATCACGGGAACGAATTGTAGAAGGGTGTAAGCGCCGAGTAAATAGAATCACATCCGTCGGGGTTGGCGATAACAACGCTCGGTTATCACTGAAGCACGGAACGGACCGCTGAAGCGGTCGTGTCCTAGGCCGGCCAGCGGCGAGGTACGATCGCCCGGTTAACTACTCGCGCAGGTACTTAGGTAGGTCGAGTTTGCGAACAACCCTATCCTGCGCAGGTGGCCGATTGGCACGATTGTGGTGTGTCGAAAGACCCACCCTTGACTAGCTCCTGGCGGTAGTTCCAAGGAGGGTCACGACTGAATTGTCCGTTCCAGTGGGCGACGCGGTCGCGATTTGAGTTACGTGGCGATCGCACCGCCCGGGCGGACGAAATTCGTAACAATATATATTATATATATATGTATTGTGTATTATAATATATATATATATATGTATATATATATACATATACATATAATAATATATATACATATACCATATAAATATATATACACATATATACAGCTCTGGAAAAAAATAAGAACCACTCTAAAAAAATTAAATCAGCATCTCTCACATGTATGGCAGCCATTCCATTCCAGTGTCTGTTGAATTCCAACACAGGCACACTCATTCACTTAGTGAGACACTGATTAGGTGATCACCTGAACCGAATCTTATTTAACAAGGAAAAGTATAAAAACCACTGCTGTGGTCATCACTATCCTCTTGCAATAGGACCAGCTGGATGGCAAAACAGTGCTAGTAGTATCTCAAAAGTAATTGGAATCAAAAAAATAACTATTGACCATGCAAAAGAGTTTGAAAAGAAAAGTTTGGAGTGAGGAAAAGAAGGGTTCAATTCTGGCTTTACTGGCAGAGGGATACAGTGAGCGTCACGTTGCTTCCATCTAATCCTTAAAAATTTCAAAGACGGCGGTTCATAAGAACAAGGTCAAGCAGCAGACATTGGGGACAACAAAGCACAGACTGGCAGAGGAAAACGACTTTCCACTGAACGGGATGACCGCCAACTCATTCGAATGTCACTCAACAACCGTAGGATGACATCAAGTGACCTACAAAAAGAATGGCAAACGGCAGCTGGGGTGAAGTGCACGCACGAGACGGTTCGAAACAGGCTCCTAGGGCAGGGCTGAGTCGTGCAAAGCTAGAAAAAGCCCTTCATCAATGAGAAGCAAAGAAGAGCCAGGCTGAGGTTTGCAAAAGACCATAAGGATTGGACCGTAGAGGACTGGAGTAAGGTCATCTTCTCTGATGAGTCCAATTTCAGCTTTTCCCAAACCTGGTCGTCTAATGGTTAGACGGAGACCTGGAGAGGCCTACAAGCACAGAGTCTTGCCACCACTGTGAAATTTGGTGGAGGATCGTGATGACTGCGGGTGCTTCAGCAAGGCTGGAATGGGCAGATTTGTCTTTGTGAAGGACTCATGATCAGCCACGTACAGTTGTCCTGGAAGAACACTGCTTCCTTCTGCTCTGAGAATGTTCCCCAAACTCTGAGGATTGGTTTTTTCCAGCAGGACAATGCTCCATGCCACCACAAGCCAGGTCAACCAAGATGTGGATGGAGGACCATCAGATCAATCCCTGTCATGGCCAGCCCAATCCCCAGACCTGAACCCCATTGAAAACCTCTGAATGTGATCAAGAGGAAGATGATGGTCACAAAGCCATCAAACAATGCGAGCTGCTTGAATTTTTGCGCCAGAGTGGCATAAAGTCCCCAACAGCAATGTGAAAGACTGGTGAGAGGCTTCCAAGACTCATGAAAGCTGTGATTGAAAATCAGGGTTATTCACAAAATATGATTCTGAACTCTTCTAAGTTTAAACATTAGTATTGTGTTGTTTAAAAATGAATATGAAAATTGTTTTTGTTTGTATTATTTGAGGTCTGAAAACACTGAATCTTTGTTTTATTTTGACCAGTTGTCATTTTCTGCAAATAAATTCTCCTAAATGACAATATTTTATTCGGAATTTGGGAGAAATGTTGTCAGTAGTTTATAGAATAAAACAAAAATGTTCATTTAGTCAAACACATATCTATAAATAGTAAAACCAGAAAAAACTGATAATTTTGCAGTGGTCTCAGTTTTTCCAGAGCTGTATATATACATATATATATCCATATAATGTATTATATAAATAAATAAAATATTATATATATATATATATTATATATACATATAGGGTGTCCCAAAAAAAAATACAACTTTTAAAATGCTTCGTTTGATCCTAAAAAAGCAGTTAATTTGTCACTAATGCTTAATTTCTTGTTGCAGAGGACCCTGAAGTTTATTTTGATACAAGCAAGCACCAGAAAAAATGCCAAGACTGACCGTACAACAACGGACGAAAAATTGTTGAACTTTGGCACCAGACGAAAAGTGTCATACAGGTGCAACGTCTTTACTCGAGACATTTTGTATCCACTTGCGCCATGCACCAAACGTTCGGACAATAAAGTGCACCATCGCAAAGTTTACAATGCGGGAACCATCTGTGACCTTCACAAGGGTCACAGTGGTCGGAAGAGGACAGGTCGTAGTGAAGAAAATGTGGAAATGGTGAGACAGGCGGTCGTTCAGAGTCCAAAAAAATCGATTCGACGGCTTTCTGCCCAGACAAACATTCATAGAGCACCGTTCAGAGGATGCTTCGCCAAGACATTCATGCCTTTCCATACAAAAATTCAAACGGAAACGTTGCTTACTGATCAACAGAAACACAAACGACTGACTTTGCAAATTGGTTCTCAGGAAAGTGGAGGAAGATGCAGACTTCCTCAAAAAACTTCACATGACAGGACGAATGCCATGTTCACTTGTGTCGGGAGGTAAACAAGCAAAACTTTCGGTACTGGGAACTGAAAATCCTGGTAATGCATCACTGAACTGGTGCCTCGATCTGTTCTCAAAGTCACCATGTGGGGCGGTTGGTTGGTATGGATAATTGTCCAACTTGCTTTGAAGATGACCAGGGATGCACTTGCACGGAAAACCAGAGGAACTATCGCGAAATGATTCAGGAATTCTATCTGCCTGAGCTATGTACTCAGGCCTAGGAAACAACCTGATCCAAGATGAGAACCCAGTGGTTCCAGCAGGATGGGCACCGCCCCATACAGCCAGGGAAGCAAGGCGTTTCTCAACCCACATTTTGAAGGGCCGCTTTATCTCCCCTACGAAGACGTTGAGTGGCTACCGTATTCCGCTTAAGCGGTTCGTGTCAAGCAGACCTCGCTGAGGTACGGTCTCTCGTAGGCTGCCCGCGCGAATAATTAGGTATATCGACAATTCGGCAATTGACCCTGTCGCCGCGGGTAAGAATATTGACAGGCCGTGGGTGTGTGCTTGAGCAACCACCGTGACTGTTTTCGCGTTGTTCCGGAAAGTCGCGACTGAATTGTCCGTTCGGTGGGGGCGAGACGGGCCGTCATTGGCTTAAAGCGGCTGTCGCACGCCGGCGGGCGCGAATTCGTAACAGTATATATATATATATATATATATATATATATAATATATTATATATAATATTATATATATATATATTGTTACGTTGTGGAAATTCACAGAACAACCATTTCAGGTTTTCCCAGAGGATCATGTTATGTCGATAAGTGTGTGTTCAGATTAGATTTCCCCACCGATGTTTTAAAGGGAATTATTCGTGTAACCAGGCTGTTATCTTTGAGTCAGCCGTTATTCTTTTGCTATCGTTATTTTGAACAACCACATCTCCACAACGCAACCACGACACTTCCCTCGCCATATCCTCAACAAACATCTCTCAAACCCTTCCACAACGAAAACATCGCTCTCATCAACCATCTCCACAACGACAACCACGACATCCCTCCACCACCTACGCTACACAAAACATCGCCTCACCTTCATCTTCATGAACGCCGCCAATTTTGTTAGGTACAGCGTCCTAAAGGAACTAACATCTCTGCCACCAGAACGCGGGGACTCCCTCGTTGGGGCGAGGGCTGATGATCTCTGCAATGTCCGCGTGGGAAAGATGATCTCTGCAACGTCCGCTTTCTTCGCATGACTTGCGATCGTATCAAAGATCAAAAGGGGCGGAGCCAGCGAGGGATGAAGGTGAGAGAGGTCAAGGATTCAGACCTCACCTCACGGACCCATAAAAAGGCGCGCTGGAATGCAAGTGAGTCAGTTGAGGGTTCACCAGAAGTCGAGTCGAGTTGAAGTTCGGAGTAGGGTTGGAGTCGAGCTGGAGCATGAGGTCTGGTTTGCCGTGGAGTTTCAGTTCGGAGAGAGAGCCGAGGAGACTGGAGCTTGGAGCCAAGGAGCGAGTCCAGCCGAGGGCAGTCGGAGCTCGGAGGCAGCCAGCCTGCCGTGCCGCGCAGAGCTGCGGGTTTTGGAGAAGCCGGAGAGAGGTCGCCACCAGCAACAGAACGGTCCGAGGTGCATCGGGCCTCGGGACGATCCGAGCAGACGCGGAGGAACCGAGGCGGGGCTCTTTGAGAGAGCATTAAACTCTGAAAGAGCAAAGGCCGTTCGTTTCCTTCTGAGGTCGATTCGGATAAGGCTCCGAACCACCAGGCCAGCACGGCGGAGGCCTGGGCCAAACCAAAGTCGCGCGCGCCAACTGCCGTGCCAACGACCGACAACGAGCGTCGCCCAGCGAGTCACCACGGAGCTGACAGTAACCAGCCCGCTTCTCGGAGCTCTCGGTTCTCCACGGCTCGTGAAACTATAAAGACCCACGAGGTCCAGTTTACTACCCCTTGCCTTTCCTGGGCGTTTTATCCTTAATGAATTGTTTGTGCGCCGTGTCTGTCAAGTAGTAAAAACTGTTAAGTGCATGTGTGTAGATAAATATTAGCACGGTTGCTAGTTCTTTTGTCCTGCTTTTGTTGATTGCATAATTGCATGCATGTTTGCCCCCTTTGCCTGATGCATACTGATGCCTGCATTACGTGGCCTTCTGTAAATAAATGTCCTTGTGATGAATGTTTGACCTGCTCGTTGCATCCTCTTCCCTCAATTGAACGCCATAATTAAGTTCGCGAATATAGTTGGTTCTAATAACCGATAAGAGAATCGGGTCCGACGGGCTCGCGCGCGATATCCGCCTCGGCAATCGCAAACCGGACGAGCTGCTAACGGTGTTCCGCGGGTTCCGTCGCGTTAATCCCTGGCTTTATACGGGATTACTTCGGAAATCGACATCGGGGCAAGACCGTCGCGCTGGATGAGCTGGATTTTCGTGCATGTGATTAGAAAAACGCACACCGTGGCTGGATTCGCGGGTTTGATCCGAAAAAGCTGCGACTCGGTTTTCCACGTCCGCGTTGGGGCGGGTGGCCCAGTTAGCCTACAAACGTCGATCCGCCGCACGCCGGCGGGCGGAAAAACAACACTTGGTGTCAGCGACGCCGGATACAAAACTCTCCCGCTCTCCAAACTAAATTAAGGGAATCGGAATCAAGGGTGTGTAGAGCCGACCCCTCTCGTTCCCCCAAAGTACGAGCGGTATAAATTATTCCTGATACGCCAAAATGCAGTTCAAGGCCGCAGCGCGGAGCAGGGGGTATTAGAGATGAATTTAGAAATAGTAGAATCATGGCCAGGACGAAATAAACCATGCAGGACATTCCATAATGCAGATTGAATTCCCCACAAAACAAACACCAGAGTCCGAAATGGGCGCAAGCGGGGAAGGCCGCGGGTGTATGACAACCCCCCCCCCTTCCTCCGCCAAATATCCCTCCCGCGTCCCAGGAAACCACGACCGATAATGGCGTGGACTGGATCCTGTTAGAGTCATGGACTAAAAAAAAATCTGGATACAGATGATACAAGGCATGATAAACAAAATAGGAATGGAATGCGCAGCAAATGGAAAACATGATGAAAAACAAATGAAAGGAAATGCGGGCTGAGATGCAGCGCGTGGGGCGAGGCCTGCAGGCGGCATAATGGCAATTGCGTTGCGTAGAAACGGCGGACAACGCGAGCACAAATGGCGGGCACGCTGTGGGAGGCGAACGACGCTGAGAGGAGATGTGTGGATTGTGTCGGCCCCGACGATGGAACGGGAGTCGGCAAAATAATTCGGGAGACGTGTAGGACGAGACACGTGGAGGTGACCGGAGTTGGCAGAGACACGAAGGAATGCCAGGAATTAGAAGGAAATACAGAGACACGCGGAGATAGAGGGAAAATTGGACGCGTAAGTTAAAGACGAAAACACACACACATTGGACGTAAGTGAGAGGACAATGGGGCGAGACTGGCAGAATGTGTCAGTGACCCGGGTGCAAGCAGCAGATAGCCTTCTCAGGAACGAGGGAGCGGAATATTCCCCATGATAGCGGCATCGCCGACCAGGTGAGTCCGGTCGTGGACCGAGCGAGTTAGGAGAGTGGCGAGTGGCTGTGCGCTGGTGCACGCGGAGCTTGGGGGGTGTGAAGGCCCGGGCCCCTTGTGGGTGGCACAAATTCCAGCCGTGGTTTCGAAATCAGTGTCGTTTACGAGTTGTGCGGAAATGTCGTGCTGAAAAGCGCGCATCAAGCAACTAGTGGGTGAAAGGCTTGCTGTGAAAGAGACAGCGTAGTGTGCAGTGAAATGGCGTCGAGTAAAATAAGGTGGTGTGAGAGAAACACCGAGTGGAAGGAAAATCATGCGTGGTGTGAGGGAAACAGCGTTGAGCGGAAATTTCAGTGTGGGTTCGAAATGTCGTGGTTGAAAACGGCATGCGTTGAGTGAAACGCCATGTGTAAGAGAACTGCATGTGTGAGGTCGCGGTTATGTGAAAGTGAAGATGACGGTCGGTAATGCGCGGGAAAAACCGCAAACCGCAGTGTCGATTGTTCATGTCGAGAGTGTGTGAAGCGTCAAGGCACTGGAAGTGCGGGTTGTGAAATGGCGACAAAAGACGGTAGCCAGACGAGCAGACAAAGCCGAGATAGCGGCCGTAGCTATTTCGAGCACCGTGCCGGATTGCCCGGCAGCGCGCCCGGGCGTCCGTGCGTGTGCCTCCGCCACGAGGCCGCCACGTGCGCCGCCTCGCGCGAAGTGAAATCCGGTCCGGAAACGCAGCGGTGGATGTTAGCCGATCCCGCGGGAACGGACAGGAAGGTAGGGTGGGGATTTGTGAATTTGGAACGGGAATGGGTTCTCCAGGCCGAGCGAATGTGTGTAAAGCTCGCACGACGCAGAGCACATAGTGCTCGCGTGGGGAACCCTCGAAACGCAAAGCTTGCTTGGGATCCGCACACCGGGTGACGTCGTGGCTGCATGTTGTGAATCCGGCAAGCGAGGGGAATCCTCTGACGGATCGTTACGTTCCAAGAAGACGCAGGGTGGGAAGCGCGAACAGCTGCCCATGACGTCAAAGGCGGAAAGAGCGCAGGTTGCCGAGTTGCCCGCTTGGTGCCACGCAGTAGAAAAAAAAAAAAGAAGAGAAACTAGCAAGCCTCCCCGTTTCGCGCGGTAAACAGGATTCCCAGGCAAGGGGTGGAAGCACCCCCTTGCGTGGCCACAGGAACACACGAGTTAGGGGGAAGGGTTAGCTTAGATAAGACCGGCTTCATAGGCGGCAGGGACAAGTCCTCATGGCGGCCTTGTGGAATGGATTAGTTAGAGGAATTGCAGTTTAGATTTAGGATGGGAATGGCGTTATGGGATTTTTGGAGACAACGGACAGACTGTGAGTGTGTAAGTGGCGATGTAAGCTTAGCTTACGTAGAGTTAAAAGCGATTGTTGCTGTGTGTTATAAGGATGGACGGACGGCGAGCCACGAGTTAATGAGGGATTTATGAAGAAAAATGGCAGTGATTTCAGCGCATGTTTGAGAAGAGAATTGGAAAATGTAACTTTGATGAGTGAGTGAGGGCCAGCGGGCCTGTGTGAATGGAGCCGGAATGTGGTTATGCGCATGGTGCACGATGTGATTGCGGCGGGAGGAAGTGAATTCCCACCCAAGGGACCCTGGGACAGTGTAAAGTGAAGTTACGTGGGATTAGTCAAATTGAACAAATGGAGTTCGTTTTGCTGTTGGTGGCGAACTGTAGGCTCGAAACCCGTTTGGAAGGCGGTGCAAGGAAGCTCCTGTTGACGCGCTCGGGCAGCGTTGCTACGCGAAGGTGAGTATCGCTTAGTGGCGTACCCCGGGCACCGCGGCTAGTCCGGGCCGCCGGTAGCGCCAAGGCGTCCAAGAGGGGCCGGCGATAGCGTAGTCGGCCACGGGTGCCCGCCGCTATGCGGCAGGCCCGGAAGGCCGCCCATTGGCCGCGTGGGGCAGTGTCGTGAGGCACGGGCACCCGCGGGAAGGGCCCCTGGCGCCAGCCTTGCACACGGTGAGCACGCAGGGGACGTAGCCAGGGGAGGGCACTCCCAGGTTTTAGGAGCTGGTAGGCTCGGAGACAGTCGCAGGGCCGACGGGGTGACCATCGCTTGGAGAATCGACAGAGGGTAATTCCTGCCAAGGGAGCCACGCATCCAGAACCATGCAGGACCGTGCCAAGGGCACGGAAGGAAAATTGCGAGGGCAAGGCCCCAAAATTGTGAGGACACCAACACACGCGACTGGGAATCTTGGTTGGTAGAACCAATAGCTAAAAGCGACAGGCCGCTTTTGGAAGCCCCGGGGTAGTTTAGGTTTAATAAACTGCTAGGGTAGATAGCGGAAAGTGTGCCTCTGCCGCACATCATCCCTTCGCTGCAGTTGTAGGCCGCATCTCTCTCTATACATGTTATAGTGTTCTGTTCTCTCCAGTTTCACAGCCAAAGCATGATGGGCTAAATGTTCCAGAAATGCTGCAGTTTGGTTCATCATAAAATCACCCATCAGGTAATGGTGTGCTTTGCAACACAATCCCAAAAAGGAAAAAGGCTTGGTTGGTCATTATTTCTCCCAGGAGACATTCGTGAAAACAGACAACAGTGTATCGATAATGTAAATATATAAAGGAAGCCTCATGTCCGTTGGTTTTAAAAGCTGAGGTTTCCTTTGCTCAGCACAGTACGTCCGATAATGTGCATATTGACAGCATGGAGAAAACTCTGATCTGTTTATCAATATTGTCCTACCGTCTGTGAGTGCGTTTGTATATTTTTTACTCAAAACACCAGGGAGCCGGGCAAAGATCACTTTCTCGTGAGGGCAAGCGCTGACAATCTCCGATTCCCAGAATACTTTGGCAAAAAGCCATTGGAGCTTGCATGGAGAGTGCGGCTCTCGAGCCCCTGCCTCTCACCCCTCTCCCCCCCCCCCCCCCCCCCCCCCCCCGCCCTTCCCCAGAAAATGCAAAGATGCAAAAAAAACTCAGCAAAAGACAATGATAAACATAATTTTAAACCAATTCCATCAAAGATTTTACGTATTTATCCTCTGCCACTGAAGGTGGAAGGAGGTTATGTTTCCACCCCTGTCTGTTTGTCTATTTATCTGTTTGTTTGTGAACAGGATATCTCTCAAGGTTGTGGACGGATTCACCGAAATTTCTTGGACAGGTTAGGTGCGTGAAAAGGACGAATTGATTCGATTTTGTTGAACATCTGGAAACGATAATTTTTTTATTTTTTTAAGTGATTCTTCACCATTGAGATATATGGACAAAATGATATATCGCACAATATCTCAAAAATTTGTGGATGGATTCGGATGAAACGAGGTGGATGAGTTGGTTAGGTCACAATAACAATCTGTTTCGACCTTGGGTTCAAGTCAAAATCCAGATCCGGCCTATCCGTGGAATGCAAAACGTAAACTGTTCAGCCTGGTGGAGGTATGCACTCTACCGAGTGCCATTCTCGTTACTACTGTTATAGTTCTTAAAACTGCGTGATGTTGAGCCAAAGTTATGACAACTTCAGCTATTATTTTCAATGTTGTTGTAAGTGCAACCTTATGAACCACAACAACTACGACTACGATTTCTTCGACTATTACAATGACTCCTGCTAGCACTACCGCAGCCCCAATTATTCTCACCCCATTGTGGACACGCTTATTTGGCCTAGGAACGTTTCTTGTGCAAGTCTTTCACGAACTCGCTGGTCATTTGAGTGAAGGTAATACGGGCAGGAATTTGTAATTTGTTGAGGGTGCAGGCTATAAGTTGCCTACTCTTCGCGAAGGACACTGTGGAATCTTTAATGTCCACAAACTGATGCAGACAGGACACCAGGCTTAATGCCCAGTTGAGGGTCAATGTGCTTTTGAGGCAACACCCTGCCTGCGAAAATCAATTCAACAGCTGTTCATACTCGGGGTGGGGACTCGAACACAGAATAGACAAGTCAAAGGTAGCGCTTCGTCTGCGCCATCTTGTCAGAGAGAAAATGCACCAAGTACTATGTGCGGTAACTGCTCCCCCCCCCCCCCCCCCCCCACCTCCATCACTCCTTCCCCACACAATCTGTCCAAACAACACCGCTTCTCTCCCCCCCCCCTTCCCCTCCCAATAATTCTAAAACCCTTTGATACACCCCTTCAGTATTTGACATTGAAGATCCTCACTTCTTAATCCCCTACAATTTATGATGAATGGCTTTACTGTCCTAAAGAATCTGGTAATGGAACTACATATGAAAATATTTTCTGATAAACTCCTCCCGTGAGTGTAATATTGCAGACCTAATAAATGTAAAAAATAATATTGGTTAGATTTCAAATTGTGAATACAAAATAATAGACACTACAAATCGTGTAAAATAGTGTTGCGAATTCGCGCCCGTCGGCGTGCGATCGGCCACGTGACTCGAATCGCGACCCGCCCTCGCCACCGGACGGACAATTCAGTCGTGACCTCCCGGCTAACGCCGGATCCAGTCACGGTGGACCTTTCGGCCTCACCACAACCCAGTCCGCATTCTACCCGCGCGGAATAGGGTGAATCGCCGAAAGTCGATATACCTAAATACCCGCACGGGTAACCTACCGAGGGGTTGTACCTCGCCACAGGCCGACTTCGGACACGGGCCGCTTAGGCGACCCATTCCATGCTAACGGGATAACCGAGCGGTGTTATCGTCGGCCTTGACGGTTCAGATTAATTATCGGGCGGATTAGCCCACGACGAACCCTTTACATGAAACAAGATGGAGACCAACGAAGGAAGGACGCAGCGAAATGGGGGAAGAATTCAACAGAAGCACGTTTAATTCACATACAGACACAAAATAGCACACATAAAGCAGGTAGTATTCACAGCAACAATTATAATTGAATAAATGCACATATATCACATAAAAGAAAAGAACGACAAACGCAACGATGACGCAGAGCTACAACCGATTACGCGACACACGGACCACTTACACAATTGACTACTTATCAGACACGGCGCCACACACACACGTTCACACAAAACCCAAAAGAAAATGGAAGTCGCGACTTCCCTGAGGTGTTTGAGTCCTTGGCGACCGTCCGACCAGTGAGAAAGCGAGACGCCGAACCAAGAGAAGCGAGCCAGCGCCGAACCAAGAGAAGCGAGCCAGCGCCGAACCAAGAGAAATCAACGAACCCCCCAAGAGAGAGAGAACCTCCTGCGCCTCTGCTTCTTATACGCCCGGCGCCCCGCCCCGTTCTCGGCTCCACCTTTCTTCGAGGCGCTTCGAGAAGGGGGGCGTTCCCTCTCGTTCCCTCCCACCTGCGTCTTGTGGGGGCGAGGCGAAGCCGTTCTGGCGCCAGGCCAAGGAAGGAAATTAGCGGGAAAACCGCGCGCCCTCGCTGTGGGGACTTCTCCCTTCCCCCTCGCGTTCGACGGTTTCCAACGCGGAAACCGTCGTACGTGACCGTGGAGGATGGCGTTCGTTGGTGTGGAGTAGTGGCGAAGATGGTGGTGGTGGTTGTGAGGGTGGCGGTGCTGGCGTTGTTGGAGTGGTGGCTTGGTTGGCGTTGTTGTTGTTGGCGTTGTTGGCGTTGAAGTGTGGTTGGTTCGAAAATAAAGCAAGAACAGAAAAACGCCTAACTCAAAGTATCGCAGCCGAATGAATCACATTAATTCCTCTAAACAATGGGTTTGGGCTAACTACACATGTACTTAAAAAAATCTCACCTACGGGACCTGAATGGTGTTTGCGGATTTCCACAGCCGTAACACTACCCCTCCCCTTTTTACAGACTCGTCCCGAGTCGTCAAATTATCGTGTGCCATCATGTGTAGTTCTCCCCTAGTACGTTTTACCTACGGATCCCTGAGTGCGACATTCATGGTATTCGTGTCCCCAAAAAAATAACCTGAGGGCTGAGTAACTAACTAAACAAACCCACTCACACAGACGACTTAAATAAAATTGCCGGCGCTAGACAGACATGCCGGGGGCGCACTCATATTTACAATACACAACTTAACACCTTAACCTTATAATTTACACTAAACCATGGCCCAGGATCAATGGACTCTGCAGGAAAAAAGGTAAGAGTCAACAGAGGACCGGTGCACGGGCCGCCACTGCAGGCCCGTGTTGCAGCTGCCAACAGGACATTCCTGCAGCTTGCAAACTGTTGCTACGACGATCCTGGCGCACATGGCAATGAACAAGGGGGCAAAGCAAACTGAACGGGGGCAAAATGACGATGTGGGCAGTGGGCATGGCAAAAGCAAAGGCAGGCAGGCAAGGCATGGCATGACAAGGCCGCTGTAGCAAACAGCCGGCAGATAAGTTGCCGGCACAGGCCTTGCAGAAAAACACAGCAGACGATCCGGCCGGCACAGGACTTGCAGTAAAACAACAGCTGCCGATGAAGTTGGCCGGCTCTTGCCGTGCAGTGCAGGTTGGTGGAGGGAGGGCGGTGGTGCTGGCCACTCAGAAGGCGGGCTCGGACCTACCTACTGTCTCCCTCCCACCTATCGCCTTTGCCTGTCACTGTACATACCCACTCCCTAATTTGTAAAAACCAATTTAGCCCCAACTTATTTTTTTGTTTGTTGTTTTTATTTTCATTTCCCCACTATAATTTCGTCCCTAACCCCTTTACTGTCTTTGTTCGGCTAACCTATCCTGTCACCTAGCCTACTCCCAACCCCTACGTTCCCTTCCCGGAGGGAATGAGGGAGAGCTAGCGTCCTGCTGGCCCAACCAAGCCTCAAGATGGCCTCCCCAGATCTCAGCGATCTAACCCAAAGTGGGTCCAGCGGCCCACAACGAGAGCGAAGGGATGGATGGTGCGGAGGGGTACACTTCCTAATCTACCCTATCCATTTAACTATTAAACTACCCGGGGCTTTCAAAAAGCGCCTCTCGTTAATCTAATGGTTCTAAAAACCCAGATTCCCGTCGCCTGTGTTGGTGTCCTTACAATTTCGGGCTCGCCCTCGAATTTTCCCTCGTGCCCTTGCACGGTTTCGTGGCTGGGACGCGTGGCTCCCTTTGGCAGGCACGACCCTCTGCCGAATCCCTACAATGGCACCCCCGGCACTACACTGCCTCCGAGCCTACCAGCTCCCTAAACACTGGGGAGTGCCCCCCATGGCAACTCCCCTGAAACGCACACGTGGCAGGCTGGCGCCCCGGGCCCCTTTCCGAGGGTCACCCGTGCCACGACACTGCCCACGCGGCTAACGGCGCTCCGGGCCCCGCACCAAGCGGGCGCACCCGTGCCCACTACGCTAACCCGGCCCCCATGGGCCCTTGGCCTACCACGGCCGACTAGCCCGGTGCCCGGGGTACCCACTCAGCGATACTCACCGTTCGCAGCCACGCTCCCAGCCGTCAACAGGGCTCCTGCACCCCTCCAAACAGGTTTCGAGCCTACATTCCCACCACAACAAAAACGACTTCCATTTTTCAATTTAACTAACCCACTAACTCACTCTACACTGACCCGGAGTCCCTTGGGCGGGAGTCACTCCTCCCCCAATCACTCATCGCACCATGCATTCCACATTCGCTCCACTCACACAGACCGCTGGCCTCACTCACTCATCATGTACTCAACTCACAACTTCCAACTCTTCACACACACTCCATCGCTGATCTCTGCCATCCTTCTATCTACATCCCTAACTACCTCGTGCTCCCACGTCGTCCCTTACACTACAGCACGTTCCTTTTAACACTACGTAGTAAACTACGTCCCCACTACACATTCAAAGTCTGTCACTGTCCTCAAATCAAAAAAATCATTTTCCCACCTAAAGCTCACTACAATCCCTCTAACTAATCCATTCCACGGACTCCATGAGGACTTACCCCTGCCCATGAAGTCGGTCTAACTAACACTAACCCTTCCCCTAACTGGTGTCCTGTGCCCTGGTAGGGGCTCTTTCACCCCTTGCCCGCGGAAATCCTGTTCACCCGAAAGCGAGGCTTGCTTTTGTTAATTTTGTTGTTTTTTTTCAAATTCTGCGCAGCACCAGCGCGGCAACTCACAGCCTGCGCACTTGCACCTTGCCCGTGACGTCATGCAGCTGCACGCGTACCTCGTCCCTCTTGGACGGTAACATCCGGCAGGATTCACCCTCCTGCCGGATTCCAACCCCACGTGCAGCCATGACGTCACCCTGCGCACCCCCAAAAGCAAACCTCGCACTCCGAGGGGCTCCCCACGCGAACACTTGTGCTCTGCCCGTTGGAGCTTAAACACAAGCTCGCGTGGAGAACCCGTCCGGTCCAAATTCGTCTACCTGCCTAGACATTTGTCCGTCCGCGGGATCGGCAAATCCACCGCTGGCGTTTCCGGACCGGGCCTTACTCCCGCAAGCGAGCACGTGGCGGCCTCGTGCATTGCACAGCACGGACCGCGCGCTCGCTGCTGGTGAACCCGGCACGGTCCCCAAAACAGCTACGGCCGCTACCGGCTTCCGTCTCTCTGTCGCCGTCGCCGTCGCCATTCCCTCCAGCCACACCTGCGTGTTACGACGCACAGACTCCACTCCATTACACTCACACTGGGAGACACGGCTGCATGCTCCCGCATGCCGACCGTCATCTCCCTCACACACAGAGACCTCACACACACGGTCTCTCTCACACGGACCCTCTCACTCACACCATGCGTGCCGGAAAGCACGCATCTCCGCACACTCGCAAACACACACTCCTTCACAACCACACTGGGGATTCGTGTCCCCACAAGGTTCCCGGGCCTCTATGCCCCCAAGCTGCACGTGCACCTATCCACAGCACTCGTCCTTCAACTCCGGTTGGCACGACCGAACCCACCTGGTCGTGATTCGCTTCAAGGGGGCAAACTCCCTCCCCTCGTTCCTGGAGGCAGCCATCCCGCTGCTCGCACCGGGTCACAACAACAGTCCACCAGCTCACCCCATTAAGCCTCGCTAACTCTGTGTGTGTGTGTTCTGTTCTTTAACCCCGTCTTTATCGTGCAGTCTCTCCTCTATTTTTTCTGTCTCCCGCATCTCTATACATTTATTAGTCACTGCTTCTTTCTGGAGTTTTTCCATCTCTCTGGACTTCAATTTTACTCTCTCCTTCAGTTCATTAATTTTAAACTCGTATAGTTTTTGTTTCTCTCCCACTCTTCTCCCTGCTTCTCACTTTCCAATCTCATCGTTCTTTCAATTGGCTCATTTCCTTCCTGTGTTTCATTCGCTGTTCTCTCATTACCCTTCCTTGCTTCCTCTCCTGTCCTTCCTTCTCCAGTTTCATGGTTTGCTCATTTGGTTAATCTCCTTCTTGTGTTTCATTTGCTGCTGTCTCATTACTCTTCCTTGGTTCTTCTCCTGTCTTTCCTTCTGCAGTTTCATGGTTTTCTTCATGTGGTTCATCTCCATTTTGTGTTTCATTCGCTGTTCTTTGTCTATCTCCTCACACTCCAGCCTCGCCTTATCTTTCAATTGGTCAACCTCGGCTTCATGTTCCTTCTGTTTTCTATCCATTGTTCCTCTCGCTCTTCCCTCACCAATCTCGTTATGTCCTTCAATCTCCTCATTTCTCCTTCCTGCTTCATTCGTTGCTCCTTCAACTTCTCCTCGTATTCCAACTTATTTTTTCCTTTTGTCGTTCAGTTTCAAATTCATACTCTTTCAGTTTTCTATTCCACTGTCTTTCTTGTTCCTCATTCTGTAATCTCGTCATTTCTTTCAACTGACTGATTTCTTTCTCCTGTCCATTCCTTGTTCTTTCAGTACTCTTTCTTGTTCCTCATTTTTAATCTGGCCTTTGCTTCCAACTGTTTGATCTGTACAGTGTGTTCCTTAACGTTTCATTCTCCGTTCTCGTTCTTTCCTCTTTTAACACTCTCAGTTCTTTAGTAGTTCCGTCTCTTTGTTTTGTGTTTCTGTAACTCAGTTTTCTTTTCCAATTCCTTTCTCATCTCCGCACACTCCGACCTTGCTTTGGCTTCTAACTGTTCTTCGCTTGCCCTTGTGTTTGTCTATCCGTCTTCCCAGTTCCTCTGTCTCCGTTTTTACCTCCCGTCCCAGCTTATCAACTCTCTTCGTCATGTCTTGAAGTCTTTTCTCACACTCCCCCATTTTTATTTCCTTCGTGCACGTCTCCGTCACCCCAATTAATTTTTCCCTCTCGGTTACCGTCACTTTTTCCGTCACCTCCACGCTTCTCGCCCAACACGTCTCCCGAATTATTTTTTCCTCACCCGCCTTCACCGCGGCCTGACAACCGTTGCACCCCCTCCCAGCTCGTTCGCTCCCACACGTGGCGTCGCCATTACGCACTCCGCTGTTGTTGCCTTCATGCCCGCCTGCAGGCTCCGGCCCATTTGCTGCGTTTTACCCCGCATTTCTTATTTTCTTCCTTCATTCCTTGCGCATTTGTTTCCATATTCGTTTTCATTTCGTTCGTGTTTGTTTCCATTCTGAGTGCGTTTCCATCCATTTTTTTCGTTCATCCATCCATTTTGCCGTTCATTTCGTTTGTGTTTGTTTTCACATTTCGTTTCTCATTTCGAGTGCATCCGCCTTCATTTGTGCCAGCATGGCGAATAGCTGGGCCATGTCGGGTGCACTCGGCTGAGCCGATTCGGCCAGGATCGGGGGGTTTTGGTGGAGAGGGGAGGGGAGGTGTTATACACCGCGCCGCCGCCGCACCCATTTCGGCCCTGGGTTCAGTTGGGGGGGAAACTGTTCTGCAACCAATGTCCTGCTCGGGATCTCGTCCTGAGCCATGGATTCTAAACACTCTACATTCATTTCTATTACCCCCGGCTCCCGCTCGCCTTGAGACGCCATCTTATTCCACGTAAGGGGTTAATTTAGCTCGCTCGTAATTTGAGTGAATCGGGGTCGCTCCTCTCACCCTGAACTGATTCCCGTGAATTTAGCTGGAGCCAGGAGGGTATTTTTCCCGCTCTCTGACACCAGTGTTGCGAATTCGCGCCCGCCGGCGTGCGATCGCCACGTGACTCGAATCGCGACCGCCTCGCCCACCGATGGACAATTCAGTCGTGACCCTCCCGGCTAACGCCGGGATCCAGTCACGGGTGGACCTTTCGGCCTCACCACAACCCAGTCCGCATTCTACCCGCGCGGAATAGGGTGAATCGCCGAAAGTCGATATACCTAAATACCCGCACGGGTAACCTACCGAGTGGTTGTACCTCGCCACAGGCCGACTTCGGACACGGGCGCTTAGGCGACCCGTTCCATGCTAACGGGATAACCGAGCGGTGTTATCGTCGGCCTTGACGGTTCAGATTAATTATCGGGCGGATTAGCCCACGACGAACCCTTTACATGAAACAAGATGGAGACCCAACGAAGGAAGGACGCAGCGAAAGGGGAAGAATTCAACAGAAGCACGTTTAATTCACATACAGACACAAATAGCACACATAAAGCAGGTAGTATTCACAGCAACAATTATATTGAATAAATGCACATATATCACATAAGAAAAGAACGACAAACGCAACGATGACGCAGAGCTACAACCGATTACGCGACACACGGACCACTTACACAATTGACTACTTATCAGACACGGCGCCACACACACACGTTCACACAAAACCCCAAAAGAAAATGGAAGTCGCGACTTCCCTGAGGTGTTTGAGTCCTTGGCGACCGTCCGAACCCAGTGAGAAAGCAGGACGCCGAACCAAGAGAAGCGAGCCAGCGCCGAACCAAGAGAAGCGAGCCAGCGCCGAACCAAGAGAAATCAACGAACCCCAAGAGAGAGAGAACCTCCTGCGCCTCTGCTTCTTATACGCCCGGCGCCCCGCCCCGTTCTCGGCTCCACCTTTCTTCGAGGCGCTTCGAGAAGGGGGCGTTCCCTCTCGTTCCCTCCACCTGCGTCTTGTGGGGAGCAGGCGAAGCCGTTCTGGCGCCAGGCCAAGGAAGGAAATTAGCGGGAAAACCGCGCGCCCTCGCTGTGGGGACTTCTCCCTTCCCCCCTCGCGTTCGACGGTTTCCAACGCGGAAACCGTCGTACGTGGACCGGCGAGGATGGCGTTCGTTGGTGTGGAGTAGTGGCGAAGATGGTGGTGGTGGTTGTGAGGGTGGCGGTGCTGGCGTTGTTGGAGTGGTGGCTTGGTTGGCGTTGTGTTGTTGGCGTTGTTGGCGTTGAAGTGTGGTTGGTTCGAAAATAAGCAAGAACAGAAAAACGCCTAACTCAAAGTATCGCCAGCCGAATGAATCACATTAATTCCCTCTAAACAATGGGTTTGGGCTAACTACACATGTACTTAAAAAAAATCTCACCTACGGGACCTGAATGGTGTTTGCGGATTTCCACAGCCGTAACAATAGTTTAAAGGAAAGTAGAAATTGCAAGAAAGGTTTTGTTCAAACCGCTCATTTGAGGAGAACCGCTGCCCCAACAATGCCATTGATCACTAAGATTTAAGGCCCAGTCACACCTTGACGTTTTAGCC
>CM068965.1:77637086-77651630 GCA_035128595.1 Eptatretus atami | reverse complement strand
TGCGATGGGAATAAGTTGTACGCACGATATGCTTTCGTTGGCACACGTCGACAAAAGTTACTTGTAAGTTACTCATAAGTCGAAACACGTCGAGGTAATGGTTAGTTAACTGCATCCCTTGGGTCTCATGGTTACCACATTACATTTGTAGTGTCCATTATTTGTATTCACAAAATGCTAAATATTGGATAGCGAATAAATGTAACAATTGGCTTGCTTTGGAAACTGATGAGTGTTCAAGACACAAGGAGGTTCAAAAAGTTCTGGGAGTGAGATTCTCTTAACTGTCCAAGCCATGCTAATGGTTAAGTCAACATAGTTAGTAATACCCTAATAGGATATACTTTGCTGCTAAAGCCCAGTCACACCTTGATGTTTTAGCCAGCTTATGCCGATTTTGAAAAATTTGTCTAAAACGCTGGCACACGGCAATACGTTATGGGTAAGTTTTGGAAACATTGAGAGTACGCTGAAAAACACTGCCATACGTCGTAGTACACTGGCTTTCATCGTTGTACTTTGCGGTTGTCCTCAATTTGGCATGCTTGAAATTTTAAGACTTATGCCAGCGTATGACTCACAAGTTCCGCTACGCTGGGCCATAAGTTGTAGGCACGTTATGCGATCGTTGACACACGTCGACACACGTTAATTGAAGTTAATCATAAGTCGAAACACGTCGAGGTAATGTTTAGCATACCTGAAACTATTTCTAACCTATGAGTAACGTGTTGTAGGCACGCTACGCGATCGTTGACACACGTCGACAATTATGTAAGGTACTCATAAGTCGAACACATCAAGTAATGGTTAGCGTCAGTGTTCCAGACTCCCTGTTTTTTTTTTTTTTTTTTTTTTTCTTCGGCAGACGTGTATGTTGACACTTCGATTTCATATGCGTTATGATTTAAATCGTTGAGCAGCAGCCTATTAATTATATTATATTATAACCGCACTAAAAATCTAAGTGTCAACATCACCGTCATACCGAAGAAAAAATAAACAATGTCACCCGCAGGGTGACCCGTATCTTGCCAAAAGGTGACCACGTGTGACTTCTTTAAGTCACACTGAGGTGAACAGAGCTGCTATCCACCAGGAGCGACTCCTTGAGGAATATCTGCCTACGAGAGATTCCGAGAGAATCGTCTACAGACCCTGAAAAATATGTGTTTGCCTCATAACGTCACCAAATGACGTCATAATGTCTCAAGCTTGACATATCTAGAAAGCACTCATCGAGGTGTTTAATTGAGGTACTACACATATGGTTCCTAAAACTTGAAAATTTGACTTGGGGTCAAATATGTTTGACCTCAGGCGCTAACCATGAAGGTCAAGTTCAATCGCCACCAAAAACTAATCAGCTGAGCGCCAGACCATATACTACATTCCCATAAAGTTTGGAGACGATTCGATTAAAATTACTCAAAAAAATAAGGGTTTCGTCGACTCCCCTGATTTGCGACAAAGTGACCTTGACCTTTGACCTTGACCTTCAAAATTTTATGCGCTGAAAGGGACCTCTATAGGCCTCTGATATGCGAAGTTACAAAAATTTCCAATGATAACTGTGCTCTGCAGATGGATTTATACGTGATTACAGACAAAAAATAATAATAATAATAAAAAAAAACATATGAAGGTCAAGGCCAATCGCCACCAAAAATTAATCAGCTGAGCGCCAGACCATGAACTATTTCCCATGAAGTTTGAAGACGATCCGATCAAAATTACTCAAAAAATAGGGTTTTGTCGACTCCCCTGATTTGCGACAAAGTGACCTTGACCTTTGACCTTGACCTTCAAAATTTTATGCGCTGAAAGGCCTCTATAGGCCTTGATATGCGAAGTTACAAAAATTTCCAATGATAACTGTGCTCTGCAGAATTTTTATACGTGATTACAGACAAAAAAAAAAAAAAAAAAACATACAAGCTGACTAACATATCTTGCAAAAACTTCGTTTGGCAAGATAAAAAACCAAAAAAAAACCAGGGAGTCTGGAACACTGACGCTAACCATTACCTCGACGTGTTTCGACTTATGAGTAACTTACAAGTACTTTTGTCGACGTGTGCCAACGAAAGCATATCGTGCGTACAACTTATTCCCATCGCATGCGGAACGTGTGAGGCATACGGCAAGTACGTCATAAAATTTTTACACGTTTAAAAGTACAAGACGTACTCCACTTACTACAACGTATGATACGTACTTAGTGTTCTATTCACGTATACCAAACTTACCCATACCGTATTCGACGTGCGCCCGCTTTTAGACGCATTTTTCAGAGTCGGCATACGCTGGCAAGATCGCCAAGGTGTGACTGCGATGTTGACACTTCCATTTCTCCGGCGGTTATGCTTTGAATCATCGTGCGGCAGCTTTTTAATAGGCTACGCCACGTGATCGTCGGGGATACGTGCAGCGTGCTATGCATAAGTTAGACTTTCGTTGGGCATAGGTGTGAACGCTGACAACAGGCTAAGCATTCGTTGATAAGTTATCTATAAGACAACGAAACGTTCTGTGTCCGTTACTAATATGTTATGCATACGATCAACTCGTTATGAATACATCCGAATCTTTAAAAAAAACATCAAAAGTTCAGCGTAAGCCAGCGTTTTACATACATTTTGATACGTTGCCATTGCTGGCTAAAACGTCAAGGTGTGACTGGGCCTTAAATCTAGTGATCAATGGCATTGTTGGGGCAGCGGTTCTCCTCAAATGAGCGGTTTGAACAAAACCTTTCTTGCAATTTCTACTTTCCTTTAAACTATTGTTACGGCTGTGGAAATCCGCAAACACCTTCAGGTCCCGTAGGTGAGATTTTTTTTAAGTACATGTAGTTAGGCCAAACCCATTGTTTAGAGGGAATTAATGTGATTCATTCGGGCTGCGATACTTTGATTAGGCGTTTTTCTGTTCTTGCTTTATTTTCGAACCAACCACACTTCAACGCCAACAACGCCAACAACAACAACGCCAACCAAGCCACCACTCCAACAACGCCAGCACCGCCACCCTCACAACCACCACCACCTCTCGCCACTACTCCACACCAACGAACGCCATCCTCGCGGGTCCACGTACGACGGTTTCCGCGTTGGAAACCACGAACGCGAGGGGGAAGGGAGAAGTCCCACAGCGAGGGCGCGCGGTTTTCCCGCTAATTTCCTTCCTTGGCCCGGCGCCAGAACGGCTTCGCCTCGCCCCCACAAGACGCAGGTGGGAGGAACGAGAGGGAACGCCCCCTTCTCGAAGCGCCTCGAAGAAAGGTGAGCCGAGAACGGGGCGGGGCGCCGGGCGTATAAGAAGCAGAGGCGCAGGAGGTTCTCTCTCTCTTGGGGGTCGTTGATTTCTCTTGGTTCGGCGCTGGCTCGCTTCTCTTGGTTCGGCGCTGGCTCGCTTCTCTTGGTTCGGCGTCCTCGCTTCTCACTGGGTTCGGACGTCGCCAAGGACTCAAACACCTCAGGGAAGTCGCGACTTCCATTCTTTTGGGGTTTTGTGTGAACGTGTGTGTGTGGCGCCCTGTCTGATAAGTAGTCAATTGTGTAAGTGGTCCGTGTGTCGCGTAATCGGTTGTAGCTCTGCGTCATCGTTGCGTTGTCGTTCTTTTTTTTATGTGATATATGTGCATTTATTCAATTATAATTGTTGCTGTGAATACTACCTGCTTATGTGTTGCTATTTGTGTCTGTCTGTGAATTAAACGGCTTCGTGTGAATTCTTCCCCCGTTTCGCTGCGTCCTTCCTTTGTTGGGTCTCCATCTGTTTCATGTAAAGGGTTCGTCGTGGCTAATCCGCCCGATAATTAATCTAACCGTCAAGGCCGACGATAACACCGCTCGGTTATCCCGTTAGCATGGAACGGGTCGCTTAAGCGGCCCGTGTCCGAAGTCGGCCTGTGGCGAGGTACAACCACTCGGTAGGTTACCCGTGCGGGTATTTAGGTATATCGACTTTCGGCGATTCACCCTATTCCGCGCAGGTAGAATGCGGACTGGGTTTGGTGAGCCAAAAGGTCACCCGTGACTGGATCCCGGCGTTAGCCGGGAGGGTCACGACTGAATTGTCCATCCGGTGGGCGAGGCGGTCGCGATTCGAGTCACGTGGCCGACGCACGCCGGCGGGCGCGAATTCGCAACACTGGTGTCAGAGAGCGGAAAAATACCCTCCTGGCTCCAGCTTAATTCACGGGAATCAGTTCAGGGTGAGAGGAGCGACCCCCGATTCACTCCAAATTACGAGCGAGCTAAATTAACCCCTTACGTGAATAAGATGGCGTCTCAAGGCGAGCGGAGCCGGGGTAATAGAAATGAATGTAGAGTGTTTAGAATCCATGGCTCAGGACGAGATCCCCGAGCAGGACATTGGTATGCAGAACAGTTTCCCCCCAACTGAACCCAGGGCCCGAAATGGGTGCGGCGCGGCGCGGTGTATAACACCTCCCCTCCCCTCTCCACCAAAACCCCGATCCTGGCCGAATCGGCTCAGCCGAGTGCACCCGACATGGCCCAGCTATTCGCCATGCTGGCACAAATGAAGGCGGATGCACTCGAAATGAGAAACGAAATGTGAAAACAAACACAAACGAAATGAACGGCAAAATGGATGGAGTAACGAAAAAGGATGGAAACGCACTCAGAATGGAAACAAACAGAACGAAATGAAAAGAATATGGAAACAAATGCGCAAGGAATGAAGGAAGAAATAAAAGAAATGCGGGGTGAAACGCAGCAAATGGGCCGGAGCCTGCAGGCGGGCATGAAGGCAACAACAGCGGAGTGCTAATGGCGACGCCACGTGTGGGAGCGAACGAGCTGGGAGGGGTGCAACGGTTGTCAGGCCCGCGGTGAAGGCGGGTGAGGAAAAAAATAATTCGGGAGACGTGTGGGCGAGAAGCGTGGGTGACGGAAAAAGTGACGGTAACCGAGAGGGAAAAATTAATTGGGGTGACGGAGACGTGCACGAAGGAAATAAAAATGGGGGAGTGTGAGAAAAGACTTCAAGACATGACGAAGAGAGTTGATAAGCTGGACGGGAGGTAAAAACGGAGACAGAGGAACTGGGAAGACGGATAGACAAACACAAGGGCAAGAGGAAGAACAGTAGAAGCCAAAGCAAGGTCGGAGTGTGCGGAGATGAGAAAGGAATTGGAAAAGAAAACTGAGTTACAGAAACACCAAAACAAAGAGACGGAACTACTAAACGAACTGAGAGTGTTAAAAGAGAAAGAACGAGAACGGAGAATGAAACGTTAAGGAACCACACTGTACAGATCAAACAGTTGGAAGCAAAGGCCAGATTAAAGAATGAGGAACAAGAAAGAGTACTGAAAGAACAAGGAATGAGACAGGAGAAAGAAATCAGTCAGTTGAAAGAAAATGACGAGATTACAGAATGAGGAACAGAAAGACAGTGGAATAGAAAACTGAAAGAGTATGAATTTGAAACTGAACGACAAAAGGAAAAAAATAAGTTGGAATACGAGAGAAGTTGAAGGAGCAACGAATGAAGCAGGAAGGAGAATGAGGAGATTGAAGGACAAACGAGATTGGAGAGGAAGAGCGAGAGAACAATGGGATAGAAACAGAAGGAACATGAAGCCGAGGTTGACCAATTGAAGAAAAGGCAAGGCTGAGTGGAAGAGGTAAGACAAAGAACAGCGAATGAAACACAAAATGGAGATGAACCACATGAAGAAAACCATGAAACTGCAGAAGAAAGACAGGAGAAGAACCAAGGAAGAGAATGAGACAGCAGCAAATGAAACACAAGAAGGAGATAACCAAATGAAGCAAACCATGAAACTGGAGAAGAAGGACAGGAGAGGAAGCAAGGAAGGGTAATGAGAGAACAGCGAATGAAACACAGGAAGGAAATGAGCCAATTGAAAGAAACGAATGGGAAAGTGAGAAGCAGGAGGAGAGTGGGAGAGAAAACAAAAACTATACGAGTTTAAATTAATGAACTGAGAGAGAGTAAAATTGAAGTCCAGAGAGATGGAAAAACTCCAGAAAGAAGCAGTGACTAATAAATGTATAGAGACAGGGAGACAGAAAAATAGAGGAGAGACTGCACGATAAAGACGGGGTTAAAGAACAGAACACACACACACAGTTAGCAGGCTTAATGGGGTGAGCTGGTGGACTGTGTTGTGACCCGGTGCGAGCAGCGGATGGCTGCCTCCAGGAACGAGGGGAGGGAGTTGCCCCTTGAAGCGAATCACGACCAGGTGGTTCGGTCGTGCCAAGCGAGTGAAGGAGGTGCTGTGGATGGTGCACGTGCAGCTTGGGGGCAAGAGGCCCCGGGAACGCTTGTGGGACACGAATCCCCAGTGTGGTTGTGAGGAGTGTGTGTTTGCGAGTGTGCGGAGATGCGTGCTTTCCGGCACGCATGGTGTGAGTGAGAGGGTCCGTGTGAGAGAGACCGTGTGTGTGAGGTCTCTGTGTGGGGAGATGACGGCGGCATGCGGGCATCGCCGTGCTCCCAGTGTGAGTGTAATGGAGTGGAGTCTGTGCGTCGTAACACGCAGGTGTGCGTGGAGGAATGGCGACGGCGACGGCGACAGAGAGACGAAGCGGTAGCGCCGTAGCTGTTTTGGGGACCGTGCCGGGTTCACCCAGCAGCGAGCGCGCGTCCGTGCTGTGCAACGCACAGGCCGCACGTGCTCGCTTGCGGAGTGAGGCCCGGTCCGGAAACGCCAGCGGTGGATTTGCCGATCCCGCGACGGACAAAGTCTAGGCAGGTAGACGAATTTGGACCGGACGGGTTCTCCACGCGAGCTTGTATTAAGCTCCAACGGGCAGAGCACAAGTGTTCGGTGGGGAGCCCTGGAGTGCGAGGTTTGCTTTGGGGGTGCGCAGGGTGACGTCATGCTGCACGTGGGTGGAATCCGGCAGGAGGTGGGAATCCCTGCCGGATGTTACCGTCCAAGAGACGAGGTACCGTGCAGCTGCATGACGTCACGGGCAAGGTGCAAGTGCGCAGGCTGTGAGTTGCCGCGCTGGTGCTGCGCAGAATTTGAAAAAAAAAAAACAAAATTAACAAAAGCAAGCCTCGCTTTCGGGTGAACAGGATTTCCCGGCAAGGGTGAAAGACCCCCTACCAGGCACAGGACACAGTTAGGGGAAGGGTTAGTGTTAGTTAGACCGACTTCATGGGCAGGGGTAAGTCCTCATGGAGTCCGTGGAATGGATTAGTTAGAGGGATTGTAGTGAGCTTAGGTGGGAAAATGATTTTTTGATTTGGAGGACAGTGACAGACTTTGAATGTGTAGTGGGACGTAGTTTAGCTACGTATGTGTTAAAAGGAACGTGCTGTAGTTAAGGGACGACGTGGAGCACGAGAGTAGCTAGGGGATGTAGATAAGAAGGATGGCAGAGATCAGCATGGAGTGTGTGTTGAAGAGTTGGAAGTTGTGAGTTGAGTACATGATGAGTGAGTGAGGCCAGCGGGTCTGTGTGAGTGAGCGAATGTGGAATGCATGGTGCGATGAGTGATTGGGGGGAGAGTGACTCCCGCCCAAGGACTCCGGGTCAGTTAGAGTGAGTTAGTGGGAGGTTAAATTGAAAAAATGGAAGTCGTTTTGTTGTTGGTGGAATGTAGGCTTGAAACCTGTTTGGAGGAGTGCAGGAGCCCTGTTGACGGGCTGGGAGCGTGGCTGCGAACCGGTGAGTATCGCTGAGTGGGTACCCCGGGCACCGGGCTAGTCGGCCTGTAGCCAAGGGCCCATGGGGCCGGGTTAGCGTAGTGGGCACGGGTCGCCCGCTTGGTGCGGGGCCCGGAGCGCCGTTAGCCGCGTGGGCAGTGTCGTAGCACGGTGACCCTCGAAAGGGCCCGGGCGCCAGCCTGCCACGTGTGCGTTTCAGGGAGTTGCCATGGGGCACTCCCGGGTTTAGGGAGCTGGGAGGCTCGGAGGCAGTGTAGTGCCTGGGGGTGCCATGTAGGGATTCGGCAGAGGTCGTGCCTGCCAAGAAGCCACGCGTCCCAGCCACGAAACCGTGCAAGGCACGAGGGAAAATTCGGGGCGAGCCCGAAATTGTAAGGACACCAACACAGCGGGAATCTGGTTTTTAGAACCATTAGATTAAGCGAGAGGTGCTTTTGAAAGCCCCGGGGTAGTTAATAGTTAAATGGATAGGGTAGATTAGGAAGTGTACCCCTCCGCACCATCCATCCCTTCGCTCTCGTTGTGGGCGCTGGACCCACTTTGGTTAGATCGCTGAGATCTGGGAGGCCACTTGAGCTTGGTTGGGCCTCAGCACAGGACGCTAGCTCTCCCTCATTCCCTCCGGAAGGAACGTAGGGTGGGAGTAGGCTAGTGGACAGGATAGGTTAGCCGAACAAAGACAGTAAGGGGTTAGGGGACGAATTATAGTGGGGAAATGAAAATAAAAACAACAAACAAAAAAATAAGTTGGGGCTAAATTGGTTTTCAAATTAAGGGAGTGGTATGTACAGTGACAGCAAAGGCGATAGGTGGAGGGAGACAGTGGTAGGTCCGAGCCCGCCTTTTCTCCTGTTATACAATGTTAAAAAATGGTTTCCTACAAGGCAATTAGCGACCACTCGGATGTCTTTTATCAAGATATTGTTCAATGTACTCCAGTGATTATTCAAGTTTTATAATCAACATTGCATATTGTTGTTTTTCAGGTACCCTGGTTGATGAACCAGTCCGGCTTCTGTTTAGGTAATAATTCTACTTTGGTAAAAATTTGCTTTCCACCAACCCTGTATGCAAAAATTTCTCTTGAAATGTCTCACGAAGCACACAATTATGCCACCCTGTATAAGCATCTCTCAAAAATTGTGGACGATTATATGGCAAAAAACTCGGAGATAGTTGGTTAGGACACAGAACAAGCTATTCCATTTTTGTTCAGCTCTGCGATTCAGATCCAGCCCACAGTGGAATACAAAATGTAAACTGTTGGTCGCCTGCAGAGGTAATGCACGGGCCGCTACCAGTGCGCTGTTTTACATCATACTTTTTTCTTTAAAATGCGAATTTATTTATCGTAAACAATAATCATTTGATTTCTGACATTATACATTACTGGTCAGCTTTAATAGACTTCCAAAGTAAAAGCTTTGTGTTTCTGATATCTCATAGCTTTGACGGTCATGTCACAGAGGTCCAGCCTCCAGTCGACTGACCACAAGCCTTCTTTTTCATCACTTCCTCATATCCAGTGGAGATAAAGCCCTTCAACAGTATGCGTCCGGATCGTATCTGCTCTGTGTTTTCTGCAAGCCTGTCGGCAACTCTCATCGCGGCTGTTGCTACAGCAATGTGCAACCTGGCTTGTCATGCCACCTCGCACCACTTCCATCTCTGGTGCCTGCTGCCTTTGCTTTTGATACGCGGCATGCCCCCCACATCCTGTCTCCTCTTGTGGAAACCAAGGATTGAGACTTTACGCAATTGGCAGTCAATCTATGATAGGCCCCCAACTATTCTCAGCATCACTCTGGATTACCGCCGTGCAGCGAACATTTAGGTCTGAATCGATTAGGGACTGGCCCCGCCTTGTTCATTGCTAACATTCATACTAGATATGCCCCAACTGCGCGAGGGAATGCTGCCTACAAATGGCTTTATCAGTCCTTGAGGCGGAGACAAATCAGTTAAGTGCGCAAAAGTCAGGCGATGTCAAAGGGAATCTGAATGTTGGGCCGACGGACCTAGGTTGGCAGCAAGGACAGGGGAGAAAACTAAGTGAGCTGGTGCAAACACGGGCCTTGCAGTGTAAGAGAGGTGAAAACCCAGGTAGAAGGGCAAACACACTGGGAGCTTTTAAAGAGCTAGTCGTTTAGTCACGCACCGCCCGTTGCCTACGACAAGGATCGGTTGCACCGGTCCTCTGTTGACTCTACCGTTCGTTTCAATGTGACGCAGGAGGATCCATTATCCTGGGTGGTGCCCATAGGTTACGAGTAGGGTACAAGAATTATAGGTTAAACGCGGGTCTGAAGAATATATCAGACGGTTAAAGTATGGTGTAATGTGCTGAGAATATGGTAAGGAACTGTTCAGAGGAGAGATGAGCTTCTGTTTAGCATTGTTGCGTCTTAAAGGCAAATGAATTTGTTCCAACAAATTCATCGTAAATGATCACAAAGAACCCATCGTGAGTCCTACTCCAACCAGAATGGGTGCCATTGACGTGTGTGGAATTAATACTATGAAGTCAGCATTTATATTTTTTTGCCCAAACAATTTCGTTTTTCCAATCCAAAGGTCAAACAACTGTACAAAAGTGTTCCACGGTGCTTTGCAAGCAAATTAATACACGAGATAGATATAGCGCGCGGACATGGGCCCACAATCTGTTGATTTTTATTATCACACATTCACCAGTGGCATCTCAGACCCACAGTATTGGGTAGTTAAATCAGGAGACATTTCCACATGCACACAGCATCGATGATCGGAAATAATATTAGTGAGATGTGGATAATATTGTTCTATTGGTGTTTAATTCAGATAGTACGTAAAAGAACTTAAAATTAACCCTCAGCCCTCAGTTTATTTATTTTCCGTGGTTTACCACCGTCTGTACACCCTTTCCACGACACATGGTGGGCGAAAGGGACTGACTGGTTTGCCTCGCTACAAGCAACGACCACATCATGTTTCTCAGAGTTCCATATTCACAAAAGCAGTAAGAATGTCGCACTCTAGGGATCCGTATGGTAAACGTACTAGGGCGAGAACTACACATGATGGCACACATATTGACCGGACTTGCCGGGGACGAGTCATCTTTAAGAGATTGGATTACAAGGCAAGTGAAGGGGAAGTTGAGAACGCTGGAATTATTATATTGTTAAAATTTGGGTTACCCAAATGGCCATAATGATGAAAAGGGGTTGCTTTGCGAATCAATGTGGAGGTCAATCGATTCAGTCAACTGCACAATTGCAAAATCAATAGTGCAAGTGGGAATGTCCCCCACCCCGCTCCCCAGTATATATCAGTGTATTTATATACGGGCACGCGCACAAGCCATCGCACACATCGACAGCACAAACATCACCCACCACACATCACACACACACACACACACACACAGCACCCAACAACAAAAACTGCAACCTCCAGGTGTTGGCTTAAATAAGAAGATAGGTGTCCGTAGGTTGGGAGGTTTGTTTTTGGGATTGGTATCCTGTAGAATATCCTATGTGATGTTGTCACGGCTCGAGAACGCGCACTGTTCGGCTGTAGATGTTGAGAGCAAATTTTACCAGTGATTGATTCATTCGGGGGGCTTGACTGCATGCCGCCTTCTAGAGGTCAAACAAGAATACTTGTTGAGTATAGTAGTTACACTATAGCTGGAGCGTTTTTCTAGTTCATTTACTCGCTGTTTGTTAGATTAAGAAGTGGTGACCCATCCAGTGCTTAGTGAACCCATGCCAAGGAGAACCAACCACATAGCCTTACATTAACGCACCAATGCTACGATACAAATATGCCCAATGGCCAAAACAAACATGGATGGATATATCCGGTGAAACTAACAAACAACACACAACCAAATACCTATACCACTATATATCAGTATATCATCACCAGGCTATATATATCATGACATGTAACATATAGATAAATAAAGCTAAAAGCTGACTAGCGTACTCCTCACAAAGTACGCGGCTGACGTTTAACCCAATGCCACCGTGAAGGGTCATAACGTCAGGTCCTACTGACTATAACACGACGATCCAACGAAAGTAGGTACGCTTGACAGTTGGCGATTACCACTTCTGCTTTAGCTTCAACAGTGGCCTCCCATGCGTACCGACACTGAGCTTCTTGTGATCGCAAACACAGAGTTGGAGGAACGCCGAGTGTGTAAGTCCTTCCTTCCTGGTACAAACACTCGCACCTCACCGTAACGACTACCAGCACTACCTCCTCATGGTACAGCGCGAAGTTAACAGTGCTGGTTGGAGGGGACAACATGGGGCAGCTGAATGAGAAGTCCCCCACAGCGAGGGCGCGCGTGGGTGTGGGAGGATCTTCGTGTGTCCCTGACATGAATTTGCTCCCTTTCCTCGAGGTGTCGTGTGGCCCCTGTGATGGTTCTCAGATGTGAGCGCAGATATGCTTTTTGCACCCTGACCAGCGCGAACATCTCTGCACCTTTCGACGGCCACCAACGGAGACTGACACGTGTACAGGCCTGTAGCTAGGGTCGATCCTAGAGAGGAAACTACTTAGACTGAGCGAATCCCGCGCTGACTGCCCGTCCTCCCCCTTGCTCGAGGAGCTCACCGTCTCGTACTTTAGACAAGAAAGGTGTAGCGCCACACTAAACCGGTCGAGAACGGATGGCGGGTCCGAGGAAGGGCACCTGCTGGCACAGGGCGAAAATACTATGCGCTCAGAATATTGCACTGGCTCGGGCAAGAGAGGTTCTCGTCTCTTTGAGATGGGAGCCTGGGTTCGAAAGTTTGTTTCTTCGTATGCTTTCCCCCATCTGGTGGAGGTCGCGCTCTTTGCGGTCTTGCATCTTGAAGTGCAGGTGGTTCGCGCTTGCCAGCTTGTCGCATACTCACCGGTTACCTGCTTGGCCGGCGTCCTCGCTTTATTCACTGGTGGTTCGGGTGTGTGTCCTAACAGGTGTGGCACTTACCACCTAATAGTACGGGAGCCAGACCCAGCCACATCTGGTATTGAGGCGTCGATCAAGACAAATAATACCCATCTGCTTTAGGTGCCCATCTCGCACAGTGGTTCGCCAGGACTCAACACCTCAGGAAGTCATGGCGAGGCTTCCATTTTTCTCCTTTTGTAGTGGCTGGGTGGCGCACCCCTTTGTTGAGGCCACTGCCGCTGGTGTTACGGATCATTGTCATTATACGCGCCACTGATGTCTGGGGTTGGCTGTGGTATATATCATGGGGATGGCGCCTTTAGAACTCAGATTCCCTCACTTTTCTTTATTCTGAAATATTAATTGGCTGATCCAATGAACGATTGTTAGCAAATGGAGCAAACTCGTGTGCATGCACTAAAGCCACACACTTGGCCAGTCACAAAGATCGGCCCGTGTCTGATAAGTGAGTCAAGTTGTGTTATGAAAGTTTGTAGGGTCTCCGTGGATGATTTGGTCGCTACGTTCAGACTGTCGGTTGTAGTCTGCGTTCAGTATCTATGAGGCCTGATGTTGAGTCTGATAGCTCGAAAACTTTGTATAGCCCATTTCTGATAGAGATGGTATTAATGTGCTTGTATAGTGCATAGAATCTACAATGTATGGTGAGGAATTGTTGCTGGTGAATACTACCTGCCTTTATTGTGTGCGGTGATTTAAGTGGGATGGTCTGCTCTGTGAGAGAATAGGCTACAGAGATAAGATGATACGGCTTTCTGAGAGATTTTATTTATGGTTCATAGTCTCGCAGTCTCTTCGCTGCGTCCTTCCTTCGTATGACTGGTTGTGTTGGGATGTATTGTGGCGTTGCCCTAGTAACTTGGTTTGCGATGTAGGAGAGAGTGGTTGTCGAGGTGTACGTGGGCTAAGTCCGAGCGGCGTAAATGGCTAAAGTTAAATATTTCCTAAGAAAGACTACGCTGTTGTTTCTCAAATAAGATTGATTAACCGAGTTCATCAACGAGTATGCCCCACAGATAGATGAAGTGAGGACGGACGTAATACATGGAGTTTTTGAGACATATCCACTCCTGCATGTTGTTCCAAGGGATGTGTGATGAGAGATAGTGTGACTGCAGGAGACGGCATGTGTGTAACGAGGCTTAATTGACAGAGCGTGTGTGCGAGAAGCCTGTATGGTGCTGGCGAAATCGGTGGGCTCAGGTTTCGGGCGAAGTTAGAAACACTGGGAAGGACAAGCTAGAACACTCTGCCAGTCTGGTGGAATTCAGTTAAGATATGGTCGTGTTCCGTCGTGCCGCGTAAACACTCCATATCTCGAAGAAAGGTCATGTCGAGCAAGTGACCCGTTTCTAGCGCTTTGACTGCATTGCCCGTAATTCGCGGTATGAAAGAGCCAGATAGACTACTTGTCTAGGTGTTCAGAAGTGCGGACGTAGTGGAGTTGAGTACGGATAGTTGGTTTCATGATGAGAAACCCAGAAAATGAGGTCCGACGAAAGAACCCGACCGTCACAACATTGGGTCTTGCGTTGCTTGTGTTGTGAAGTTTTTAAGTTGATGCGCCGCGTTAGCGAGCCGAAAAGAGGAAACCAGAGATCGAGCGCGCCCAGGAGACAAGAGTATGAAAAGACCAAAACGAATCAGAACTGTAAAATTAGTCCGATTTCCATTGTAACTTGTGAAAATGGTCCTTGAAAACCCACTATTGGTCCTAGTGGGCCGAGTTGAGGATATAGAGGGGTTGTTGAACTCTTTTACGAAGTGGCCATGCTGCCGTGCTCACTGAAATATACAGTGCAGAGGCTGGTCGAAGGGCACAGCGAGAGCGTGAGGTCTAATGGTGGTCGCGATTCGAGTCACTTGTGGATAATAATGAGGTGACTATGGTGGAGTGTGCAAGAAAAAA
>CM068965.1:77608619-77631241 GCA_035128595.1 Eptatretus atami | reverse complement strand
TCCACACACTCGCCCCTCTCCGCCTTTATTACAAACACTCTTAAATGCCGTGCCCCCTCTGTGCGAATGCCCAGGGTACCATTTGCATACTTTCAGCAGAGCTAGGTTGCCCGAATGTCGGGAAGAGTTCCCCACCAAGCCCAAGTTGTACTGACGACCCCATGCTGCTCGAGCAAAGGTACAATTTTTGGAGCGAAAAGTGAATATGCAATTACAGTAAGATGCACCAGATGACATCTGGTTAACATGGTGACTTTCGAAAATAATTGGAACGTGACGCCAAACAATGCAATCTGCGGCAAAGATAGGTCTACATGAACACCTCTTGATTAAAGTGGGAGAATGTTTATGTGTTTACAAATGCAATTTGTGAGTTGACAAGTGGCGGACAACCATGGTTCACCAGTCAGGCGTGATGTAACGAGCACGCGTGCGGGGTGCTCTGCAGCCAATCGCTGCGTTAAGAACCGTCTTATTACCCCTCATCTGGTCATATCTCACAGACTTTCCGACCACAAAATGGAACGAGTACCTTTGATTGATGAGATCACAAATTCCACCGAAGGTGTACGGCTGCCTTTGCCACAAAGTGCCAGAGGCTGGCTTGGCACAAAGCTTCGTGAATCATGATGGTTTAACTTTAACTTGTAATGTTACCAATTAAGCAAGGCGGCTGTCAAGGCCTCTTTCTTTTTCACCATGTCTGCCGTTTATTGTTATTATATTTCACGTTTTCAAATAGCTTACCTGCTTTGATTTGAAAAAGCATCAAAGCAAGCAAGCCAGGCATAAAATGCTCTGCAGGAACAATACATACATAGTGGTGTTTTCTTTTCAGGGGATGGAAGTCATGATACTTCAACCAATTAAAGTTGTTAGGTTCGCTGAAATGAATTCCCTCCATGCGCTGTTATTATATTCTAATGTTCTGTCACTGCTGTATATCAACAACCATTCAGCGAGCAACGCGTGAGACCGTACCAGCCGCGTGAGACCGTATAAGCCTATAACCGTGCAAATGCGAGACAATTAACAGCGTAAAAGGTAAGTTACAGGTATCGAATCGCATAGTCAAGTGATTGTGATGTCACTGTCAATGCATCATACAAGTCATCGATTGTGTGTGTAACATATATATATATATATATATATATATATATATATATATATATATATATATACATATGTACACACACACATATAAAGGCTATTCTGGCTGAACAGTTGCTGGGTATGTCACTATATATATATATAATCACCAGCTGGTGGGTATGTGACTCCAGAGAGGGTCATGTGGGTCAATTCGTAAGCCCGTATTGTAATCCAACCTCGGTACATTCGCGTATCCTCGTGCGGTGGTGTGAGCGAGGGAGGCATGACAACGGACATCCGCGAGAAGGAGGCGGTGGCGTTGTTGGTAGTGGTTGGGGTGGTGGGGGTTGGGATTGATGGTTGGGGGGTGGGGAGACCATTGCAGCCAGCCTCTGTCACCCATCGAATCACTGGCCCCTGCTGCTGGCGGCAAGGGCGGCCCGGCGTGCAGGGATTGGCGGCGGTCTGTCTGCGGAGTGTAAGGCGATCCGTGCAGGAGCAACGCAAGGACCAACTCTGCGTCGAGGGGGTGGGAACGATAGCTCGGTTCGAGATCGGGACGCTGTGTGCTTGGGAGGTGTATCCAGGAGGGTGAAACCTTGTCCCCCACCCCAGCCGACGATACGATCTTCCCCTGACGCTCAACAAAGACTCACCTGTTTGTGTCTGTGCTTACCTGTGTTTCTGCACTCCACTAGAAAGCACGTGCACTTTGTTTGCATTGATAGTCGCGCCACTCGTCGCTATCTCATTGGACGAGATTGCAAACACTGTCTCAGTTGTTGCAAAATCCTAAGATGCCACTTTCGCCTTTTCCTTTGTTCTCCAAAAGCTCACGCTACCCAACATGGTGTATTGACAACATGTCTTGTGCATGACGTCCAACAGTAGCGCATCTGATTGTTGTATATATATAATGTAGTTTGAGATGGGATTTTGAAATATTCCCAGTGTTTCATTCCCGCTTGAGCCCGTGTCTCCTGATACCGATGTCGTGTTCAAGTCCAGTATGCTAATAAGTTAATTTGTGTGTTTGTGCTTACAAATGTCCTTCCGATGGATGTGGAGGTATACGCATGTGCTTTTCCTGCATGTGACTTGGATACAAAATCAACTATGAGCCTCACCTCACTATTGAAAACCACAAATTTCTCATGTTTGAAAAATAATCTGCAGCAGAAGTGTGTGTGTGTGTGTGTGATTTGTTTTGAAAATGACGGATGAATGAAGCGTTAATCATTCATTAGTTATTTCATATATAATGTTGGAGTAATTGTTTTGTAACCCTAGTTAGGAACCACCAAGTTCGGGTGCATGGGAAGCTCCTTGTCGCTCTCGCCCCTGTGTCTCTTTTCCCTCTGTAATTAACATTCCTAATCCTTCCCCATTGCAGCTTCTCACCCTCACCTCCCCACACAACCGCATCAAAATGGCCTGTCCATGTGAGCAGCTTCGGCCACCTTCCGTCGACATATGAGCGACCTTGGATATGACTGCGATGACATGGCAGAGACACTTGAGCAACTTCACTGCTGCAGGAGCACGTGCACCACCCTCACTGGGCTGGAGGAAAAGCCTCACCGCAGGGTGTATGTAGCACCGGCTATATAAGCAGCGGAGCAGCACCACAAGAGTGCCAAAAGCGATTGCCAAGGGAAGGAGTGCCAAAGATAAGAGAAGAGACGATGAGGTCAGTTCCGTGCTCAGTCCCACAGTCGGCCCAGCTCGAGAGTGCCACAGTACGAGCTATTCTCGCCACAGCACGGGCGACTGTGCCCTCACTTGTAAGCCCATCGGCTCCTCACAGGAAAAGGAAAGTTCCTCGACCTCAAGGAAAGTTCCTCGACATATTCACCTGCATTTCTGTCTTGTTATTTCATCTGTCCTGTGTCCCTGAACAAGTCTGCGTGTGTTAAGTTTGACTTGGATAGGCGTGAAATCCGTCTTCGCTTCGGTTAAGCGTGTTGTTTTTATTTTTCTCTTCATTGCTTAATGACCCCAGACACACGAAGCGAAAAACTTCTGCAAAAAACAATAACAATAATATAATAGATTCACTTCTGTCTGTCTGTGTCCATTCGTGAACGTCAGTTTATGATCGAGGAACAACTTCATTTCAATTCAATGTTATATTTTGAACACGAATCGGAACATGAATAGGAAGACCAGTTTGCCGTTTAACATACTTTGGCTCTGAATTTGTCGCAATCGCACATGTGCAGAGAGGAGTAAGATATATATATATATATATATTTTTTACTCTGTCTCCCTGTCTGGCAGTCAAACAAAATTGAAAATCATTTCAAACAGGACACTTACTGTTTTTAAAGACATCATAAAGGACACAAACAACAGGTGTGAATAACTAATGTAATGTGTTCGATAAGGTGGTGTAATAGCCACTGCGTCAATGGCAGTAAACTTCCAGAATTAATTTTTTATAGGACCTTTAAAATCTTTATTTTATTTTGATTTGGTCATGTACTTGAACACTGAAGAACACAAATCGCCTTCCTACCACATCCAAAATCCTCCAGTTTTGCAGTACTTGCACATGTTAAATAAGATGGTGTATCAGGCTGCTTCAACGGCGCTAAATTTCCGGATTTTTTTTCTTCGACCTCTTAAAAGAATCATTTAATTTCAATTAAATTATGTACTTGAACATTGAGTGTGGTAAAGTGTTTGTTGTGTGTTCCCCCATCCCTGTTGGTATTATTAATTCAACCTATTTTGTTTAAAAGCACTTGCTGTGAATTTTGAGCCGTGAAATTGCCCTCTGATGTATCAAATTCTCCTTCATGCCGAATATGTGTGCTGAGCTATGGAGCGCAGGCCAAATTAATTAATCTTTAACCACAATGCATCGCAGAGTTGTTGCGTGTGTGCAGAACATCTCCCTTCAGCATCCTGGAGTTAATCTCCAGAATTTTTGCATTGTGCATTAGGGAGATCAAGGCCACTACAAACTTTTGTCAGTTGAGTGGGATTTTCAAAGTCTCATTAAAATTTTAAATGATTGGTGTCCGGGAAATAAAGTTAATTCTGATTTCGAAATTGAAAGTGATTTTCCACCCAAAATTATATTTACAAATCAAGCATTCTCGGGGTTAATTGCTGGTGTTTTTTTTTTTTTTAAGGGGGGAGGGTTAAATAAAAATATTGGAGGACGAGTGCAGCCCAAAAGAAAAAAATGGATATCACAGCGACATATATAGATGGGGCAGAGAACCTCCCCCCCCCCCCCCCACCCCCCCCCCCCCCCACCCCCCAAACCGCCCAAAAAGCCCCCGGCGTCCAAAAAGGGCCCGATCTCACCTAGCAGCTTGGTTCCAAGCACCACGGATACCTCATGGCCCAAGGAGCCACGTAAGATAAATTGGAAGCCGATCTTAGAACTGGTCAGGCCGACCAGTGGAAAATGGCGGCTTGACAAAATAAAATGGCAGTCAACCTTGTGACCAAAACAGAAGCCAGAATGAGGATCAGGCCAAACAAAGTAGCAGCAGAACCACATCAAAGGACAGTGGATGTTAGGTCCAACAATAGGGCTGGGGTGTATGAAATGGCAAAGGTTGATGTTGAACAGCACCAGTGGTAAGTAATTAGCAGAAAATGCTGTGGTAAAGGGTCGGACAAACCCGGTGGAGAAGAAGTGTGCAGAGGACACCATGATGGAGAATAGGGTAGAGACACCCGTGGTGAACGGTGAGGAATGCGTGGAGGATAGAGCTACAGACCCCACAGAGATCCTGTGGGGAGTGACAGCATAGACCCCATAGCGAGTATCAGTGTAACCCCCATGGAGACCATAACAGAACCTGTAAAGGATCGTGCAAAGCCCAAATAGGGCAGTATAGAGCCCAGAGAGGATGGTGTAGAGCCCGGAGGGAGCAGGGTAAACCCCGAGAAGGGGTTAGTAGAATTGGGAGGTTAAACAAGTGTTCGTGGAAGTTAAGCGAGTGCTCGTGGAGATTAGGTCTGGGTTCTCAGGGGTCGAGTTGGTGCTCACAGAAGTTGTCAGAGATTGGGGAGTATAGGATTTTTTAAAAACCACATGGATAGTTGTGGAGATGTCCACAGTTGGCATAGAGCCGACAGGAACAGTAACACCAGAGACCATGGGGTGCAGCATATTGCAGCAGGCCACAGGGTGTCACAGTGCAGAAGAGACCACAGAGAGTAGAGAAGTTGAAACCACAGAGGTGATGCTAGAAAAGTTAATGGGAGGTGTGATAGAAAAGATGACAGAGTGCAGTATGTTCAGCCCTGCCAAGAGTTAGAATTAAAGGAGGAGGAAATGGTTGTGCATCTGGGAGCGGTGAGTGCTAATGCCGATGGAACTTTACAGACCCTGAGGCAGCTGGAGACAGCACCAGGTGCAGTGACCTGATGGATGGCCATGACCATCTGGAGGAGCAGGTGGACATCGCCAAGTATGTGGCCGCACACACGCATGTTGCAGAAGAGGAGCAGTTTCGTAACCAGGTAGGGAGCACCTGGATTGAGGCTCCTCACAGAGTGTGTGTGTGTTGTGTGTGTGTGTGTGTGTGTGTGTGTGTGTGTGTGTGTGTGTGTGTGTGTGTGTTGTGGTGAGTGGTGCGAGTTGAGTGTGGCAGTGCTACGGACACTGCATTTAGGCTGTGTGTGCAGAAGAAAGGATGAGGAATGCTGCCAGAGGGGTAAGAACTGACAATGTAGTGGTTAGGTGGGGCAGGATCCTGCAGATGGAAATCGTTGAACCGGGCTCGGCTCCAAGAGCCGAGAAGAAAAGGTGGGGAATGACGCCGACATCTGCGGCCACCCCGGACTCAGCAGAGGCTGAGGAGGAAAGGAGGAGCTGCTCCAGGTGGCTGAATCGGGCCCACAAGCCTTGGAGGAGAGGCACGGGTTGGCATGGGCAACCGCGTCTGCTCCAAGAATGACGAAGTAAAGGTGGGAGCCACTATGGGCATTGCTATCAAGTGCATAGAAGCCAGAGAGCAGCAGAGCAGCAAAGCGAGCCGGCAAAGTTTATACTATGGGGCCTTCTGAGGTGATGTCGAGTCGTGGAAGCAACAGAATGACCGGTGATAAAGAGCAGAGGGGATGTAGGACCAATCAAAATTGATGTTCAAATTGTGTAGACCAAGGGGCAGGTTATAGAATTTTAGAAAGATTGACGGAAAGTCTGAAATTTTATAGAGTTAGGGAAACAATTGACATGGTTGGATTGGTTTTAATTTGTTGACTGGAAGCATTAAGGTGCATCCTCCTCTGCTCTCCTCTCTTGCTCTGGCAGGACTTGGGATGAGTGAAAACTTAGTGGAGATGTGCTGATGATGTGCGAGTGTGGGGTAAATGGGGAATGGGTGGCTAAATTGTAGGTGTGCTTAGTGCAGGGAGTAAATGGTGTAAAGAGTTGATTGAGAGCAACGCCTCCGGGTGGAGCCGCCCCCCGAGAAGGTGTTAGTAGATCAAGAACTAATTGAGAACTGCTGCTGCCTGCTACAAGGGACATCGTTGCTGACAAGCCTGTTGACAAAACCAACATGCTGCCGTTGCTGCTTAATAAACTCGTTACTTGGTCTCTGACATTCACTTGCAGGCACCATGGGAAATGAACTGCTTTGCTGTTCCATGAACTTTTCTTTTTTATTGTCTCCTCCATGGACTCTGGATTTTTAATTACTTACTGGTTTGTTGTGTTGTTGATGTTAAAGTGAAAATGCTCATCCTCGAGCCATTTCCATTTTTTTTTTGTTACGTTTAAATTCCAGTTGGAATTAATAAATCATATGCTAAACCTCTGTAACGAACATTCTTAAACTTTCCCCATTGTAATTTCTTAACTCCCTATGTGATCACGTGAAAATGGTGGTTTCATGTGTGCGAGTTCCGTCGACATGGTGCATCCACTTGAGCAGCCTCAGATGCAGCTTCACTGACATGGTGCAAACACATGAGCAACTTTATCACCACGGGACCATGTGCGTGACCCTCGGGGGCACAGGGAAAAGCCCCGCCGCAAGGGATATGTGGAAATACAGTATAAGCCACCAGCAAAGAAGCGCCACAGAAGGAAGTGCTAAGGGAAGCAGTATCGGGAGTGCTAAGGGAAGCAGTGTCGGGATAGCTAAGGGAAGCAGTGGCGGGATAGCTAAGGGAAGCAGTGTCGGGATAGCTACAGGGAAGCGTGGCGGGAGTGCTAAGGGAAGCAGTGTCGGGAGTGCTAAGGGAAGCAGTGTCGGGATAGCTAGGGAAGCAGTGTCGGGATAGCTTAAGGGAAGCAGTGGCGGGAGTGCTAAGGGAAGCAGTGTCGGGAGTGCTAAGGGAAGCAGTGTTGGGAGTGCTAAGGGAAGCAAGTACGAACAGAGCAGAGCAAAAGTTTGGTGCCATGCTCAGTTGCGCAGTCAGACCAGCTCGAGGGTGTCAGTATGAGCTATTTCAGTCACAGCACACGTCAACTCCAGCCACAGCACAAGTGACGGAGCCCCATCAGTGCGCCAGTGTACCTTGCAGGAACCTCCATTCTGGCTTATTCTTTTGTCTGTCCTGTCTGTGCGTGTCAAGTTAGATTAAGACAGGCATGCAGTCCATCTTCTTCTACGTAAGTGAGTTTTTTTATCGGATTTTTTCTCTTTCTCTTTCTCTTCCCTGATTGTGTGTTCCCCATTCTTGTTATTATTCATTAAACTTGATTTGTTTAAAAGCACTGTCACTGTGGATTTCGAGCCATGGAATCACCCTCTAGCACACCAAATTATCTTTAAAACTGAACATGCTTGCCAAGCCCCGATGCATAGGGAAAGTTTGTTTCTCTTTAACCGCATCACACTGCTGGCTGAGTCACCTTCGCCAGAATTCCTCCATTCAGTGTCTTGGGAGTTAATGTCCAGTGGGTCAAATGTAGCCTGAGACTGGATCTGCTATCACTTGTGTATTAATGGGCCAGAAGAGTATAATTCGTTTCTGCTTGGGGGGGGTTGTATATACCTTGTATATACCTTTTTTCTTTATGATGTACAATCCCAACAGCTCCAATCTAAAATCGTGTACATATGGATATATGGTATGCAGTATGTCTAATATATTAAGCTCTTGCTAACCATTCACTCACTTGATATGATGCCAATAATTTCTGGAAACGAAATATCCGGAAATAAGTCGGTTGATGCAGCCTCAGTCTGCTCACTGTGGGTCACATGACTCAAAACAATGGACCTTACACTGGAACTGGTTACTAGGCAATGCTAACGTGTGCATCGTCCACCTTTTGTTTTATAACTTTTACCATATTTACATTTTTAATTACTACAACTGTAAACTTTTAAATAAAGAACTGATTCTAATCACTCATTTTTTATTTCCTTATGCAAGTGCAATACACTTCATGAAATATATAAACGCTTCTATTTATTATGTATGCACGTAAGATGCATCTAAGTAGTTGCTTGCAATGTGCAAGCATGCCCCACGAGTATAATATAAAACTCTTTCTAACCACTCATTGCCCACTGATTTAAATGTTTAGTACTTTCCAGGTGGGCCAGAAAGCTGATATTTTGCATACTGATGTAAACCGTGGCCCATATACAGTACCAGGATAAAAATTACAAAAACGTCCATAAATGAAAGTCGGAACACATTGCATTATTCTTGCTAGCAGAAGGTCACATGACCACTGGTGGATGGCCCCTCCGAAATGGGGTTACAAAAATGGGAGGACCACAGGCGATCTTTCTCGCTGTCGCTGCCGCTCTGTCTCCTCATGGTTACTGCACCCCTCTCATCATGGCCGTTTGGTGTGCCACACTCTGGTTGGTTGCTGCCACTTTCCTTGTCGTGTGTGGCTGAAGGGCTCCCTGGCGATTCATGGTTTTGCCAAGCACAATGTGAGGCACGAAGGAGGGACTTATGCGCGAAGCTGGGCCATGTGTTTTGTTGTAACAAATCCCGTTTCATGAACTCTTGTGTGGTCATTGGGAGTGGGCTCCATAGCATGTAGTGAATTGGCAAATCGATCCGTTAGACCAGGAGATTGGGTTTGTTCCTCAACTGAAACACATTTAATTGCGGACCGCTTGACAGGCCCTCTTGGCCAATTCTATGAAGCAGATTTGGCGCGGTCATGGGTCCGAGATGTCGATTCGCGTAAATTAACCGGCCAAAGCAGGGACTTTTACGACCTTTTTTGACGAGGCACCAGGTGTCTTAAAAGACCACATGACTAACAAATTTTTTTTTTTTCAAAAAAGAATGAAATTGACTAGTTTTGTACCTTCCTGTTTGTTTCAATTTTGTTGGAGTAGAAACCAGTAACAACTTTGGTTCAAATAACCTATTATTGATTAATGCAGTGTAACATTATCAGTATGATCAAAACTCTTCAAGTTCAAGCAATTGTCGTACAGGTCCATGCTGGTCGTGCAGCTGAATAAAAGTTGTACATGAAAGCAGCCGAGAGCTGCTCGCATCTGTCACCTTTTCTTGTCAACATAAAAAGAGCAGCACAACTAGCAGGCTATGTAGCCTCATATATCAGCACATTCTGCAACTTGAGATGTCACGTCTCTTCACCACCCTGAAAAGACAAGTATTGTAACGTAAGTACATCAAGCCTGCGGCATTGCACTTGTTTTCCCTAGCTTATTCAAACGTTCCGTGGTACGCCCAAGTTTTCCAAACAGGTCGAACATTTTCTCAAGATTTCCTCCGGCACTGCACGTCAGATCCATCAGATATGACTTCCTGCACAGGTATCATATTTACGGTTTGTGTTCGTAAAGGTACAGAGATTCATCAAACATTGTCTCAACTTCGCCTCCTCTTATTCCACTATTATGCGAAACCCACAGACCCTTGACACTCACGCGACAATGGATTCATTTCAAGAATGGAAGTCAATAAACAACCTACACTTGAGTGTGAACGTTTAACTCTTCTTGGAAGATATTTCTCCGCTAAGAGACAATCTACAAACTTTTCTTTTCAACTAATATTCGACATCGAAGCATATCTTTGCACTGCAATTATCCCCTTAATTTCAGTTCTCGGTGCTCTTAAAACTGTAAGTGTGTGTTGTGTGTATCCCTTACTTATTGCTTTATCCACTGTTACTAGAGCTGAAATACAAATAATCATACAAACGTGTAAAGTTGTACAGCTCAATAATTAAAACTTGCAAGAGTGTTTGGCACGGATTGAACATGGGCATGAACTTGAAATGACCGTTACCGGTCTGCCAAGTACCAATTAGTTATTTTACTGCATCACCAAGAAGCATGACAGCTTGACTAACCTTCCAATTTGTGTTCCATGCACAGACTGATGAAACTGCAATAAACCATGCACTCTCTTCGTGGAGCCCGAGGCGGATGCCCGCCGAGTTTTCGTGGTGGGAAAAAGCAAAATATGTTGCAAACAAGTCCCTGGCAGGCTTGCCACGTGGGTTTATTATGAAAACGATGATGCCTTTCATAGAGGTGTTTCTGAGCAAACAAACTTGGAAGCATGTGTACTTTGAGTCATATAAACATGTCACGTTGAACACGAGGACACCTGAGTTTTATACCGAATTAGTGAGTGTTCGGTTCATGCAGACGAGCAGCTCACGGATTGAAAGCTTTCTGTGATCTTACGTACATTGTTTACAGATGAGATAACATGTCTCCCACCTTTTTCTCCTTGACGACAGTGACTAAGAGGCCAAAAAACTGGGGTTTTCTCGAAAGTGTACGAAATGTGTTTACAAACACACATGCACGTGTGTGTGTGTGTGTGTGTGTGTGTGTGTGTGTGTGTGTGTGTGTGTGTGTGTGTGCGCGTGTGTGTGCGTGCGAACACACCATAAACACAGACTTGCACATATGCACACGACACCTTATCAATTATAGAATAAGTCATTGGTAGTGTGTTCACCTTTGAGTTGTCTTGCCTTTATTGATCCAACTTCCTAAGGAGGGGGATCCCAACACAAAGTGTGGTTCTGATGGCTTTGCAGGTAAGGAGCCACATGGCAAAGAATGCTATGCTTTCAAGAGACATTAAGCTGGATATACTGTTTGCCTGCCTGCAATGGCTTGTGGACCCTATGGTTTCAGGGTTCAGTAGTTAAAATTTAAGGCCTTCACACCATTTGTGTTCATGTTGTTTATAGGACTTTTAAACATGTATTAAAGACAAGTGTTACAGACAAGATGTCAGTTGCTGTGTTGTTTTGGGTGACAGTGCTGTTCCAAATAGTGCTTAGAGAGGTTAAGGTGTTGTGTGTTCATGTTCCCCGATATCTGGATCTGGGTGAGGCCAGGTCAGTGCAGATGACATTTGATGCCAAGAACAGCGGCGGTCGGTATAAGCCATTTTATGTGTCTTTGAGACTGGCGAAGGACAGGGATAACGATAACTAGCTGCAGCTGGTGCAAAGACCAAACACAGAGGAGATCCCTCAGCAGATGACCGAATTAAATGGGGATTATGCCCAAGTGCGTGTCCCTGTATTCCGAAAGTGGTCGAAACCACGGCGGTTTTCAATATTAAAATTAACTCTAATTTATTCACCATGAGGTGCTCAATAAACTGAATCATCGATGGGGAAAGGATGGCATGAACAGACACGCACGCTGGCTTATAAATAACTAATGTATGAGGTACAAGACAACAGACATGGACGGAATCCCAGACAACGACATAATATCTCCAGAGAGGGAGACAATCCTGATGGGACGGCCCAGAGAGGAGACAGTGATCTAATGCAAGGCTCCAGTTTCCTCCAACAACCAACTCAAGATGTCTCTGACCCGGCATATTTATCGCGTCTCCTTGCTGGCCCTGACCATTCTCCCGAAAATGGACAACACCCCTCATCGATGGTCCACGTCCCTTAACATGATACTTCACAATGAAATTAATTCCCCTCCCAGGGTTCACAAGCACCAAACGGTCACACACCAAAAAGGGAACCAGGCAAGTGGGATATGTGGACTGATTGGGACTCCACTAAGCAGTCATGAAACAAGACCGGTACAGGACGAGATGATAGGTGGACAACGCCAGGAACCAGCAGAGAGAAACAATCCTGACAAGGGCCCAGAGAGGAGACAGCGATCCATTTTGCGGTGTGTGGTAAAAGTAGCTCAGAGCTTTGGCTCTGAATGAAACCAAAAGTGTAACACAATTATTCTTTTTTAAATCCATTATTAAATAATTTAAATTCATTGATTAACTTCAACTTTTCCCATCATTGGGAACGGATACTTTTGTTTGTATCCTAACTACAATTCACAGACCGGTGTTTGTTTGCTTGTCGTTGCTCTTCCTACAATTGTGGGCCGATTACATCCAGACTTGCTACATAGGATCATCATGACCACAATTAGTGTATACAGGTGTTTTATCTTTGCCAGTGGTCTTGGGAGGGAAGAGAGGGCCAGGTGGGGATGATGCAAATTCTCGATGGAAATATGTATCGTGTAGTGCCCCTCCAGGTGGGGGAGGGTATTACAAGTCCCAACCTTTAGAGTATGTACAGTATTCCTGTCCCCACATTTTCCACTACAGTGAGGTGTTTTGGATTATAAGTAGTAGGTATGTTTTTGCTTCATTCACGTAACCCGGGTTATTTTTATTTTTATTTTCGGGAGCGATTGAGGCAGCTGTCAATTGCCTATACACCACCCAAATAAACAAATAAAGGTATGTATCAGAAGAACATGTTGCATGCTTGGAACAAGATTGCCTGTAGGGCAGGTTGGGGATATGAAAAGGACAAACTGGTTCGATATTGGTGAGTATCCGGATCTGGATACGAGATTAAAAAACATTTTAAAGTAATTTTTCACCATTGAGAGATCGGGCCAAAAACGATACACTGTATATGATTTCGAAAAGTTGTGGACATATTATATCAAAACTTGGTGAATGAGTTCGTTAGGTGACAAGAACAAGCGGATTCGATTTTGGTTCAGGTCCGGATTATCAGTGGGATACAAAGCGTAAACTGTTCAGCCGGGCGGAGGTATGCGCTCTCCCGAGTGCTAGTCTAGTTGGCTCTGCAGCATGTCTCCAACTACCAAACAAGTAATCTTGTAAATTTGGTTTCACACCTGTGCATGACCTCCAGGACACCACACCAGTCGGATAAATCCACAGATTGGCCGATTTATTAGTCTATGAATAACCTATAAAGGATAACAGACTTCGTGAACTATAATTCTACAAGGACCACTCAATCTACTATCCATCCATCAGGACCGTAATCTGTGCAGAGCGTTGGTGCTGCCTAAGCAGTCTCCTTGGCTATTGGACACAATCTTGGACAGGTCGCCACTCCGACACAGGATACCAGCAAGGTGGCACTCATTTTACCGACCTCAGAAGGATGACAGGCAGAGTCAACCCCACCTGGTATTAATTTAACAGCCAAGGGGGATTTGAACTCAGGACCCTAGGATCCCAAGCACACCACTCTCACCATGAAGGCAACACCAGGTATGATCTAGTATGATGATGAATAATTTATACATGTGATGTTACTATTAATGGGATTTTCAAAAACTTCTAGAAATGATAAATACTAGTCCAAGACACATATGAAAGTTTTTTTTTTATTTTTCATTCTACAAGTATATACAATATATATGATTAGCTGAAAAAATATATACTTGTCAAACACACCTGTATATAGTAGTGAAAAATAACAAAGCTGCTGTTTATTGGCCAACTGCAAATATCTTCTTCATAGAACCGCTTGAACGCCCCCTCGTACGAAGTTTTTAACTAACCTTGCAATAATTGTGTTACGGTAGTAAACAAAACATTTCCCAATTAATTAATCATCTATGTGAATATAGCAGCTTGAATCTTTATTATCCACCCAACGTACCTTTCTGCTTGCTGGTAGGTGTACGTACCTGCTTCAAATCGATTGATGTACATACGTACGCGTCTCTGTGGGTTCGTAACCATGAACGGAACGTGCGGCCAAACCATAACTAACATTTCCTTTTATTTAAATCAAAAGCAGATTTCTTGCTAATCCTTTTATTTATTTATTTATTTGTTCTCGAGATTCATCAGTAGAATAAGTGGTCTTGGAGTGACACTTCTCTTGTGTTACCCAAGATTTGCATTTTTCATATCATTTCAATTTGGAGATCTATTTTTGTTGTTTTGATTTTTTAGCAGATTCATCACGGTTTGTGTGTTTTTTTTAATTGTGGAAAAACTGAACGACAGAGGGTGGAAGAACAAAACTCTGACAACGGGGCAGAGGTCAAGTGAACAAGAGGCATATAGACAAAGTGTGAGTAGAGTAAGCCGCGGGTGGGGGAAGGCGGGAGGTTAAGTGAACATAGACAAAAAAAAAACATGCGTAGGTATGTGGACAACATGAGATGATGATGGGCTTATCTCAAAGGAATGGAGTCAGGGAGCCAATTCCACAGATGAGAGAAAAGGAGGGGAAGGTGAATGGGTGGAGGTGAGTATGGAATATATACCTGAGGAGCATAACAAGAGAGGGGTTACTGAATGACTGAGTGTGATTTGGCAGAGCTGAAGAGTGACAAATGTCGGAAAGGGTAAGTGCCCTGAGGAGAGTGAGGTCTCCGTTGTGTTCGAGGTTAAAGATGTCTCCACAGTGCATTATCACGAACCATTACTGGATAATGCTTCTCCATGCTTCAGATATAATGACATACTTGGTGGCCTTGGAGTTCAGTGCCTCTGGGGAAATGAAATGGGATGCAGGATCACCGGACCAAAGTGAAGGGCCAAAGTCCATGCATATAAACGCCGTGGGCACCAAATGCCGAAGGTGGTTCCATTTTGGGATGTTGCTGAATACCGTGAGGCACGTCTCAGAAGGCTAGTTTGAGGGTGTATATGGCCCAGGTCGTGGCAGATTGTCGGGTGAAGAAGCTCTAAAGAGTCCACCTGTGCCAGAGGTTGATCACGTAAGTAAATTTGAGGGTTAGCCAATTACCGTACAATCTTGCGGAAGAGACAAGGTTTGACTTTGCAGTGAAAAAGTTCACAAAATGTCCTGGCACATCACAAGTTGAAAGAATAAACAATTTTTCTGCACATTTGTGCATAGTGTGATGGTGAGGATATTTGGAGAAGGTTGGGGATGGGAGGAATGGGAAGCTAGAACAAAGTTAAAGTATTTTCAATAAAGAACAACCGATTGTATTTATTACGTGCTCCAATACGGTGGAGTTTGTGACCCCCCCTGTGCCCTTTTCCTTCATCCCCTTACACCAATCTCCTTCCACAATTCTTCTCCATATCCCTCCAGGTATCTCTTCGAATCATCCTCTCTTCTCTTTGTCAGTTTGAATTACCTCTATTTTAGCCACCCCTTCTACTATACGTACGTAATAAATAGATTTACCCGTAACTTACATCGTTCATGCTCGACGATGTGGCTTTTTAAACAGGTGATGTAACCACCCAGTGGCTTTGGAGGTGGCTCTGTGCAGACCCGACATTACCCAGGTGTTGAGCGTTCGGTTGCCGTTTAAAAAAAAAGAGAGAGAGAGAGACCGCTGCTCCTCGCGACCAGAAAAATAAATGTAGACGTTTTAATACGATCATTAGAGCCAAGTGGTCTTGTCGCAGCTTGCCCCTTGACTGTGGCAAGCGACCCCTCAGGTGTGTTTGTGGCATTTAATGAGTGATTCGCAGCGCTGATATCTTTTCCTACGCCTGATAGGCACCCATCAGGGAATTCAGTGGGAGCAGCAGTAATGCCCTTGGAAACGCATTAGCTGCTGTCACTGTTGTTCCTAGCAGATCGGCACGAACAGGCCGTTGCTGCAGGTAATGAGGGGATCCGACAACTAGGTCCGTCTGGAAGGTGAGCGCTCCAACCAGGGGGATGGTCATATGTGTCGAGATGGGCGTGGTCACATTATTATCGGAGTCGGACTGCAGTGTTGGCTTTGAAGTAGGAAGAGCGCAGGTCACAACCACGTCACCCACCTTCCCAAAAACAGTCTGTCGCCAATCTATATATTACGTACGCAAGGGGCGGGGGACTCTAAATTGAGAAAAATTGATTTTTAAAAAAATAAATTAATGAATACAATAAAAGGGGCATTCATGGGGAGGGAGGGGACATTGAAATTTTGGGGCATAAGAGGTTATTGGGAGGGGGAGGATGGTATTTATTGAGCACGTGATTAATATGTAAGTTCCCCCCTAATGTTCTGAAAGGTCCTTTAAAGTAGAGAAGTCTAGTTCTGAAGATTGAACAACAATACGTGAAATGTCTGACAACTTAATTGTTGGGACAAACGGTGCGTACATACACACACAGCCGGTTGCACTTCCAACAGTTGTGGCAGCAGAGAGTGTTTATACCTGCCGCAAAAAAAAAAACCCCCGTGAAGGTGAATCCCTGAGAGATTCGTCGCGTGGCCTCGAATCGGCCTCGGGAGCTCACCTGCCGCGCTCGACAGAGATCGGAGCAGAAAGGCGACCAATTAATGGTCGCCGAGGAGGAAGGCTGGGAATCGATCAACGACCGGGCACAAACACGGGGGGGGATGCTGGGCAAGCCTCTGGTTGTTAGCAACCCGGCAAGCCAATTACAGGGCCAGAACGCTGGGAACCAGACAAACAAGGGCTACGTCCCGCTGTGCGGCCTTCACGGGCTGGCGGGCCTAGCAGGCCCGCCATTGTGGTCTCGTCTCTTTTGCCAAAGTTTGATGTCAAAAGTCCACCCAAGTGATCGTGATCCTTTCACACACACACACACACACAGTCCTGTTTTACACATTGACAGCACTCTTCGTCTGGATTAAACTTCGCTTCGTTCATTAAGCAGCACGCTCGCTCGGAGCCTTCGTACTGTTCTTGCGTCATGTGTGTGGGTGTGTGTGTGTGTTGTGGTGTGTGTGTGTGTGTGTGTGTGGGTTGTGTGTGTGTGTGTGTGTGTGTGTGTGCGCCTCACGCCGTCCTGGGCTCGCTTTGGCGGGTCACGTGAGAGGTTTTTATTGCTCTACATCATTCATATCATGACGTACGTATAGTATGTACAGGAAAGGAGGATCTCGTGCTTCTTACATAACACGGGAAACATATATATATACCTCGTGTACGTTTCTCTCACGGAGGGGGGGGGGGGGGGAGGGTTCTCACCACAAGTCTGGCTGAAGACCTCAAACTGCATGGCGGCTCCTTGAGGTGCAGGTCCCCGGGTGAGCAATCCTCGAGCACGGCAGCGCACGGATATTACACCCGACCTTATCCAGTCTGCTCGGAGAGCGACCATCGTGGTGGCTTGTCTAATTAGGGGTGGGCAGGGGAGGGGTTGCCACATCCCAGCTCGGTTGCTTCAGCCCTGTTAAAGGTTCGTGTAATAATTACGCTCACAGAGTTCCTCATTATTCTCCTCACTTCATTTACCACACGAAAAACAGTGAAGTTGGCCCGCGCCTAAAGTGCCGAGTGTAAGCCCCAATTAATCAGAGCGGTCAAAATAGGCCGAGACGGCAAAAAAAAAAAAAAACCAGTGTAAACAGTTTCAATCAAATCAGAACATTTTTCAAAAAACCCTTTATAGTCATTAATATGTTCATTATGTTTTTCTTCTATTTTTTTTTTTCTTCTGTGCAAACCCGTCACACTTCAATTATGGGTGTCGTCCGCTCGGTGCAACGTTCGTGGGACTCTCGTGGATCATGGACGAGCATACGTCATGTCAGGGATGTCACAGCGCGGGATTTACCCGGCCTTCTGTCCGTGATCCCCCGTCTAAAAGGGATCCTCTTCGGGGGTTGCTAAGGAGATTTGGGGATGACGTCATATTGGTCTGATCATATGAAAGGGCTTTCAGCCAATTATAAACAGGAACAGGTGTTTAATGGGGGTTTTTTTTCAATTGTTCAACAATATATAATTGATCATCACCACCACCACCACCACCATCATCATCGTCACCATCGACGGAAAGGAACAATCTTTTTGGAGTATGAATTTAAGTTTTTATGTCATCTAAACGAGTTCTATAAACTGGAGCTATTACTACTACTACGACTACTACCACACAGGGAACTTTAACGCAGGAAGCCATTAGGACCATCAAGCTTGTGCAATCCTGCCAACACATATATGTATATATACACCCCTCTATCCCCACTGCTTATCGGTACTTATCCAAAACTACTACTACTACTACTACTACTACTACTACACAAGCAACTTCAACGTAGGAGGCCATCAGACCCATCAAGCTTGTGAAATTCTGCCAACACTCACGTCTACCCCTTTACCCTTACTGCGTCTTGGTACTTATCCAATCCTACTACTAACACGACTACCACCTCCACTACTATTAATAATATGACTACTACCATCACCAGTACTACTACGACTACAAATGTTATTATGATCATTATTATTATTAAAGTAATTTTGACTGGAGGACCTACCTGTTATCCATTACCTGCCTGATAAAGACCTGACCAGGAATAAAACTGCCATTCCGTTCCTTTTAACCACTTCATTCCATAAATCCTATCGTTTCGCTCTATTCAAGTTAACTTCCCCCATTCTGTTGTACTTTAATATCCCTGTTAAAACGGAATTAAGATTTTCAAAAAACAAATACCATTTAATCACGTTGTCCCCGTCGTAAGAAACCGGTGTCAACGGTACTCTATGTAAGTCTGTTTAACATAAGAATACCACGTACAGTGTGGTATATCCTTGGCGTGTTGAAAGAACGCACTTGACAGATGCCTACTGGCTACGGTCATTGGGACACGTGTGAAGAAGCGCTCTCATTGGTACATTTGGTACTCCAGTTACCGTGGCAACGCATTCCCTCAATATGACATCTTAGGAATTGTACTCATCTTTGTTTCCGAAGCTTGACTGCAATCATATAAATATCAACGACTGTATAACTGTGTAAAATGAGCAGTCAAATGCACATAAACACAATGGAAGTGTGACGTCATGTTGGCATGACAACGTATGGCCGAGTTCGACACTGTTGTAAAATATGCCTATAGCTGCCGTAGCTTTGTGAAGATGGTACAATGTGTTGTTCCAGATTGTAATCACCAATTGGAGAGTCGTTTCTGCAGCATTTGTCAGTTTCTGAAGGAACCAAGTGTTAAGCAACCGTGGATTGAACAAACAAGGTGATTTATCGCTTTTATTCCTTTAAAACAAATATAAATTGTCAGTACGAAAAGTTGATGTTTCAGAAGTTGCGTACTCACCCTCTCATTCCATGTACGAGGCCGAAGTAACCCCCTGGCCTCTCTACATAAGCTTCAAACTAGTGCGAAGTCGATGGCGCACCATCACATATACCCACACTTCCCACCTAAAGCAAGGTTGAAAGATGGCAAAAAAATTCCACCAGGAAATGACCCAATGTCAAATTTTGAGTTAAATTTTTTTTTCCCCATTTTGACCCCTGTGACCTTACGTCCCCACACCCTGGGACATGAACCAAGGGTCAAATCCAAAATATCGTTTTAAATATAGAAAATCAGGTAATCGACTTCTATTCACCGCTAAAGGTTGATGACTTTGTCCAGTCTGAGTGGTGCCCCATAAGCTGTTAAGCTTGAGTGTGGGTGAATACTCTCACAAGTTCAAAAAGAAGCAAAAAAATGGCAAATCACCAGTGGGCCAATTCGGCATTGTGTCCACAAAATATGATACACTTGATGGCGCGGGTGTCATAAATGTCCGGTGCCCGTGGGGATAAGCTGCTCCCCAAAAGGGGTACGATGATAGAAGTCCCACGGTTAAAAGACGTGAAAACCCATTGCTGATAGCAAGCCGTGGCATGTGGTACGAAGCTCCGTTAGTCAAGAGAGGAAATGTATCACTGAAGATAAGGCTGCGAATGTGCTTTAACTCCAGTGAACTCCAGCGAACTCCCGTGAACTTCAGCGAACTTCTGTTTAACTCCAGTGAAACTCAAGTTCATGAATGATTTCCGTGATGGTGTAAAATAGCAAGTTTCCAGGCAAGGAAGCATCGTCACCCTTCCATTAAAGCTTTCCTCTCCACTCCTACCGAGCTCTAGGACCTCCCTCTCGAGGGACATCCTAGAACTCGGTAGTAGTGTCAGGCAAAATTATTGGTTCCAAACCAGATAAAAACCATGCCTACACGACTGCCATTGGTTGGACAAGTCAATGGAACAAAGTTCATAATGTAAAAGTACGAACAAATTGGCACTGATGAAAAGTACACTACAAGGAGCCCCATCCAAGATCAGTAGTGATCAGAATTTGTTAACATTGGAAGAAAGCGATTGATCAAAAAGGTGTAAAAAAAATTGTAGTGTAAAACAATGAACAGTCCCAAAGTTTCAAGATCCAAAAAGCTGGACAAAATGAGCTGGCCAATTTTGACGTGATGGCCAGACCGTGTCTTCTTCACTGCCAGTGCTTGAGGAACAGCTGCCAGTACCGGCGCTGGTTGTTGTACCACTTCCTGTGAAGGTTGCTGCGCTGGTTGTTGTGCCAGTTGCTGTGCAGGTTGCTGCACCATTTGCTGTGCAGGTTGTTGCGCAGGTTGCTGCGTCGGTTGTTGCACCGATTGCTGTGCAGGTTGCTGCGCTGCTTGCTGTACCTATTGCTGCACAGGTTGCTGTGCCGTTGTTGTGCCAATTGCTGCGCAGGTTGCTATGCAGGTTGTTGCGTAGTTTGCTGTGCCGATTATTGTGCCGATTGCTGTTCAGTTTGTTGCGCCGGTTGCTGCACAGGATGCTGCGCTGCTTGCTGCGCCAGGCACTTGGTACGAAGCACCGCAGTCAAGAGAGGAAATGCACCACTGAAGATAGGGCTGCGAATGTGGTTTAACTCCAGTGAACTCCAGTGAACTCAAGCAAGCTTTTTTTTTTTTTGTATACACTGTCGAGGCTCGTATAAGAGCTAACACACAGAAACGCACAACAAGGGGAGGAGGAGACAAGAGGGGTGGGAAAGGGAAGGAAAAAAAACCAGTGTGGAACAGAGACATGAGATCTGTGAAAGGAGGAGGGATGGGGTGGGGTACACAGGGTAAACAAGATGGACATTACAGGGACTTTCAGGTCCGTCCACGACAGGGACTTTCAGGAAGGAAAGCAGGGAATTTGAAGGAGGTGGATTTGGGGTGGATTAACGGGGGTCCAAAAGATCGTGGTTTTGGATGGGGGAAGATAAGAGGTGGTGGTGAACAGCTGTTTTGAAGACCTGATGGGAAGAATGAGATTGAAGAGAGTGTGAGAGTTTGTTCCGAAGGCGGGGAAAAAGATGAATGAAAAAATGACGGTGAGCAGTGATTCTTGATTTTGGTAGTTTTACCAGAAGTGGATGGTTGGCGGACCGAGAAAGGTGAGAGGCGGGAGCACCAGCCCGGATGGGAGAGCAGTACTCCATCAGGCTGTGGGCGAAAGCTTTGTGTGTGGTCAGGAGCTCAGTTGTGCCAAGGAAGGAATTTGCACGACGGAGGATGTCCAGTCGTCAACTGGCTTTGGAGGCCAGTCATCTCGAAACTTAAGGCTCGATTGGCCCAGCTCCTCCCATGACGTCATCTCGACCTCATGTTCATCCATGTAAGGTCTTGCAGCAAGCACCTTCTACATCATGATTTTGACTATCGTCGTAATCCGGGGATTCTTAATCAGAAAATTATTCGTCAAATTCACTTTCTGACGAGTCTGAAGCGAGTTGTGCGTCGATTATTATCCATTGGGAGCTGACAATCTTTCCCTCGATTACATCACAGTAGTTTATCTGGAATCTTTAGGGGCGGTACCCGACGGGTATGCTTTTTTATTAACTGTAAAAGCTCAAAAAAATTATTAGAATAAAAAACCACGTTCAGTTCTTTGTTTTGTACTTAAAATCTATATCATCACATCAAAAAAAAATTCTGATTCAGTTGACCTTTAAACTTTCACCACTAAACATAATGGTTATAAATCCTATCTACTAATCATAACTACATGGAAAGCTAGAAAAGCTAGATGGATAGAACAATGGAGTTGTTTGTTATGAACAGCAGAGTTTGTTTATTGACATGTGTTTGGAGATTTTGGAGGAGGTGGTGGTGGTGGGAGGTGTGCAGTGGGTTGTTCTTTCATATGCAGCCTGTAGCTGCTGGTTGCATCATTTCTCGGAGTGCAGATGCAGTGCCCGCTACCAGTAAACTGGTACTCATTTTGCCGACCTTAGAAGGATGACGGGCTGAGTCAACCCACCTGGTGTTAATTCAACGTGGTAAATTGGGCCAAAAAGTGAAAACCCTATAACATCTTAAGTCAGCCACCTTCACCGTGAAGCCAACACAAGACCTCGATGTGAGATTATAATGAACGTTGAACTCCTCTTTTCCCCAACACGACTTTCCAAAGCACACATAAGAGTGAATAGATGGGACAACGTTTTGTGCACATTCGCCTGTACAGAGTGAGATGATAACGAACTATTAACCACAACTCTCTAACATTTCTCTTTCATGCTGGCTTGGAAAAACTCCCCAGGTTCTCCTGCAAAATATCATCATCAATCATCATCATCATCATCATC
>CM068965.1:77593174-77603848 GCA_035128595.1 Eptatretus atami | reverse complement strand
GAGCCCTGACCTTTATCCAATCAAAATCTGTGGCATGACTTGAAGATTGTTGTCCATCAACACTCCCCACACAACTTGACTGATCTTGAACAGTTTTGCACAGAAGAATGGGCAAACAATGCCCAATGAAGGTGTGCAAAGTTGGTAGAGACCTATCCCACCAGACTCACAGCTGTAATTGCTGTCATAGGTGCTTCCAGCAAGTATTAACCCAGAGGGGTGGACACTCATCCAATCAAGATATTGTAGTTTTGTATCTTTAATGAATTTTCTGAAATTTGAAGAATTTGTTTATCATTTGGAAATCGTGGGTTACAATGTGTAAATGAAGGTGGAAAAAGTCTAATTCAATGTAATATAATTCCAGGCTTTACGGCAACAAGAGGTGAAGATTTTGAAAGGGGGTGTCGACTTTCTATAAAAGGTGCTGCAATTAATGAATAATAATGTTCTGAGTACTGATCCCTGAGGGACCCCACTACTTGCATCCTCCCAGCAAGACATCCTCCCACTCACAGTCACTCTTTGCTTCCTGCCACTAAGCCAGTTTGCAATCCAATTAGCTACCTGACCAACCACTCTACAAGCCCTCACCTTGGCGAACAACCTCTGTTGTGGTACCTTATCAAATGCCTTCTTCAGGTCGAGATATATTGTGTCCACTGCCTTTCCCTCATCCACCCAATCGGAAACTGCTTCATATAACTCTTAAAAATTTAGACAGGAACCCATGCTGACTACCTTTAATTTGTTTGTATTTATTTAAATGTTTTCCTATCTGTTCCTTAATTAATGTCTCCAACACCTTCCCCACAACTGAAGTCAAACTAACAGGTCTATGGTTCCTCAATTCTTCTCCAGATCCTTAATTAAATAATGGTGTTACATTTTCTCCTCTCCAATCCTCTGGTACCAGCCCTGACTCCAGTGAACTATTGAGAATATCAATTAACATCTCGCTTACCTGCTCAGCCACTCCCCTCAATACTCTTGAATGCATATTTATCAGCCCTGGAGCCTTCTCTACTCATTTACTCCAACATGGATCTCTTCTAAAAGCCCTTGCTCACCCCCAAGATCTATACTCTCCGCTATTGGAAGTTCTCTCTTCGCGTGTAAATGTAGAAGCAAAAAAAAAACCCTGCCATTCTTATTCTCATCATGCACAAACTCCCCTGTGCTATTCTTCAATGGGCCTACACTCTTCTTCGAATGTCTCACTGTTTTTTGTTTACACTCTTCTTCGAATGTCTCACTGTTTTTTGTTTAATATACCTGGCGATGTCCTTTTCATATTCCCTTTTAGCATGCTCAGTAATTTTCTTAACTCATCTCATGTTTCTTCCTATACCGACGTGAGTCGGACTCGAGTCCCACTATTTTGTGCTTGATAATTGCCTTCTGCTTATCCTTAATTGCACTGCGTACCACACTGCTTTCTTCCTGCCTCTACCTTTACACCTCACTGGAACATGCTTACTCTACACCGTACACACTTGCTCCTTGAAGGTTGCCCATTTCACCGATGCAGACATCCCACTCATTAACATTACCCAGTTTAATGCTGCCAAATCACTTCTCATACCTTCAAAGTTTGCCTTTCTAAAATTTAACAACCTTCCACCACTATCCCGAACTTCACGTCTCAATAATAGAGGAGCGCTTGCTATATTGTGGCCGCTTGTCTTCAGATGTTCTCACATCTCAACCATATTGGGATTAATCCTCAAAAAGAGGTCTAACACTGCACTCCCCTTCATGGGCTGTTGTACAAACTGGGTTGAAAAGCAATCCTGGAGTACCTCGAGGAAATCCTCATCTGTTCTGCCCTTTCCCTGTTCCTGGACCCAATCTATCCCTGGTAAGTTAAAAATCCCCCAAAATTGATACTCTTCCCTTACCCTGTGTCCTTTTGAATTATTCATGTACTCTTCCTTCCTCTTCCTTCCCACCCGGAGCCCTATCATATCATCCTACCAGTATCTTATTGTTTTTACAATCTCTAATCTCTATCCATGCACAATCCTCTCCATCAATTCTCTCCTTAATGCCTTGAATGCCTTTCTCTCAATACAATGCTGTCTTTCACCCAGGTTGCCACACCTCCTCCCCTTTTCTCTTTTCCATCACACCTATAATTTTTTTCAATCAGGCAAATAATTGAACCCAGGCAGTGTATAGGTAACAGACCGTTGGCTTGATCACTCTTCAAAAAAAAAATTTCTTTCCTGTTAAACATATATATAACCATCCCATTTTGAGCTCTTTCAACCAGCGCAAGAATAAAAGTCCTCCTTTTGTTTTCTTTTTTTTATGTCGTGGTGTTTTTACCATGGCCTTCTTCTAGTAAATACAGGAAGCTGAAACTTCCATACCATTTGGAAGCAACATTGGAGATTGTAGTGACTAATAAATGATAGTGGCCTCTTTGTTGAATTTATTGTGTTCCTAATGGCACTTGGCTATGACAGGGAAGTGCTTGTAGAGTTTCAAAAACTCAAAATTACCAGATCGTGTTATTCTTTTCAATAAAGGATGACGTCACCAGAACGTTCATTGAGGTATGCCAACTGCCACGAGAAGCTGACGTTTCGGACGTTCACCCTTCGTTCAAGCAAAAGGGGCTTTCTTAACTTTTTTCTCCGATGAAGGCTGAATGCCCGAAACTTCTGCTTCGCCTTGCTTCCCATGACTTTTACTTCAATGAATGTTTTGTTGATTCCATCCATTGTCCTTCCTGTCTACCGATGCAAAACGACACCAGCCTTCATGATTAAGACATTCTCCCTGATGTTTTGATGCTCAGGTTATTGTTGATGCTCATTTAGCGATGATCACATCAATTCCATTTCAAAATAACAAGACTTGTGTATTTAGAGATTTCCTCCAAAACAATGCATTTTTTTCTTTTGAGCACAAAACAGCTTTGTTCTAAAGTACCACGTAGTAAGTGTACAAATTGTTGATTACATTCTCTCAGGACCAACCTCATGAATAAGCCCAAGAGCGAGATGACGCCAGAGGAACTGGCCAAGAGGGAGGAGGAAGAGTTCAACACTGGCCCACTCTCGGTACTTACGCAGTCTGTGAAGAACAACACACAGGTCCTCATCAATTGCCGTAACAACAAGAAACTTCTGGCTCGTGTAAAGGCCTTCGACAGGTGTGTTGCGCTGTTTACGGTTGGCACAGCATTTTTACCCCACACACGTGAAGTGAAAAGTGGGGTGAAGCAATTGGTTCATGTCCGTCCTTCCGTCTGTTTATGATCGAGGAACACCTTGTTTAAAATGAATGTTATATTATGAACACGAACCAGTATATGAACCGGAAGACAAGTTTGCCGTTTAACAGTACTTTGGCTGTGAATTTGTTCCGATCGCACATGCGCAGAGAGGAGTGAGATAATTGTTTTACTCTGTCTCCCTGTCTGGCAGTCAAACAAAACTAAAAATCATTCCAAACAGGAAACTTACTGTTTTTAAGGATGTCATAAAGGACACAAACATCAGGCAAGAATAACTATTGTAATGTGTTAGATTGGGTGATGTAACAGACACTCGGTAAAACCCGGAATTAATTTATTTATGCGACTTTAAGCCTCTTTAAAGTTTATTTAAATTGAATTATAAGCTTGAACATGAGAACACAAATCGCTTTCATAATACTTCCAAGAACATATATATATATATATATATATATCTTCTTCTTCTTCTTTCGGCTGCTCCCGTTAGGGGTCGCCACAGCGGATCATCCGTTATGATCCGCATAATGATTTGGCACAAGTTTTACGCCGGATGCCCTTCCTGACGCAACCCTGGTCGCCTCTTACAACACAGGGATATGGTACACCTATTTTAACTGGGGTATATACCGGCCCAGTATACTGGTACTCATTTCGCCGACCTCGGAAGGATGACAGGCTGAGTCAACCCCCTGGTGTATTAATTCAGTGGCCCAACGGGGCTTGAACTCAGGACCTTTTGGATCCCAAGCCGCTGCCCTAACCACTGCGCCAACACCAGGCTATATATATATATATATATATATATATATATATATATATATATATATATATATATATATATATATATATATATATATATATATTGTTATTATTATTATTATATTACGAAAACTCTCATCTTGTATGTATGTATGTTCCCGAAATACAGCCAAAACGGTACACAATAGCGCAAAAAATTTCGGCCCACCTTACTCGCCATTCTCCCGCGATGTGCAGTATCAAGTTTCGTTAAAATCGGGCAACGAAAAAATTATTAAAAAATCAATTCCCAATTCAGTGAAGTATTCCCAATCCGGAGAATTTGATCAATGCAAACAACCTCAGCGGTATAGTTCGCTGGAGCTATCTTTTTTTATTTTTTCTTTAAATTATTTATTTAAAAATCTCGAAACATTTAGTTTAGACAAAGAACAATTTATTTTTAAGTATAAGATAAACATCGCCATTTTGATCTAATACTTCCGTGTTCATTAATAAATAAAATTGTGTTTAGAAAATACCCACAAAATTCTTCGACTTTCTTTCTCTTTTTTTCACATTGACCTGCATATCAAGTTTCGTTCAAATCGGGCAATGAAAAATTATTAAAAAAATCAATTCCCGATTCAGTCAAGTACTCTTCGGGAGTATTTGATCAATGCAAACAACCTCAGCGGTATAGTTCGCTGGAGCTATCTCTTTTATATATATATATATATATATATATATATATATGTTTTTTTTACGACCGCTGTCAACGGGAACCCAATGGGTTCACGGTCGTCTCGTGTGTGTGTGTATATACATATATATGTATGTATATATATATATATATATATATATACTAGCATATACCCTTGCTCCGGAGTTGAATGGTGGCAAAAGTGGATGAGGCATAATAGTTGATTATGGAAGCTGGGAGGGTGTCATTAGGGATGTGATGCACTATGGTTACCTGTCCTTGGTTTTCTAAAGACCTCCCTGTAGATGACATTGGGTGAGTGTCTTGTTGCTGGAATCCATTGTGAGGAATTATTGTCCACTTTGATAGATATATAGGAGTAACCTCTTGCACGTGAGATTGCAACATATAGTTGGCCATGGGAGAACACGGGGGGGCTGGGAGGTATATTCCAAGTTTGTCAAATGTTTGGCCCTGGGATTTGTTTATGGTCATCGAGTATTGGCCGGATGCCCTTCCTGACGCCAACCCTGGTCGCCTCTTACGACACACAGGGATATGGTACACCTATTCTAACCGGGGCATACACCGGGACCAGTACACCGGTACTCATTTCGCCGACCTCGGAAGGATGACAGGCTGAGTCAACCCCCTGGTGCTAATTCAGCAGCCAACGGGGCTTGAACTCAGGACCCTGGGATCCCAAGCCGCCACCCTAACACCAAGCCAACACCAGGCTCACATGATATGTGTTATATATATATATATATATATATATATATATATATATACATACATACTATATATATATACATACATATATACATATATATTATTTCTCTTAACGTCTGCGTGTAATTTGACGTATCTCCTCCAAAACTGCCAAACGGATTGTCGCCATTTTCGGCATGCGGGTGCTCTGTGGTCTAATGAACAGCATGGGCTATGTGAGATCGCGCCAGACGGACACATTTGGGAATTTTGGGCGATTTTCAAATTTTTACGTTCGTTTGCATGGCAACGTGTGACGTCACCGCTGAGAGGCGTAATTCCGTCATGACATCATCGGTCATTCGCTGACGTCATTACGTCTGTCATCGACAGACCGTCACCACCGAGAGGCGTAATGCCACTCCTAGAAAGCAGCATCTGCAATGTAAAACCCTCTTCTGCACATGTTGACTACCTCAGAAGGTGAATTTGACACAAAAAATGTAACAAAAACATTGTATTTAAAGTAAAGATTTATTTAAAAAATATATTATTTCTGTTAACGTCTGCGCGTAATTTGACGTTTCTCAACCGCCATCATTACCTGTGTTGTGTCTTGCGTGTGTGATCTTCAAATTAAAGCGTCCAGCGGTGTTCGATCGTCGGATGTGCGCCAAAAAGTGCCGTTCATTGAAATTTGCATTCTGATTCTCGGTCACCCTCCACTGCTCCTGTTCAGTCTAGGGCTAGGCCTATATCATGTTAAACTTTCCCCCATCAGACGCAACCTTCCATTCACACTGCAGAGGATGCAATTTCCAGTCAGACTCGCATACTCGATGACCATAAACAAATCCCAGGGCCAAAAATTTGACAAACTTGGAATATACCTCCCAGCCCCCCGTGTTCTCCCATGGCCAACTATATGTTGCAATCTCACGTGCAAGAGGTTACTCCTATATATCTATCAAAGTGGACAATAATTCCTCACAATGACTATTCAGCAACAAGACACTCACCCAAAATGTCATCTACAGGAGGTCCTTTAGAAAACCAAGGACAGGTAACCATAGTGCATCACATCCCTAATGACACCCTCCCAGCTTCCCATAACATCAACTATTATGCCTCATCCACCTTTTGCCACCCATTCAACTCCGGAGCAAGGGTATATGCTAGTATATATATATATATATATATATATATATACATACATATATATGTATATACACACACACACGAGACGACCCGTGAACCCATTGGGTTCCCGTTGACAGCGGTCGATAAAAAAACATACAAAATATATATATATATATATATATATATATATAAAAAGAGATAGCTCCAGCGAACTATACCGCTGAGGTTGTTTGCATTGATCAAATACTCCCGAAGAGTACTTGACTGAATCGGGAATTGATTTTTTAATAATTTTTTTCATTGCCCGATTTGAACGAAACTTGATATTGCAGGTCAATGTGAAAAAAAACAGAGAAAAGAAAGTCGAAGAAATTATTGTGAGTAATCTTCTAAACACAATTTTATTTATTAATGAACACGGAAGTATTAGATCAAAATGGCGATGTTTATCTTATACTTAAAAATAAATTGTTCTTTGTCTAAACTAAATGTTTCGAGATTTTTAAATAAATAATTTAAAGAAAAAATAAAAAAAGATAGCTCCAGCGAAACTTACCCTGAGGTTGTTTGCATTGATCAAATTCTCCGGATTGGGAATACTTCACTGAATTGGGAATTGATTTTTTAATATTTTTTCGTTGCCCGATTTTAACGAAACTTGATACTGCACATCGCGGGAGAATGGCGAGTAAGGTGGGCCGAAATTTTTTGCGCTATTGTGTACCGTTTTGGCTGTATTTCGGGAACATACATACATACAAGATGAGAGTTTTCGTAATATAATAATAATAATAACAATATAATAAATATATATATATATATATATATATATATATATATATATATATATATATAGCCTGGTGTTGGCGCAGTGGTTAGGGCAGCGGCTTGGGATCCAAAAGGTCCTGAGTTCAAGCCCCGTTGGGCCACTGAATTAATACACCAGGGGGTTGACTCAGCCTGTCATCCTTCCGAGGTCGGCGAAATGAGTACCAGTATACTGGCCGGTATATACCCCAGTTAAAATAGGTGTACCATATCCCTGTGTTGTAAGAGGCGACCAGGGTTGCGTCAGGAAGGGCATCCGGCGTAAAACTTGTGCCAAATCATTATGCGGATCATAACGGATGATCCGCTGTGCGACCCCTAACGGGAGCAGCCGAAAGAGAAGAAGAAGATAATATATATATATATATATATATATATATATATATGTTCTTGGAAGTATTATGAAAGCGATTTGTGTTCTCATGTTCAAGCTTATAATTCAATTTAAATAAACTTTAAAGAGGCTTAAAGTCGCATAAATAAATTAATTCCGGGTTTTACCGAGTGTCTGTTACATCACCCAATCTAACACATTACAATAGTTATTCTTGCCTGATGTTTGTGTCCTTTATGACATCCTTAAAAACAGTAAGTTTCCTGTTTGGAATGATTTTTAGTTTTGTTTGACTGCCAGACAGGGAGACAGAGTAAAATTATCTCACTCCTCTCTGCGCATGTGCGATCGGAACAAATTCACAGCCAAAGTACTGTTAAACGGCAAACTTGTCTTCCGGTTCATATACTGGTTCGTGTTCATAATATAACATTCATTTTAAACAAGTGTTCCTCGATCATAAACAGACGGAAGGACGGACATGAACCAATTGCTTCACCCCACTTTTCACTTCACGTGTGTGGGGTAAAAATGCTGTGCCAACCGTAAACAGCGCAACACACCTGTCGAAGGCCTTTACACGAGCCAGAAGTTTCTGTTTGTTACGGCAAATGATGAGGACCTGTGTGTTGTTCTTCACAGACTGCGTAAGTACGAGAGTGGGCAGTGTTGAACTCTTCCTCCTCCCTCTTGGCCAGTTCCTCTGGCGTCATCTCGCTCTTGGGCTTATTCATGAGGTTGGTCCTGAGAGAATGTAATCAACAATTTGTACACTTACTACGTGGTACTTTAGAACAAAGCTGTTTTGTGCTCAAAAGAAAAAAATGCATTGTTTTGGAGGAAATCTCTAAATACACAAGTCTTGTTATTTTGAAATGGAATTGATGTGATCATCGCTAAATGAGCATCAACAATAACCTGAGCATCAAAACATCAGGGAGAATGTCTTAATCATGAAGGCTGGTGTCGTTTTGCATCGGTAGACAGGAAGGACAATGGATGGAATCAACAAAACATTCATTGAAGTAAAAGTCATGGGAAGCAAGGCGAAGCAGAAGTTTCGGGCATTCAGCCTTCATCGGAGAAAAAAGTTAAGAAAGCCCCTTTTGCTTGAACGAAGGGTGAACGTCCGAAACGTCAGCTTCTCGTGGCAGTTGGCATACCTCAATGAACGTTCTGGTGACGTCATCCTTTATTGAAAAGAATAACACGATCTGGTAATTTTGAGTTTTTGAAACTCTACAAGCACTTCCCTGTCATAGCCAAGTGCCATTAGGAACACAATAAATTCAAACAAGAGGCCACTATCATTTATTAGTCACTACAATCTCCAATGTTGCTTCCAAATGGTATGGAAGTTTCAGCTTCCTGTATTTACTAGAAGAAGGCCATGGTAAAAACACCACGACATAAAAAAAAGAAAACAAAAGGAGGACTTTTATTCTTGCGCTGGTTGAAAAGCTCAAAATGGGATGGTATATATATGTTTAACAGGAAAGAAATTTTTTTTTGAGAGTGATCAAGCCAACGGTCTGTTACCTATACACTGCCTGGGTTCAATTATTTGCCTGATTGAAAAAAATTATAGGTGTGATGGAAAAGAGAAAAGGGGAGGAGGTGTGGCAACCTGGGTGAAAGACAGCATTGTATTGAGAGAAGGCATTCAAGGCATTAAGGAGAGAATTGATGGAGAGGATTGTGCATGGATAGAGATTAGAGATTGTAAAAACAATAAGATACTGTAGGATGATATGATAGGGCTCCGGGTGGGAAGGAAGAGGAAGGAAGAGTACATGAATAATTCAAAAGGACACAGGGTAAGGGAAGAGTATCAATTTTGGGGATTTTTAACTTACCAGGGATAGATTGGGTCCAGGAACAGGGAAAGGGCAGAACAGATGAGGATTTCCTCGAGGTACTCCAGGATTGCTTTTCAACCCAGTTTGTACAACAGCCCATGAAGGGGAGTGCAGTGTTAGACCTCTTTTTGAGGATTAATCCCAATATGGTTGAGATGTGAGAACATTGAAGACAAGCGGCCACAATATAGCAAGCGCTCCTCTATTATTGAGACGTGAAGTTCGGGATAGTGGTGGAAGGTTGTTAAATTTTAGAAAGGCAAACTTTGAAGGTATGAGAAGTGATTTGGCAGCATTAAACTGGGTAATGTTAATGAGTGGGATGTCTGCATCGGTGAAATGGGCAACCTTCAAGGAGCAAGTGTGTACGGTGTAGAGTAAGCATGTTCCAGTGAGGTGTAAAGGTAGAGGCAGGAAGAAAGCAGTGTGGTACGCAGTGCAATTAAGGATAAGCAGAAGGCAATTATCAAGCACAAAATAGTGGGACTCGAGTCCGACTACGTCGGTATAGGAAGAAACATGAGATGAGTTAAGAAAATTACTGAGCATGCTAAAAGGGAATATGAAAAGGACATCCCAGGTATATTAACAAAAAAACAGTGAGACATTCGAAGAAGAGTGTAAACAAAAAACAGTGAGACATTCGAAGAAGAGTGTAGGCCCATTGAAGAATAGCACAGGGGAGTTTGTGCATGATGAGAATAAGAATGGCAGGGTTTTTTTTTGCTTCTACATTTACACGCGAAGAGAGAACTTCCAATAGCGAGAGAGTATGTCTTGGGGTGAGCAAGGGCTTTAGAAGAGATCCATGTTGGAGTAAATGAGTAGAGAAGGCTCCAGGGCTGATAAATATGCATTCAAGAGTATTGAGGGGAGTGGCTGAGCAGGTAAGCGAGATGTTAATTGATATTCTCAATAGTTCACTGGAGTCAGGGCTGGTACCAGAGGATTGGAGAGGAGAAAATGTAACACCATTATTTAATTAAGGATCTGAGAAGAATTGAGGAACCATAGACCTGTTAGTTTGACTTCAGTTGTGGGAAGGTGTTGGAGACATTAATTAAGGACAGATAGGAAAACATTTAAATAAATAAACAACAAATATCTCTCTCTT
>CM068965.1:77525165-77581211 GCA_035128595.1 Eptatretus atami | reverse complement strand
TATATATATATATATATATATATATATATATATATGTATATATATATGTATATATATATATGACCTCTTGGGATTGTACTGTCATATTGAAGGCCTTCTGATCACAGAATTTGGAGAAGGTCCACTCGGTGTTGCCGAATAAAGCTGTCTGCAATTAAATGCTCATGTTCGTCAACGCATTCTCGATTTGATACAATCGGATTCTTCTTCTTCTTCTTCTTTCGTTTGAAGCATGTGGGTGGCATAATTTGCTGGGGGTGCAGCTGTGCCTTTGATGCAGTGCACCATGTAGGCTAGAACAGGAATTTGTAACTTGTTCAGAGTGCCGGTGATGGCTCGCCGATTCTTCCCGAAGGAGACCGTGGGATCTTTCACGTCCATCAACGAATGCTGGCAGACGGGACATTCGTTTAATGTCCGTCCGAGGGACGGCACAGACCTTGATGAATCACCCTGCCTGTGAAATACCGACCGGGATGACAGTTTATAGCTGAGTCGGGATTCAAACCTAGGCTCGACAGCTCGGAGGTGAATGTGCATACCTCTCGGGGCCAAGGGCCGAGGTTATCACGGCAACCCAAATGGATGATGTGTTCCAATGTCAAAACAGACATAATGGCATGGCTTCTTTGAAGTTGCTCATGAGGAATTTCCATGGTTTCTGGACGTCCGTCATTTCCAAGACTCACAGAAATCTGGAATAGAACTTGAGGGGACACATTCCGTCTCTGGGAATAGTCGGTCAACACCTCAATGTAAATATTGCCGAACAGCTGTGCTCAGGCTTTATTTGCCACATCCACAAAGCGTACGGTCTCACCTTTGTTGGGTGATCACGTATTTGCTTGAGTGCAATAATTTGGCATGTGAACAAGTCCTTTAGTATTTACTGTTGTTTACTTGCCTCCATTGTGTCAGTGGAGAGGTGTCGTTTTATCCAGCCTTACCACGAGGTTAAGATAAAGGTGTTAACGAGTGGAACTGATAATAGCTGGACATAGTTCTAAGTAAATGGTGTTTTTGTCACGAAGCATGTACAGAAGAAGCTTTAATAATGGTAAGGTGTCATGCCTGCTACCTGAGACGAAGTTAACGTATGCAAGCTGCAGGAAAACTGTATTAACGATCACTTCAGGAAACTGAAGTATAGTTATAGAGGTCAAAAAGAAAGAAAAGATCACTACAACCAATTATAATATAAAAATGTAGTTAACTGATCTGTTTTTCATCTCCGTCACCAAAGGTGTTTTCACCTCTGTCTGTCTGTGTGAGCGTGATATCTCAAAAAGTTATGGACGGATTATGACAAAACTTTGTGGATGAGTTGGGGAGGTGACAAGAACAAGCCGATTAGATTTTGGTTCAGGTCCAAATCCAGATCTGGCCTATCGGTAGAGTACAAAACTTTGATGAGGCTTGTTCCTGTCTGATGAGGCTTCAGTACAGTGCATGAGGGGTACACCACCCCTTTCCACACACCCCCACTCCATGTACATACATACATAAAGCAAGGGGATTGACCTCTGTACCTAAAAAGATCTTAGTATAGAAGTTGCTTCATGAATGAATGTGGAGGGGAGAGGGGTGGTTGTGACCAGAAGAAATAATAATAATAATAATAATAATAATAAAAACTAACTCCTAATTTGTTTTGCCAATTATTCCACAGTCATATGTGGTGGGAGAATTTGACCCCACACCCCCCTCCACCCCCAAACCCATCCTTTATCCCTGCTGCTCCATACATCTCCTTTTCATCCACTTACTCCACACTCTAATAACCGGCCTTTCCCCCAGGCATCTTCAGTCAGCTCTGTGCAAACGTAATAAATAGATGGTCCTCAGATCAAAAATTCTAGACTCACTGACAGCCCAAATCCCTCTCGTAGATGTTGGTAAAGAGGTAAATTCCACGCTGATGGACGAATTGTTCTCCATTCGCTCATTTGAGTTCATGAGTTAATTGGAGCTCATAATTGCTCTAACACTGTGAAATTGCAAGGAACTTACTGAAGCACGTTAATATTGACAGCCGTGGAACACCAACTTAAACTATCCATGATTGGTCGTTGGTTGTCCAATCGCTGGTATTCGTCATGCGTACGTACCTCTGCTCAGATCGCCATACACAAGCCAAATGTTGTGCAGCACACGTTAAATCAAAATGGCTATCCGATCGGACATTCGCTTTTTTGGATCATTGTAAAACCGTCCTGGGTAAAGCACGAGGGATGAAGTTAGTTCATTGATACACTGACTTGGAATATTCGAAGCATCTTGGTATTTGTGTGTGTGTGTGTGTATATATATATATGATCGGGCTGGTACATTGTGCAGTGCTTCAGGGAAGAAAACCCAAACAGTGCGTGATGGAGGATGATTTGTTTTCTTGTAAATGCTCTTCACCACATGTTGCCTTTTTCCAGCCTCTCATCTCCAAGTCAAATGAATTTTATTTTTCTTTCATGCCGAAAGCTCACAGAAGCCGATCGAATCGCTCTGCCGAACCGAGCAAAGCATTTCTACCTCCGTCGTTTTCCGAGAAACAGAAAAAGACGGTTGTTTTGCAATCTGAACGTACGAAGACTTATTTTTCTGTCGTACAAACTCCTTGTTTAATTTATTCTCATATTATGGGATGGAGAGGGGGTTCATCACTCCCAAGGTCATTATTTCTTGCCCTTGTGGTCACTTGTCCACCGATATTTGCGCATCGGATCACGTGACTGAGCCGACGCGTCTTTTCTATGACATTGAACTCGGGGTGTGGTGGCATGACCTTCATGTAATTCAAGTGGTTGTAAGATCACCGTACTCTTCATTTTCACAGTTTATTCCACGTTTTGTGAGCATTGAATTTGATGTTCTGGTTTGACAAGTTCATTTTGGAGACGAGTTTTCTAAGCAGCTTGTTTAGGCCCATCTGCTGGTAGGCAAACTAGTTATGTGCATTTGCAGCAAGTCCAGGTTTGGTTCATATATTGTGTTCCAATTTAATTGGGGATTTGAAATCTCAGGGAAGGGTGGTCGTGCATGTTGGTCCTTCCCACAGAATTTTTTTTTCCCAGCTCTATTTATCCTTAAACTCGCCAGCAAATTGCGGTTATTGTGCCGTAAACTGCTATTTTCACGCTCTGTTAGACCATTTCCTGTGCAGTTAATGGGGTTTTATTCGGCAAAGCTGGTTATTATCCATTAATTGCTGGTAACTAGGGTGGAAGATGATGCCTAGGGAGTTCTTGTCTTGGAGGTGACAAGGGCTAGAGCCCATAACAATAGGGGTTTCCCCCGTTTGTGTGTTTTGGAGCAGGGGGTGTGGAGCTGCGGGAAAGGCGGCCCTGTTTATAAGCTTATATTTCTCCCCAGCCTGGCATTGTCGAGCCGAGCCGGTCATTCACACCAGAGCCAGAGGCGGCCCTTAAATAAGGCCACAGGTGGAAGCTCAATGCACATGCTCTCCAGTGCTCAGCGAGGCAGAGCGGTGGCATGCAGCTCTCTTGCCCCGAAGGTCACTCGTCCAGAGAGCTCCCCATTGTTGCCGCCGAGGCACCCGCTGATCGGTCTCCCTTCCAAAGCTGTCGGGACTATGCTGCGCTTGTGACCGTACTCAATTTGAAGGCTCGCCCAACATTTCTAGTTCAGAGCTCCGAGTGTTTTTATTTTATTGTTGTTATTATTATTATTATTTTTTAATCTCTTTCCTTTTGAAAGCCCTTTTAAAACTGTTTTTAGAATATTGGGGAGGAAATAGTTTGGCCGTGCAAATTGCATCATTGTAATTTGCAATACCGTACTTTCTTTCTGCTCCACAATTCGTTTTTATTTATTTTACCCCCCACCCCTCCTCCCTCCAGTTGTGCCTCGCAGGTCATTTGTGCCAATACTATGTGGTGGTTATAGACCAGGAAATTGGTTTGAAGCCTTGCGGTACGTTGATCGTATTTGAATCCACGCTGCTAAAGAGAACTTTCAGTCGAGCGAGTTTCTAAATGAGAGTTTGGTTTGCTTTTGAACAGAATAATCTCACGGCTTTTCTTAGATTTTGGACGAACCGTTGTATCTGCAAATCAAAAAAGTCGTTCGTTCCGTTTTTCTTGACAAAGTGTGGCATCATTTAAATAATCGTATACATCGTCATTACACGCTGTCTGTAACCATTTATACCTGTGAATGTCTTTACGTTGAAAAAAGTTTTTTTTTTGTGTGTGTGTTTAGAAACTTTATTTGTTTATTTATTTTTCTTTGCCAAATTTTATTTTGGAGTTTTGACATCTCGTCAAATCGATGTGCAATTTTGATCGAGGTTTCAAATTAATACACGAATGTGCGCGCAACTCACACACGGTGATTTCAAAAATCTTGTTCAAACGAGATGCTCACAATGAGTCCCAGCCAAGTTGTTTCTATTTTTCAACAGGTAATAATAATTATCCCCATGCCTTAACAAAAAAAGATTAAACAACGGGGGAGATAATTTAATCGGCTCTGTCTGTCTGTCTCTGTCACGCTGTCTCCTCCTAAACGGTTGTGCAGAAATTCATCAAACTTGGAAGTTGTGATAACCGCATGCTCGAAGGTGCGAGGCAGTATCATTTTTTGGTGCCCCCCCCCCCCCCTTCGTGGCTTTGGGATGGAATCAAAAGTTAAAATACCAAAAAATTCAATTACAGGCACATTTTTATTGAAACTTTGAATATGCATTCATTATTGGGTTGAGCCCCTCCCTGTTCACGCCCCAGGGGTGGACTTGGGGTCAAAAGAAGATTTTATTTTATTTATTTATTTTTTTAACTCACAATTTGATTTTGGGTCATTCCTCATGGAACTTTTTGTAACCTTTCAAACTTTGCTTGAGGTGGGAAGCATGGGGATTTGTGATGGCGTGCCACTGAATCCGCTCTCGTTGTTATCATTGTTTTCCTCAACTCCACAGAGTTTGACTCCCGCAATCTCAACAATAGGCCAAGACCTGCTCGCATATTAATACATTTTACTTTGGGGAGATGAATCATCTGTTTACGGATGGGAGGTGGTGATGTATCTTGGAGAATGCCTTTTTAAAAAAATGGAAATGGAAAGCCTTCACCCCAATATGCTTGTAGATTGGGGATGTTTGATCCCATTGTATCCTTTTGAGAGTGGGATGATGTTTGTTGGTCCCCTGTCCAGCTTCCATGTGTAGGGTTAGTTGTGGGAGTGCTGATATGTAAATATGGGATTGGCAAGGTGGCCCAAAGGGCCTTTTGTGTCTATATCTTTCTCCCTTGTGATTTTTGTAGCCTTGGGTGGTTCTGAAGACATTTGATGATGCTTACTCGTTTGTATTTCGACGTTCTGGAAATAATGGTTTATAATGGATGTTTGGGTTTATTTATTTATTTATTTTGGTTTGTTTGTTTGTTTGTGTTGGTGGACCGTTTACTTTCTATGGCTGTTGGTAAATTAGTCTGGCTAGCCCGTTCTCAGAGAATGGAGAGGGTGTGTGTGTGTGTGTGTGTGTGTGTGTGTGTGTGTGTGTGTGTGTGTGTGTGTGTGTGTGTGTGCGTCCGTCCGCATGCAGATCTACTTTAATATAGATCGTTCATTTTCATATCTAATCTACAAGTATATACCATGGACGAGATTCTGCATTTCAAAACTGCTTTGTCTCATTTCTAAATGATCTCTGCTGTTCTTGTTTGAGATTGAAGTCATACTTTCATTTTGGTTTGCAGCAAACTTTCTTCATTACGACTTTCATATTCATGTCTGGAAATCGCTGCTCATCTATATTTACATTAATCAATGCTCAGTCAAAAATACTTGTCTATTGCTTAAATAAGTGGATTTTAATTTTGTAGCTCATTCAAATAAACATATATATATATATAATATTTTCAAGTGTTTGTATGTTTGTTTGTACGTTATTCTTTCACGGCTGAACCGTAGCACCGAGAGGCCTAAACTTTTGGGTGTGGGTACTTCAGAGTCTGGGCAAGGTTTTATGCTACTACCTGTTGGCCATGACATCCGTTTTGAGGCCACCAAAGGCCGCTATAAAGTATATATTGCGATGTGGGATCAGGTCGTGCTGTTGTTGACCAGCAGGCAAAATGTAACCACCATGAGGCCAATAACTCCAGAGCTTTTCAATGTCCAACAAGTCCCGAAACTCCCACCAGGAAAAGCTCATCCAGCCAGGCAGCAATGGGTATCCCCCCCTCCCTGGCAACCCCAACTCCGGTAACGCCTAGTAGCCCCCGCGACTGTAATATATAGACTCAAAACTGTGTGCCGAGAGTATGAGGGCTGTGTATGAAACATTGGACTATCGAGTGTTTCCTTTAACAGGCAATTGTCATCTAAATGCAGTTACTCAGCCCTAAGATGACTGTGTGTTGTTTGTGTGCCCCTGTTTACTCTGCATCCCACAGACATTGTAACATGGTTCTGGAGAATGTCAAAGAGATGTGGACAGAAGTTCCAAAGAGTGGGAAAGGCAAAAAGAAGTCTAAGCCGGTGAACAAAGATCGCTATATCTCAAAGATGTTCCTCCGGGGAGATTCTGTCATCATCGTACTAAGAAATCCACTAACAACAGTGAAGTGAAAACTAAAAATGATTCTTTCTTCCTCCACCACCACCCCCCCCCTCACCCCCCTCCACCCAGAACCACCACCACCACCAATTCCTTAACTGAAGATATTTGTACCCTTTGTTTTGGGGGAAAAAAATTCCAATAAAATTCATGCTTTTCAAACTATTTATTTGTCTTATTTTGAGAACAGTATTGCCCAGGTGTTTGCTTCTTCCTTGTGTGTGTATGTTGAAAAGTACAGTTACACACTACCACAAGCGGGAATACTTTAATAATGTACGTGGTCAATGCTTGCTTATTATTTTCATCACAAGACCAGCATCATATCTGTAAAGTTTTTGACATGCCTTTTGAGTTTCAAGTTCACATAACTTGGTCGTGGTAAACCGGGTGGTTGTGCATGATGCATATCCGGTTTGAGTAGAGTGAAGGTTCCATTACTTTCTCTGAATCTCGATTTGATATTGTCATTAATATTAAAAGGTCGCCAAGTAATGTTAAGCATATTAATGTTTATAGTAATGTTAAGTATACCTTAAAAGAAAATTGGACTCGTCAACATGCGTGATGGGGAAAAATGTTTCAATGTGTTTGAGCACGAGATAGAAGCTCGATGGTCAATGTTTGAACCCCAAAACGAGCTAAACTGCTCTACTAATTAATATATTGTGCTATTGCATTGGGAAGGCTGTTCTTTGCAACAATGGCACTCATTTTGACTCTCCAGTGTGCAAGCAAATGCGCATTTGGCTGATTGTGTTCTCAAACTACCCAAACTAAATCTTACTTGTGTGTGCAACCACGATATAAAAAGAACAAGTTAAGCAGTCACTTGATCCTCCATCTCCCCATCTCCTCCTGCCCCCTAAGATCGCAGGATGGTGTGTGGCAGGTACGGCACTGCAGGTCAGGATCCATGTGGGTGGGAATAGCCATTGTGGCACTTGGTTCCTAGTCTCACATCGGTGAAGAAGTTCGTACAGCTAGCATATTTGGTGCCATTTGACATGCTTTGGCAACACCTGATTCTTATCAAGAAGAATGGAATGAGCGTTCCAATGGTACAGTTCTGCAAGAGTTGGAACGACACGATCACTTCACAGCTGACGACTCCTAACCGCCCAAGCTGATGCCCGTTTTCTGCCCGCACGGTGCCAACGCGTCTCACCAGCATTCGACACGCGTGCTCCAAATACACCTCATTAATTCTGCAGTATTGAGATTGTGAGTCTTCTTTACATTGTCATTTTGGAAGCTGCACAAGGCTTATGGTAATTCCTTGAAAACTTTTCTTTAAAATGCATTAACACTAATGCCTTGGTAAAGTCATTCAAGCAAGACCACAGTGGGACTTAATGCATTCCCATGTCATAACATGAGCTTTTTTGTGTCATCGAGGTGTGAGATACACCCCGCAGGCTTAAATGTAAGTGGTAAACCATGCGAGGAGCTCTTCCGAGCATTGAAAACTGACACTTTCTTGTACCGTTTCAACATAACACTGCAACAACCTGTCTGGAAGGAATTAACGGTGATGCCTTGGGAGTCAACTGAGCTCGAGTGGAGGAGGCGTCCGGCTCGGGATAACGGTCACCTGTTGGAAGGCATTCCCTGAACGCAAATGTCAAACGCGTGTTGTGTTTGTATGTTTGCCGCTCGAACTTCGGTCGCTGGCAAAACATTCCCTTCGCAAACCCAAGGGGTCCCGGATTCGATTTCAAGCGACACCTTATCCATCTCTCCCGTCGGCGCACCTGTTCGCTGAATTACAGTGGTGAACTGCCAACGGTACACGCCTCGTCGTTTGTTGTTGTAGTGACAATACAACCGCATTGTCAGGAAAATGGTGGGCTTTTCGCCGCCAGAAGAAATATTCCATTTATGTTCCCGGTAAACTGTTGGCGTGCAAACCACATTCTGGGATCTTGAATGGATTTGCGCAAATTCGGATAAATTCCTACCTCGTGCATTCTAATCTCGACTGATGGGCTTTCTTTTTATTAAAAAAAGATTTTTGGATAATCTTGTGTGAATGCTTGGTCTTGTATATGAAAAGAGCCTTTTGTGGTCTTTCTTCAAACTGCTATCCGTTTTCGACGTAATCTCTCGTCCAACTTATACAATCCATCCGTGATGTCTGTGGATGAAAAATGTGATATTTTATGTCGATATTGTTCAAGAGAACGGATTTTCTTTTAGGAGGTCACTCATCTCGTTGAATTCCCTTTTGCAACGGCATTAGTAGGCAGTCAGTACCCCCAAAATGTATCCTTTTGGATAACCACAAGGGGGCCTCATATGATCACTTTGGAGGTGGTGATAAACACAGTAGATAGAGGATGCTGCCTGGGGTATTCATTATGGACATCATATGTGGAACAGTGATTATTTGAAGATCCTGAGGAGTTTGGAAAAAGTAATTGATATCTTGTAAGAGAAAGACCAACACCCACCATGTGAAGCAGATATACCAATAGGTGGCAGTAAATGTGTGGCCTTGACAAAGTGATGGCCCATCAAGAGCCAGGAAGCATCCTCATTGGAAAATAATTAAAAGGTTCCGTTAAGGTTTGAAGAGGATCAATTGAAATTGAGGATATTGAGACATAAATGGTCTTTTTGGGAGAGGAAAGGCCAATTGTTGAAAAATTAACGTGGAACCTTTAATGTCCATACGTGTCGGTGAGATTAGTCCGTGCAGTATCGGAATGATAAGTCTGTTCTTGCCCCCTCTGCCCTTTCGTAGCCCCACGTCCCTCCCTAACCCCTCGAGGTCGCACGCGTTCTTCCCGCAACCCCTTCTTTTGTTGAAACTCCCAACATCCATGCTTGCTCCTCACCTCCACGTCTTTGTTCCTCTCTCCTTGCACTTGTGGAACCTCCCTCAATCTGTTCAATCCCACTCTTCCCTCCAAGGTTTCAAGTTGGCAGTGCATCACCACCTCAGGTCAACCTCCACCCCTACCCATGATCCTTATTATCCCTATTAACATTCCCCCACCCAATTTACTTGCAGGTTCCTATGTTTGGTTCCCGCTTCTCTTTATTTATTCTATTGTTGAATCTATGCGTTCACTGCATTGCCTGTACCTTGCTGTTCACCGAACGCACACCTTATACAGTATATGAAGAGGTGGGAGCTGAACATGTGAGAAGTAAAATTTATTTTACTCTCTTTGTACTGCCAACCAGGAGCCATCTATTTATGATGTATGGTATATTGTAAAGGAACATGGTGGGCGAGCATGCTAGAAGAGTCGGTATAAGAGAGAAGTAGGAAGGGGACTGATGTGTGCTGGAACAGATCACAGTATGATGATGGAAGGGAATGGGCATTGATGTTGATGGAAGGGGTAAAAAACAATTCTTCCACATTTCCTTGTATAATAAATACGTATGTACCCCCAGAATATGTATCCAAACTTTTTCCCCAAACACCTCACTTTGCATTCGTCAAGCCTCACCATCCTCCAATAAGCCTGGTGTTGGCTTAACGGTGAATGTGGTTGGGTTAAGATCTTTTGGTCTTGAGTTTGAGCCCTTGTTATCAAGTTGAATTAACACCAGGTGGGTTGACTCAGCCCGTCAACCTTCTGATGTGGGCAAAATGAGTACCAGCTTCCTGGTAGCGGGCACTGCATCAGTGGTACAGCTCTGCCCCTAGAAATGATGCAACCAGCAGCTTCAGGCTGCATATGCAACAACAACCCCTTGTACACCTCCCAACCCACCACCACCTCTTCCAAAACCTCCAAACATATGTCAACATATAAACTCTGCTGTTCATAACAAATAACTCAATTGTTCTATCCATCTGGCTTTTCTCGCCTTCCATGTAGTTATGAGTAGTAGATGGGATTATAACCATTATGTTTAGTCATTCATTCATTGCCAATGGAGTGTAACTGTGCTTCGCTACAGCAACCAGCAGCCTCTTCTTTCCTGTCATGTGTCCAGTGTGTGGTCGAATTAGCTCAATGTAGGTCCTGTCGTGGGCGAGCACTATGATGCAGCTCTGGCTGATATCCAATCATAAGAATATCCGAGCCACTAGACCTTTACAAACAATCGAGAACAAGATTCAACAACCGTACTGTGATTAACTTGCCCCCTCCCCCCCCCCGCTAAACTAAACAAGTACCTTGCATGCGAGTTCTCAGGTTTTCATTGGTGGTATTTTAACCTTGTGGTTTGGAGGTTTAGGACTTAAAACACAACCGAGACATTTGTCAACGCAGACAAATAATGAAATGGCAGTTATCAGAGCTCATGGATATAGGTTGGTAGATGGTCTGGATTCCAGAGGTACGTGCACTCACCTCTGAGTTGTCTAGCCTGCGTTTGAATCTCGAACCAGTTCTAACGTTTTACAGGCAAGGTGATTCATCGATGTGTATGCAGTCTGTCAGATGGACGTTAAACTGGGGTGTGTTCCATTACCAATAAGCTTGCTCTCGCTTGCCAAGTCAGCCGTTCCTTCGCAACCATTTCGATTGAGTGCTTGCTTGAGTGCTTAAGACACTTAGTGAGTGCTTTACAAGCTGATTGGTAATGGAACACACTCCGGGACATCCCGTCTGCCAGCACCAGTTGGTGGAAGTTAAGATCACATGGTATCTTTTGCGAAGAGTGGGTGAGTTATCGCCGGCACCATGGCTGGATTCCAAATTCCTGCTTTAATTTACAGGGGGCATTGCATCAGCAACACAGCCACGGCCTCTGCAAAAATTGTTGTGAATCCACAGGTACATGCTGCAGAAGAATGATGATGCTCAGAACTCATGTTCTTCCTACTCTGGCCAAATTAAGAGGTCATAGTGCACTAATTTGGAACAATGTCGCGAAGGAACTGGAGCAAAGAGTTTGATGTTTTATCAAACTGTTTGCCAAGTGGTATACCATCTACCCAATGATTTTATAATATTGTTGCAACTGTCTGGTTCATTTCGGTAGACCAGTTAGAATCCAGAGGGTCACGTCAAAGTGACCGCAACAGTCGACCTCTTCAAGCGCTCCCTGTCCGATGACCGACCACGTTACCGTGCAAATTGGAGGTTTGAAAATGATGTGGCCCTGTGCTGTGCCGATAGACGTCACATGACTGGATCTAATCACAGACCGAGCAAGCTAAGTCACATGATGCAATTTTATAAGCTGCTTGGAGACTGCGACCAATGGTTCCTTAACGGGTCTTTAAAAACCACCAAATTAATCAGCCACCATAGCCAGAATACACCACTGAGACCAAGTGTTTATGAAAACAACTGGAACCACCACTTGTAAATGCGAGCAGTTATGCTGGATACTGAACGACACCTGTTCCAATGGCGGTCATCCTATTGCATCATTTTTATGAAACTATATTTATCATGACTAGTCAATCCCAAGAACTGCCACGTAGAACTGCGAGCAGCGAGTTATATGTGAGCGCTGACAAAGGTGCGAGTCACGTGGAATAAAGTTTGATAAGTGTGATGTCATAGTTCACATGGGATGGGAGCCATATTGGATTGAAGGAATGCATTTAATTATATTTTTCTCTCAAACCATTTCACGGAGTGATGCGAACCTTTCAATATATCATCCACTACCCATGGGGAAAAGTTTTGATAGCTATCATATCATATGAATGTACGGTCATATGGTTTGGCAGCCATATTGGATGAAACGAAAACCTTAAAAAGTTCCCTCCCTTGAACCACTGAATCAATGGATGCGAAACCTTATGTATATCATGCATTAACCATAGGGACAAAAGTTTGATGACTGATACGTCATCGGTAATTTTAGACACACATGAGGAGAGGTTGACAGCAGAGATATAAACAAGTCACCTGAGCCCTCAAGTCTTTGAAGGCAAGTCTCAACTCAAGTGTTTGAGGGCAAGTCTCAAGTGAAGTCTCAAGTCTTTAAGGCCAAGTCTCAAATGAAGTCGCAAGTCACAAAATTTGTGACTCGAGTCCAAGTCTTCGACTCGAGTCGCCATCTCTGGTTGATGGTGTCGAACTGTATATTTAAGCACCGTATATCTAATATCACAATGAATTACTTTACGCTTATGCTAAACATTAACTTTAAGGAAATAACTGCCCGATTTTAAACATTATTAACCCCTAAGAGCCATTTCCACAACAATGTATACCTCTATTTCCTTTAATGTGGATCAACTCGTAACCATCCATATCCATTCTCTTCCTTATGTTACATGTTGACCTCAGGCCACAACAGCGAGTGGGTAACCCGGAGGGGGTCACGGCAGAAAATAATGACACTGATGTGCCATTAGTGTTGTTTTAAGGGTGAAACCAACCTACAGCAGGAGACTGAAAGGTAACTTTACAAAGAATATTTATTATTACCTTATAAGGGAACACTGACTACCTTAAGTACAATAATAGTAATTAAATGAAGACTTAATGACTTTCGTAAGAATCCCCAAATTGAATAAGTAAAAATGTCACAGACAACAATGCAGCTATAAGTTAACTCATGACTCAATGTGGCAACAACCTCACCGGGTCATAAATAGGTGAAATGTCGCCGGTGTGCACACAGGATGAAGCTGGTGAGCACACAGGATCGTCATGTTTTACAAGTCCTCATATCACCGAAGCATGGAGAATAACCTGAGTCCACACGTAAAGCTGCATCACAGATGGTGAAGACAGGAACTCCAAGCTGTAAAGGACAATGTGTTACTCGAAAGACAGGACAAGTTGGAGGGACGAATAAGCTCCGAGAGTATACGCCAATCAACCAGCCGAGTGCCTTCTTAAAAAGTGGTGTGTAAATCACCTGAAATGACGCTAATGAGGGTATACAAGGAGAAACTTTGAAATTGTCGCTGAGGTACGCACTGCGGGTTGAAGTTGGTCATTCGTCGTCAGGAAATAGGTGTCTGAATTTGCCCAGGTTTGCATGCAGAAGACCCCCAATTCCTCCTTCACTGATTATGTCAGTTTTAAAACAATACTAGCATAACCCGTGCTCTGCGCGACATGTTGGGGTGGGTGTGTTTGAGAAAGGAACTGATGCAGAGTATCAGTAGTAATTTTACTTTAATGCAGTAAGTGGAATACCATTTCACTGTTTCAGAACCATTTTATTTACTTTTTTTGTACCATGGACCTCATATGGTCTTTGAGATAATGTAAGCCGAATATCACGTTACTCGAGCGCAGAACAAAGTCGAAGATAGCGCGACACGAAACCACAAACTCGGAAATAATATATAAGATGTACCACTTGAAACAGAGCATGGCAGCTCAAGCAAACGTGTCCATTCCTTCTCTCCTTGTCCTTACCTCCTCCTCAAATTGCTGATGTCTCTTATCTTGTGTTGTTGTGGTTGTTGTGACTTAACAGGAAATTTAACAGCCAAAATAACCTTCACCCAAAGCACAATTAAATGTTATACTGGTCCGTAACACTTATTTATCGTGATTTCAACTCCAACCATCTGTGATGAGATGAGAGGAAAGAAGAAACAGTTTTGACTGAATGTTTGAAGGTATTAACTCAGAATGATTCATATTAATGAATGACCTTTTAGTTTTGGTTTGTTGGTTATTTTGAGAATGAAGAAGAGAGCGAACAAGTCTGGAGACGGCGATGGTTCACGAGCAATGTACACGGTTCGCCTTTTTTATTTTTTGACCTTCGAGGGGACGCCACGGGCAAACTGGCGGGAATCGGGAAAAACGTAAATGATGAAAGTTGTAGTACTCGAAGAGCACTACTTGCATACCAACTTTCATTCGAAACAGTTGAAAACCCTAGGAGCTCGATGCCCAATTTATTGATTTTTTTGACATTTTCTAAGTTCGTGACCTTGTGACCTTGACCTTGGGAAGAAAATGAAAAATCCAGCTCCGTGGGGCTATGCAGGTGCCATTGGGCTAACCAAATACCGAAACCCCTGCCAGATTCGACAAACCCTCTCGGAGAAGATGTAACTTGAAATCGGCTTCCCCCTAAAAACATGTTTTTTGGGCGTGGCTCCACCCATAATGGCGCAGCACGCCCATTCTCAGGAAAACACAACTAGATCATGATATAAACCTCCCACCCAAATTTTATCAGGATCGGATCAAAACCCACGGAGCTATGCTCGGGACAGACAGACAGACAGACAGACAGACAGACAGACAGACCGACCCATAACGAATATAGTGGTCACTTACTGACTCGTGAACCAAAAAGACATGTTTGACGAAAAAGGTAGGCAAGGAGTCAACGAGTAAGCAGACGTGTCGGACACATGACCGACAAAGAAACAAAAGGCCATTAAAACAAAAACAGCATTATTTGTTTAAGAAAGCTCTTTTGACACAAAAGCTTCTCCCAGACATGTTTTGCACATTATTGGTTCCAAATTATTATTCTTATGCAGAAACCTGTGTGGTTCATCAAATAATGTGTACCTTAGCTTTTACAAAGCAAAACAACACATATTACACTGGGAACCATATTCGTGCAGCGTGAATGATGTGTTCAATATGACCTCCACGGAGTGCCAGGCAAGCGTTCACTCTGACTGCAAAGTTCTGTGTAACCCTCTTGCATGTCAGAGGTGAGCTGGATCTCATACACTACTCAGTAGCTCTTTTGAGCTGTTGGATGTTCCGTGGGTTGTCTTTGTAAACATTGTCTTTGGCATAGCCCTACAGAAAGAAGTCCAGTGGGTTGAGGTTTGGGGAATGGGGAGACCAGATGTGCTCTGCTTGAAGATGATTACACTGTGGCCAAACTTCTCTGCCTTGTCAGGGCCGGTGTAAGAATGTTTGATCTGCACTTTGTATGGATAAAGTTCCATGTCCTGCCTCAGGATCTGAAAGACAGTAATGTGCGAAAGACCAAGGTCCTGTGAGCGAGTGTATCTCCTTGGACCTTGAGTGACAGATTCTCTTCTGAATGCCCAGTCTCTTTTATCTCTGATTTCTTCAGATTGGGAACAGTGCCTTATTACTGGAAATTCTTGAGCTTATGAAGAATATATTTCTTGCTGAATGGATCTCTCACTTTGAAATGAAATGTCTTGGTACTACGTGGACACAAGCCATATAGTACCAAGACTTTGGAAACAACCTGTATATTATTTAATATAGCAAAATAGATGTATATTGTCGTTGGCCAGACAAATGACAAGTACATTGGTTCCGTTGGGGAAGGCTTGTTGCCTTTTGGCTGGGAAGTTCTTCTCGTTGAGTCGGCCTCAATGTTTGTTGGTTAATTACAATATATGTGACGGTCACCAAAATATTTCCATTGGTTTGTCTTGACCCCGGAAACATGGGGTTTGACAACAAATTTGCTTTTGAAAAAGCCATTCTTTTCGCGCCATGAGGCACATAGGGCTGCCGAGACAGTTTCCTTGGCTAAGTTGCACAATCCTGGACGGGTCGCCATTCCGACGCAGGATACAGGAGGCCCTTGCCATTCGAGTGAATTATGTTCTTGACAATCCACATGAACTGCAAGTCTGGATATAATGTGCAAACTTATGGGGTAATGGGGAAAATAGGGTCTTCATGTTTAAAATGGATCACCTCACCCCTTTTTGCCAAACTGTACCCTAAATTAACATGTTTGTGCATTGTTTTTGTGGAACTTATTTTCATGAATATAAGAGTTATCAAGAACATAAAGTTTATTTTCTTGAGTTATTAATAAGGTCATGAAACTTACCTTTAATAATAATGTTGATTATACACTTGATCCAATAATGTTGATGATAAAGTTGATCCAAAAATGCGATGGCGACGGTAAAGCCGAGTTGATAGAGATGATGATGTTGGTGGTTTGAGGGGGTATTGGGTTGACGGCTCTGGTTGAGATTCGTAAGGAGATGGCGGAGTTGTGCTGGAGGAGGTGGCAGTGGGGGAGACTGAAGACTGAGGTTTTATGAATAAACTGGTGATTTTAGTTTGTGTCAACTTTTTAAAGAGCCCTTTTTACATTTCCCTGTATAGAGCCATTGCGGCATGAATTTCTCACTTGAACTTGAGGCTCCTCTCCATAAAATGGTAGTTTCAAAGAAATGATCAGTAAGTTCATCTGCCAATGTAATGCACTTGAAAACGGCATTGGCAGTAAGCTGAGGTCTTACAGCAACTACCTCATCCTCCTCATTCTCACTCTCGCTCGACGCTATTATCTGCTGAAGGTCCTCCTCCGATAGCTCAGTCGAGTGTGACTGGATCACCTCTTCAATGTCATTCTCCTCCATATCTTCAAATCCCTCTCCTCAAACATCTTGGACTAACTCGACAATTCTCCTCATTTCTTCAGGGATGCTAGGGAAACCATTGAAATCATTTACAGTCTTCTTCCACATTTCCTCCAACAGGCTTCAAGTGTAGAAGGCTTGATTTCATCCAGCGATTACTGAATGTTCGTTATGCAGTCAGCAATGCTATAACTTTTCCAACAATTGCTGATGCTGGGAAAGGTGTTTCTCGGTGGCATCCAAAATATGATGAAATGCGCGTCGAGTGTAGTAAGCTTTGAAGGTCGCAATAAATCCCTGGTCTACTGACTGCTGCAGGTGTTGGGCTTCAGAAACAACATTTCAACATTGGGATGCATCAACTGGAGGTTTTCTGGGTGCCCTAGCACATTATTGAGGATAAGAACCATGAAAGCCAAATTATTGGACTGTACATAGCATTCAAGTTCATGCACAAAGCAGTTGTTAAACCAGTCCAAGAATACCTGCGGGGTAATCATTACCTTTCTATTGGCTTTCCAGTAGACTAGGAAAGGATTTTTGTTTTTGCCCTTTAAAGCACACTGGTTTAAGGAACAGTAAACCAACACAGGTTTCACTGTACAGTCTCCTGATACATTTGAACACATAAGCGTCAGCCTGTCCTTCATGGATCACGGCGACTCACAAAGGAAACTTTAGCACTTGTCACTTGCAGACACACATGCCATTATTTTGTCCTCACTTTTCTTAATGTATCTCACAGTTGATGCGTTGATCCGGTAATGGCGAGCAACAGAAGCCAAACTCTCACCTCTCAAGATTCGATCCAATATGCAGTTATTCAATGACATTGGTACAAGGACACACAAAAACGAGATGAGTTGTATTGTCATCAGAGTGGCATGTTATAACCTTGAGAAATGCTGGGCACGGGCAGACTGTTGTTGTTGAGGGAGAGAGAAAATGGTGCATGTGTTCTTCCACAGCACACCAGCACTATACTTATGGGTTGGCGTGTGCCGGTTTCGCGAATAGTACTTGCGGCTTTGGCGCGCGCCAGTATAATGCAAGAAGCAAGAGAAAATTGTTACCATGCCAACCCGCGATTATTCGAGCACCTTGACCGCAATCCGCAAACCTTGCCTCAATCAAATTATTGCGATAGAGTGAATCCATGAAGGCGGTAAGGACCTCCTGTACTCGAATGGCTTATTTGCCAGAGCTAGTACTCATTTTGCTGACCTCAGAAGAATGACAGGCTGAGTCAAGCCAACTGATGTTAACGAACGGCATGACTGTGGCTTAAGCCACCCACCTTAACCATTAAGTTAATACCAGGCTTGAATTTACTTTCCTATGTACTATATTTCCTCCTAGTACTACATACTTTCCAATGAATTTCTAAACCGGAATGTCTGCCATTTTGAAAAATAGGACCACTGGACCTGGGCCCTGACCTAATGTTGCAACCCAAATTTGGTAGCATTATGACTGGTGGATCTCGACAGGAAGATTTTTGAAGGAATTTACGCAATTTTCCCAAACGTTTACTAAGCCGGCCATTTTGACACACTTCCAGTCACGTGGTCAGCATGACCTCCACAATTTAACATCACTACCCTGGCCTAATGTTGCAACCCAAATTTGGTAGCATCCTGACTGATGGGTCATGAGAAGAAGATTTTTGAATTTTTTTTACTAAGTCAGCCATTTTGACCTACTTAAAGTCAAGCGACTGGAACGAGCTTTCAATCCTCATTATCAGTCAGGAGCGGAAGGTTGCTGCCAAATTTCAGCCGGATCAGCCCAGTGGTTTAGCCGGAGAGGTTGACATAGTTAATGGACGGACGGTGCTTGATGACGATAACTTATCTGGAATTCCAATTCCAGAGAAGTTAAAAATGGTGGTGTGTGATCCACATGCCACTCTGATTCTTTGTGGTGTTCTTTTGGGAAACCTTCTCAATGTGGAGAACTTCCCTACCAAAGGGAATCCATAAACAGCCATTCCCATACAGAACCAATCTACTTGTCTTTTGGCTGGCCAACTTGTGTCTCTTTCTGTGGCCCAGTGTCCAAATAATGATTTGAAGTGCGTGTGTTACAATGTTTCCTATCATCACTAATCATGCTTATTTGATGTGGACTTGGGATATAACCATTCAGGATAGACTTAATGTGGCTTGTTCTTGTTTTTGTCATTGACGTCGTTTTTGCAATCCATCCACCACAATCGGTACTACAGACTAAGAAGTTGAACGTAGATTTTCCGTGTTTAAGAATGTTTTAAATCTAAAATTATTTAAACCATTTATTGTCTTGATTTGAAAGAAAGTTGATTACAACCTCTCAGTTGGCTCATGATATTTATGTCCGCACGAAACCAATTGGGTGGACATGAAATCATGGAAAAGAGTCCTCAAAATGATTGGAGTTTCAGGAAAGTTGTATTGCAGGCCAAAATGTTGATGAATATACGTTGAAAGTTTTTGTGTTTGGAATGAAATTTTAACACAAAATCTTAATCTCAACTTTAATTTCACCACAGTTATGTGGAACTTTAACTTTTTGTGGCTCGTGCTGATGTATTAATTTCAAGAATTATGTTCTTCTTATGACATCCACTTTGTTGGGACATTGTTTTCTACTGGCTGTAACTAAGGTGCATCGCCACTATTACCGAGGATGAATTAGATTTGTAGCCATCAGCTACTAAAATGATTGACTTCCAAAACCTGATGAGCTTCTACACCCCAATTGTTTGGTGTCAGAGTTTTCTTTCTCCTTGTCTTGCTCTGACCTTTGGTAACTAACCTGCAACACAATGGGGGAAGAGATTTTATGATGCCTCGGACTCGCCAGATGGGTATTTGAAGCATTCTGGAAGGATAACCATTCCACCGGTTAACCCACTTCACCGTGATCAAACACCGCCAGATTGTCTACGACTGCTTACGCAGCTGACCCCCTCATATCGGAGGCTCATTCCGCTATCCACAACCTGTGAGCGTGGGTGGTTGGGGATGGTTTCCCCCAGTGTGCTCACATGAAAACACCACTTCCACCACCTCAAGAATCATGGTTGGATTAAAGTTAGAGTGGAGCACTACCATGAATAGAACTGGATTACTGCACAATAACCTCAGTTCTCTACTGCTGAATTCCCCTTATTATAATCTCTCATTTTTATCCGCAGCTTGCCCGATCTCCACCAAATTTTGCATACTTGTTGGAGGTACCCAGGGTAAGATCATATGCACAAAATCAGAGCCGTATATAGATAGAGTTGCAGCAATGACCCCCTCTGTTTTTCAAGATCACATGACGCATGGCAACCATTATCAGAACAGTGATACATCATAAAAACATCAACAAAAAAACTTCAGAATTTGGATGAGAAAAATGACAGATTGTTGTGCCTGGGGATGTACCAATTGCTCAGAAAAATGTCAATGTACAAGTTTCCCACAAATACCGTAAGAAACTAAAGTCAATCGACTGAACTGGCAAGCATCGTCATCTTTATGGCTGTGCAAGGTAAATTAAGTAGTTTATTGTTGTACACATTCAGTTTGGGCAAATATGTATTTATTTCCAGTTCATCATTGTTAATTAATTGGTTAAAAGCCTAGCACCAATCGCTACATTTGAAGGAATGTGTTTGTTAATTTGGCGAGGCATAGCCTCTACACTAGGCCTACGCACAGTGTGTGTGATCTTGCGGTTGATGCATAGGCAAGTCAATATTGCTTACGTTTACGTCAAATATCTCGCAGATAGCATAATTATGATAGTAAAGACAAAGCAAACTTTATTCGCTCTTTTTGGATTTTGAGCATCAGCATCATTGATTAATAAGATTATAAAATCGAATAAAAAATAAAATAGTGCACATGATTTGTTACAATAACTTGTGAGCAAGAGAACAAAAACAAGGAGCTGATACTCAAGGTCCCCCACCTTTTGGGTGGTATGAGGAATAGATCTGTGTAATATGAAAGTTAAATCTTGAACGTTTTTTGAAATATTGGGTACACAAGCCAAGTTACTGAAATGGTTGCCATGGCAATATAATTCAGCCAATCACAGCCGTGTTCTAATCAGGTTTAGATAATGCCATGAGGAAGGAATAGATATCTGCAATATGAAAGCGAAATGTTCAACGTTTTTTGAAATATCACACACAAAAGCACATGGACGGATGATCGGTCGGTCGGACGGAGCTCATTTTAATGTCCCCATCTCCGACCTTGTCGGAGAGGCCAGGGACAATAAGTTCCATGGTATTGAAGTACATGCAAGTCAAAAGACTGTATACAAGAATGTTAGGAGCAGTCAGTAGTCAGTAGTCAGAAAACAAATTCAAGCAAACAGACCAACGTACCATCCATCCATCAGGACCATACTCTGTGCAGAGCGTTGGTGCTGCCTGAGCAGTCTCCTTGGCTGTCGGGCACAATCCTGGACGGGTTGCCACTCCGACACAGGATACCAGCATGCTGGCACTCATTTTGCTGACCTCGAAAGGATGACAGGTCGAGTTAACCCCACCTGGTGTTAATTCAACAGAGGAGTGGGGTTTGAACTCAGGACCCCAGGATCCCAAGCACGCCACCCTACCAATTAAGCCAACACTCGGCATACCAACATACAATCGTACATGTATATGAAAGAAACATTATTTATGGTTTAAACGTATTTCCAGAATTCACTTTTCAATCTGCAACAATTTAGGGAAAGGGCAGACAAGGTTTCATTTGTTTTTGCAAGATATGTTTATCAGCTTGTATGTTTTTTTTTTTTTTTATTTTTGTCTGTAATCACGTATAAATCACTCTGCAGAGCAGTTATCATTGGAAATTTTTGTAACTTCGCATATCGAGCCTATAGAGTCCCTTTCAGCCATAAAATTTGAAGGTCAAGGTCAAAGGTCAAGGTCACTTTGTCGCAAATCAGGGGAGTCGACGAAACCCTTATTTTTTGAGTAATTTTGATCGGATCGTCTTCAAACTTCATGGGAATATAGTTCATGGTCTGGCGCTCAGCTGATTAATTTTTGTTGGCGATTGGCCTTGACCTTCATGGTTAGCGCCTAAGGTCAAACATATTTGACCCCAAGGTCAAATTTTCAAGTTTTAGGAACCATATCGTGTAGTACTCAAATTGAACACCTCGATGAGTGCTTTCTAGATATGTCAAGCTTGAGACATTATGACGTCATTTGGTGACGTTATGAGGCAAACACATATTTTTCATTGGTTACTCTGTAGAACGATTCTCATCGGAATCTCTCGTAGGCAGATATTCCTCAAGGAGTCGCTCCTGGTGGATAGCATCTGTTCACCTCAGTGTGACCTTAAAAGGAAGTCACACGTGGTCACCTTTTGGCAAGATACGGGTCACCCTAAGGGTGACATTGGTTTATTTATTTATTTTGTTGGCAAAGGTGTGAAAAAATAAGCAAAATGTAATTTTTAGTTGGAATTGCACAACAATTCAATTCAATCTGGTTTTATTAACACATACTGGATAAAACGTCTAGAGACTATAAGCATTTGTTTACATCGAAATAACAAAACAATCACATTTCAGCAAGACCAAAAAACAAGTCATTCTACGGTTGAAAAACATGGTGGTTACATCTTTTTACTTCAAATTCGTATTTACACTGAAATTAACATTTCATAGTTATCTTTAAATTTTTTTGACTCTTTATAGACCGAAGCCCTCAAAGCCAAACACCCGGCTGCCCCGCCTGACCTCAATCTACCAGCCGCGCCCGACGGTGAATTAGCCACTCCGATGGTTCTTTCTGAGCATTTCGTCCAAATCGTGGTCAACCTTTTTACATCTGGGTCGGTTGTGGGCCCTGATGGGCTCAGACTGGGACATCTTCAGGCTCTTTTGGGTAAGAAATCTGTTAATGCAGGGGCCCGCTTACTCTCTTCTCTTGCCCTGTTCATTAACATGGTTCTGTGGGGAGAGGTTTCCGAAGTCGTGTGTCCTGTTTTTCTCGGTGCAAATTTATTTGCTCGAACCAAGGACGGTGCTGTTCGTCCGGATCGCTGTGGGTAATACTTTGCGCCATCTCACAACCAAAGCCGCAGTCCGATCTTTTTCTGAAGATCTCGGGGCTGAGCTACATCCTGTCCAGTTGGGTTATTCAACTACAGGTGTGTGTGAAGCGGCTGCCCACTCTACCAGCCTTTATCTAACAAATCCGACTCCTAATCACGTCTTTCTTAAGATCGACATGTGTAATGCATTTAATTGCTTGAGGCGTGACTTTTTTTTTGTCTGAAGTACTAAGGTGCAACCCCAGTATCTATCTGCTCATCTGGCAGGCATACGCCAGGCCTTCTGATGTGTTCTACGGCAATGAGGCCATTTATTCAGCAACTGGCATTCAACAGGGTGACCCCTTCAGGCCAGGTCTTTTTTCTCTGGGTATTGACCTAATAGCCAGGGTGTTTCAGAGTTCAAAATATGGTACCTCGACGACGCATCATTTGGGGATGAACCCGCGAAAGTGCTGGCTGACCTCCAGAATGCCATTGCCCGGTTGACCGACATTGGCCTCGGGATCAATGGTGGCAAGTGTGAGTTGACCATCCTCAAACATGCATCGTTGAATGACTGTCAACTTACCGAGGTAATATTTAAGGCAGTGCTCCCTGATATTAAGATTGTCTTGATCAATTGTACTCTTCTTGGTGCTCCGATCTCCCTGAGGCCTTTACTCAAAGCTATTATCGAGAAGTACAATGACTTGATCCATATGGCAAGCCGTCTGGAGAAAATTGACACACACGAAGCATTTGTGCTGCTCAAAAACTGTTTCACCCTACCCAATCTCCTGTATATCTTGTGCGCGTCTCCTTCCTACCTGAATGGTGCACAGCTAGTAGCTTTCGACCACACCATTTGCGAAACCGTAAAATTTCTCATGTTGCTTTCAATGATTCTGCCTGGATGCAAGCTATTCTCCCAGTTAAGCAGGGAAGTCTGGGTTTCAGGAGGGCTATTGATATCACTCTCCCTGGCTTCATCTCCTCATTGCTGGCAATCTGCCCCATAGTCAATGCCGTTCTGCCCCGCGTGAGCGGTTTGGGGCAAACGGGGGAGTTGACAGCGATGGTGTTGTCATGGAGTTCAGCCCATATCGGTGTTTGTGAACCCGAAGGTCTACCCAGTTTAGGCAAAAAGAATGGGACGTTGAGGCAGCAAGTGTCTTTTGTCAGCTTGTTGAACAGTGCGGATCAGGTCACCAGAACCCGCCTTTTGGCCACAGCCACCAAGAAGAGCAGGATGTGGCTTCATACAGTCCCTGTTCCCTCTTTGGGAACACAGCTTGACCCTGAGTCTTTACGGGTTTCGGTTACACAATGAGTTGGAGTATCAGTCTGTGAGCAGCATAAATGTCGATGCGGCAGTACGATGGATACACTTGGACACCATGGTCTGTCGTGCCGTTTCAGTGCCGGTTGATCTTTTAGACATTCAGCCTTAAACGGTGTGGTCAAACGCACCCTTTATGGGGGCAGGGATACCATCAGTCCTGTAACCCCTTGGTGTAGACCTTGGCGAAAACACCCATCCGGATGGCTTGACCATTGTCCCATACAAGAATGGGAAAAGCCTAACCTGGGATTGCACTTGTGTCGACACTTTCGCCAAATCGCACGTTTACAATGCAGCCTCAAAGGCTGGAGCGGCTACCACCGATGCGGAAGTTCTGAAATGCATTAAATACGCCGGCCTCAGCTTAACTTATTTATTCGAACCAATCACCATCGAAACAACCGGAGTGTATGGCCGATCTATGTCCAACATCATGAGTGATATCGGTAGAAGGCTCGTTGCATCCACTGGCGATATAAGGCAACTGGTCTAGTTCAAGCAGTGGCGAGAAGTGGTGGGGGATCGAAGTAGGGGTTAGGAGAGGGGAGCTAGGAAGTGAGAGAGAGCGAGGAAAAGAGGGAGAGCAAGGAAGGGGGAGGCCTCACCACACGTCTCGATACACTCCGGAGGGGGAGGGAACGAGGAGAATGGGGAGAGAGGGGGCATTGGGGAGGGGAAAGGGGTGTTCTGGACATGCGTTTGATATGGGGACATGAAGGAAAGCGGGGATGGGAAAGGGGTTGGGGGGGGGAGGGGAATGGTCCCTTTATGCCGGCATTGGTACAGAATTGAACGAAATTGGGTATGTTACAAGAGCACGTTCAAGTGGGTCATACTAAACGCCGACCCGACACCACCCAAAGACGCCGTGGGGTGGAGGGGCTTTGGGAGGAGGTAAGCATGAGGGAAGCGGAAGGGAATGAAGGACATTTTCCTTCAATCGTCGTAAAAGATGCGCCAGTGTTCGTGCCTTTATTTATTTTCCACACATACGATAAGCTATAGAATCTATTAACCTGAGACGAATTGCGGAAATGATCTGAGCAGCAGTTCCGACTGCGAAAAAAAAGAAAAGCTTTCATTTGTCTAATTCGCACATTCTTTGAACATCCCTTCCTCTCCTCGACCTCCAGAGAGTTGTATGGTGGTTGAGGGGGTTGGGAGGGGGATAGCGTGAGAGGAGGGAAAGGAAGGAGCATGAAAGGAGGAAGGGAAGGCAGCGAGAAGGGAGGGGAATGTTGCGTGAGGGAGGGAAGGTAGCGTGAGGGAAGGGATGCAGCATGAGGAAAGGTGGAGGCAGCACGTATAGAGGGAATGGAAAGGCAGTATGAGGAGAGGTAAAGGCAGCATAAGGGGAATTGAAGGCAGTGTGAAGGCAAGGGGGAGGGAAGGCAACATAAAGGGAGGGCAGGCAGTGTACCAGGGAATTACCGGGATGATAAAACGTTTTCTTTTTAACCACCGTGTTCTATATAAAATTGGGCGGGAGCATTTAATAATTAAAACTCTTGCTATCTACCCGGCAAAGGCCTCCTTACATGTATGCACCCCCACCCATATGCATTCCTTAAACCTCCTCATGGTCCATGCTAACCGTGTGTTTGCACCTATGATATACTCATTCTTTCACTCATACATGCATGAATTTCCCCACACCCGCACTGCACAGTGGCACGTCCACTCCCCACATGGCTTCGGCGCTGCAGCACATCTGCTTCCCATGTGCAGAAGCACATGGTTCACGAGACGGCCACATAACCTCCTCCACAGCGCCACACACCACGGGCCTGGATGCAAGTTTGAGTTCAAGTCCAGATTGCACGGCTGCAAAACCCGCACACCACACACTTGTAACCAAGCATGCAGGCTTGCACGCACCCCACGGAGAGTCATTTGTACACATTTGTACCACTTCCGTGTGTACTGTCTACGTAACTCTTTGTTTTAAGCAACTGCTGACTATTCATTTATTGCAGCAACTATTAGTATATTAATAGTAATATTTTGTCATGAAAGCAGATGGCACAAAATGGTAAAAAGAAAACTGCGTACGTAATTGTCGAAAAAAGGACCCTGGTAGACTGTATCGCCATTGCATGCAAAAGCAGGTAAGAGAACACGGCGTTGCGCTCAATGAAGTTACACTTCCTGCACATTCCTTAATCTTTTCTTCACTAAATATAATCATCCAAACAGTTAAAATTAAGCTTAAAAAAAAACAATTAAGCTTAATGCTTTGCTTAAATAAATACAGAGTTATAAAAAAATCCCTAATTTGTTGAACTTTTCAGATTTCACCCCAGATTTTGACACTTATTTCGTCCACGAGATCCAATTCTCAAATCAGATATCAAATTTCGATTATATACTTTAATTAGTCCGTGAGAGTAGATCGTGTTTCCAAATCAAGGCATGTTTGAATAGGCCAAACAAAATGGCAAATTGAGACCCCAGCAAGCTGATAGAGGGCTGACCAAGGATGAGCCTTGAGATAGGATAATGAAATAAGGTCATTAATTATCTTCAAAAGGGGTGTTTTAATTAACCCAAACACCCAATTTTCCCTCATGCACTCCCTTGGAATTCCCTTTGTATGCATGCAAAGTTGGAGGCCGCTTGGTTTCATGGTTTTGAACTTATGGATGAGACACACTGACACACACAGACACACACACTGACATTTATTAGTATAAATGCAGCCTGGATATGCTTCTGATTGCATCATTGTTGGGAGCATGCCTGTGCCACTGATGCAGTGTCCCCTGTTTCCAGTAAGCTGGTACTCATTTTGCCGACATTGGAAGGATATCAAGCTGAGTCAACCCACCTGGTGATATTTCAACGGGTGGACAGGGACTCAAACTCAAGACCCAAAGATCTTAAGCCAGCCACGTTAACCGTTAAGCCAACACCAGGCTTGTCATGCATACTGTCCCACACACATGGGACACAAAATGGTTTCTAATTCTTAATTGTCACAACTCTCTCTATATACGGCTTTGCACAAAATAACTCCCCCCCCTCCCCATGCGACGGTGGGGAGATGACTTGCCATTTTTACCTGTACATGTGGTATACAGTAGTACAAGTGGTTTAATCACTCTGATCCTTGCTGAAGGGGGTGGGGTGGCGAGACGATGAAGCCTATTCTGAAAAAAAAAAATCCTCTGAATTAGGGTGACATGTATTTCCATATTTGTCGACCTTTGTTGGTATCTTGTTTAAAACTATAACTTCTGTCTAAAACTACACCCTGCAGTCATGCTAATTGCCAGTGCAAATTATCGTACTAAAAATCAAATCAAATTTTCCTTCAATGAAAGCAACATAGTATACAAAACACATTTAAATGGCTGGAGGAGGCTGAAACCCAAAAAGCATATAGCTCATAGCGCGAATGCCTTTACACACACATACAGGTGATATTCAAAACAAATTATGAAACAACATCGAATTATATAACAGATACAAACAAGTAAAAAAGACAAAAAATGTCATAGCCCCTGTTATTTAAATAATTTTGCTGTGTGGAGTGAAAGGGATAGCCCATATTTATGTACAACTAAATGACGTGTATATGTAAGTTATCATTCATTATCTGTGTGCCAAATTTAAACAACATCGGTCAATGCTTGTCCGAGAAATGGTTGAGGACGTGTTCAACATCGGGGTTTATTACAACTAAAATGGCCACCAGTCGGCCATCTTGGATCTGATCTAAAATAAAAAGACGTGTATATTTAAGCTATCATTCATTATCCGTGTGCCAAGTTTAAACAACATTGGTAAATGCTTGACCGAGAAATGGTTGAGGACATGTTCAACATCGGGTGTTTTTTTACAACTAAAATAGCCGCCAGTCGGCCATCTTGCTCGCACGGACACAAAAATCGAGACCAAATCCATAAGCCACGGTTTTGGACGAAGTCCAACGGGGGCTAATAAACCATGGTGTAAATGAAAGAAACATATTCCTGGGCAAACAGTTAAACAAAGTGATGAATGGATCAGTAGATCAATGATCAATGGATCAATGGAAGCTGGACAAGAAAAACTGGACATTGAATGTAAACAGGACACTTCATCCGAAAAGACGCCGATTGCATGTATGTATGGTACAGTATGTATGTATTGTTGGAACGTGATAGGGGGTAATATCTACCTGTATAAAACATAGTGTGTATGTTTGTCTGTCCCCTTCATACACACTGTGTTTTGTATAGGTAGATAGAAATCAGTGCAATTACCGTGCATGCATACATGTATATTGTTGAATTATTTTTTTTTGTTAGAATTTTGAATTTTTGTTAAAATTTTTGTTGTTAGCATCAACATCAATGTTAACATCATCGTTGTTAGAATTTTTTCGTTTATTTTTAAAGTGATTGATGTGGGTTTGGGGCCCTCCAAGCAATGGCATAAAATGTGTGATTTCGGCCCATGGGCTTTCTCGTAAATATATATGATTCCGAAATTATCTTGTGAATTTTAATGATGATATCACTCCATCACATGCCAAACTTAGCTCTGAATTTTGCTAAAAAAAAACAAAACAAAAAAAAAACAAACAGTTGAATGTCACACCCTTCCCTCTATGTGTTCTGATGAATTGCAACAACTAACAGGGCGGGGAGGAGGTTGAGGTAAAATGAGAATTCCACTTCACGTGGACATCAAACATAAGTACAGTAAATGCATTGCTCAAAATAGAACGGCATTCGGAAGAATGCATACCTCTGCCAGGCTGAACAATTTACCTTTTGTATCCCAGTGATAGGCCAGATCTGTATCTAGACCTTAACTAAAATCGAATTAGCTTGTTCTTGTCAACTACCTAGCTCATCCACCAAGTTTCGTCATAATCCGTCCTCCACAACTTTTTGAGATATTCTGCTCAGAGACAAACAAACAAAATACAAGAAAGATGCCGTGCATAGCATGATAGTTGTGAAATCCAAATCAACAATAGTTGTCATGGAAACAGAAATTTGGTAATTTCGAATTTTTCATCTATTTTTACATGATTGAATGTTGTGCATAACAAATTTTGTTGATACAGTTTCTAATGGTGGCCTCGTCGGTGTTACATGTTTTGGATGGAAATGACCCTGACCTTTGACGAATTTTTACCAGATTAAACACACATGTACGACACCAACATACAACTAAGCTGTGGAAGTTTAAATCTGATATCTTGAAAAATTCCTGAGGTTTAGCATTACTGTACTGTACTAAAATCCCCAAAAAATCCCATTTGATTCCAATGGGGTGAAATTGTTGTCCTGGACACCAATTTTTTTTCTTTGCTGCTGGACCTTTTCTCTTTGCCATGTGGTGCTTTTCTCTTTGCCATGTGATGCTTTTCTCTTTGCCATGTGGTGCTTTTCTCTTTGCCATGTGGTGCTTTTCTCTTTGCCATGTGGGACTTTCTCTTGCCATGTGATGCTTTTCTCTTTGCCATGTGGGACTTTTCTCTTGCCATGTGGGACTTTTCTCTTGCCATGTGGGACTTTTCTCTTTGCCATGTGGGACTTTCTCTTTGCCATGTGATGATTTTCTCTTTTGCAATGTGGACTTTTCTCTTTGCCATGTGGGACTTTTCTCTTTGCCATGTGATGATTTTCTCTTTGCCATGTGATGATTTTCTCTTTGCCATGTGATGATTTTCTCTTTGCCATGTGGGACTTTTCGCTTTGCCATGTGATGATTTCTCTTTGCCATGTGGACTTTTCTCTTTTCCATGTGATGCTTTTCTCTTTCCATGTGATGATTTTCTCTTGCCATGTGATGAATTTTCTCTTTGCCTGTGATGATTTCTCTTTGCCATGTGATGATTTTCTCTTTGCCATGTGATGATTTCTCTTTGCCATGTGATGATTTTCTCTTTGCCATGTGATGATTTCTCTTTGCCATGTGATGACTTTCTCTTTGCCATGTGATGATTTTCTCTTGCCATGTGATGCTTTTCTCTTTGCCATGTGATGATTTTCTCTTTCATGTGGGACTTTTCTCTTTGCCATGTGATGATTTTCTCTTTGCCATGTGATGCTTTTCTCTTGCATGTGATGATTTTCTCTTTGCATGTGGGGACTTTTCTCTTTGCCATGTGATGCTTTTTCTCTTTGCATGTGGGACTTTTCTCTTTGGCCATGTGGGACTTTTCTCTTTTCCATGTGATGCTTTTCTCTTTGCCATGTGGGACTTTTCTCTTTCCATGTGAGGCTTTTCTCTTTGCCATCCTGAGGCTTTTCTCTTTGCCATGTGGGACTTTTCTCTTTGCCATGTGATGATTTTCTCTTTGCCATGTGGGACTTTTCTCTTTTCCATGTGAGGCTTTTCTCTTTGCCATGTGATGGCTTTTCTTCTCTTTGCCATAGTGGGACTTTTCTCTTTGCCATGTGATGACTTTTTCTTTCCTTTGGATGACCTCTTTTCCTAACCATATTTTTTCTCTCTTCCATGTGATCTTTTTCACTATATCTTTCTTATTTTCATCATTTTTTTCCTTTTTTTCTTATATCTTATTCCTGACATATTCTCTTCTTCCATTTCATTATCTTTCTTTCTTTCTTTTCATGTATTTTTTTCTTCTACTTTTTTCATCTTTTCCTTCTTTTCCTATTGTTTTTCTTTTACTTTTCTTTGCGATGTTCTTGTCTTTTTTTCTTTTCCATGTGGACTTTTTCTCTTTCCATGTGATGTTTTTCTCTTTGCCATGTGTGCTTTTCTCTTTGCCATGTGATGATTTTCTCTTTGCCATGTGATGCTTTTCTCTTTCCATGTGATGATTTTCTCTTTCCATGTGATGATTTTCTCTTTCATGTGATGTTTTCTCTTTTCATTGATGCTTTTTCTCTTTGCCATTGATGGATTTCTCTTTGCCATGTGATGTTTTCTCTTTGCCATGTGCTTTTCTCTTTGCCATGTGATGTTTTCTCTTTGCCATGTGGTGCTTTTCTCTTTGCCATGTGGTTTTCTCTTTGCCATGTGATGCTTTTCTTCTTTGCCATGATGGGCTTTTCTCTTTGCCATGTGAGATTTTTCTCTTTGCCATGTGGGACTTTTCTCTTTTGCCATGTGATGATTTTCTCTTTGCCATGTGATGATTTCTCTTTGCATGTGGACTTTTCTCTTTGCCATGTGATGATTTTCTCTTTGCCATGTGTGAATTTTCTCTTTGCCATGTGATGATTTTCTCTTTGCCATGTGGGACTTTTCTCTTTGCCATGTGGATGATTTTCTCTTTGCCATGTGAGTTTTCTTTTCCATGCTGTGATTTTCTTTCCATGTGATGATTTTCTCTTTGCCATGTGAGTTTTTCTCTTTGCCATGTGATGATTTCTTTTTAGCCTTGTGATGCTTTTCTCTTTTGCCATGTGATGATTTTCTTTGCCTGTGTTCTCTTTGCCATGTGATGTTTTCTCTTTTGCCATGTGATGCTTTTCTCTTTGCCATGTGATGATTTTCTCTTTGCCATGTGATGTTTTCTCTTTGCCATGTGATGATTTTCTCTTTGCCATGTATGATTTTTCTCTTTGCCATGTGAGGTTTTTCTCTTTGCCATGTGATGATTTTCTCTCTTTGCCATGTGGGACTTTTCTCTTTGCCATGTGAGGTTTTTCTCTTTTGCCATGTGATGCTTTTCTCTTTGCCATGTAGGTTTTTCTCTTTGCCAGTGTGATGCTTTTCTCTTTGCCATGTGAGGTTTTTTCTCTTTGCCATGTGTTATTTCTCTTTGCATGTGATTATTTTTTCTTCTTTGCCATTGTGGGACTTTTCCTTTGCCATGTGATGATTTTCTCTTTGCCATGTGGACTTTTCGTCTTTGCTGATGATGATTTTCTCTTTGCCATGTGGACTTTTCTCTTGCCTATGTGATGATTTTCTCTTTGCCATGTGATGATTTTCTCTTTGCCATGTGATGATTTTTCTCTTTGCCATGTGTGATTTTCTCTTTGCCATGTGATGATTTCTCTTTGCATGTGATGATTTTCTCTTTGCATGTGATGCTTTTCTCTTTGCCATGTGATGATTTTCTCTTTGCCATGTGGGACTTTTCTCTTTGCCTTATGATTTTCTCTTTGCCATGTGAGTTCTCTTTTTGCCATGTGTTGATTTTTCTTTGCACATGTGGGACTTTTCTCTTTGCCATGTGGATTTTCTCTTTGCCATGTGATGTTTTCTCTTTGCCAGTGCCTGATTTTTTATGCTGATGTTTCTCTTTGCCATGTGATGATTTTCTCTTTGCCATGTGATGATTTTCTCTTTGCCATGTGATAGATTTTCTCTTGCCATGTGATGATTTTCTCTTGCACTGTGATGCTTTTCTCTTTGCCATGTGATGATTTTCTCTTTGCCATGTGGACTTCTCTTTGCCATGTGATGATTTTCTCTTTGCCATGTGGATGCATGTTTCTCTTTGCCATGTGATGATTTTCTCTTTGCATGTGGACTTTTCTCTTTGCCATGTGATGCTTTTCTCTTTGCCATGTGGGACTTTTCTCTTTTGCCATGTGGGACTTTCTCTTTTCCATGTGATGCTTTCTCTTTGCCATGTGGGACTTTCTCTTTTTCCATGTGGGCTTTTCTTTTTGCCATTGAGGCTTTTTCCTTTCCATGTGGACTTTTCTCTTTGCCATTGATGATTTTCTCTTTGCCATGTGGACTTTTCTTTTCCATGTGAGGCTTTTCTCTTTGCCATGTGAGGTTTTCTCTTTCCATGTGGACTTTCCTTTGCCATGTGATGATTTTCTCTTTGCATGTGGACTTTTCTCTTTGCCATGTGATGCTTTTTCTTTTCCATGTGATGCTTTTCTCTTTGCCATGTGATGATTTTCTCTTTTCCATGTTATGATGCTTTTCTCTTTGCCATGTGATGATTTTCTCTTGCCATGTGATGATTTTCTCTTTTCCATGTGATGCTTTTTTCTTTGCCATGTGATGCTTTCTCTTTTCCATGTGTGGCTTTTCTCTTTGCCATGTGATGATTTTCTCTTTGCCATGTGATGATTTTCTCTTTTGCCATGTGATGATTTTCTCTTTGCCATGTGATGATTTTTCTCTTTGCTGTGATGCTTTTCTCTTTGCCATGTGATGATTTTCTCTTTGCCATGTGACTTTTCTCTTTGCCATGTGATGATTTTCTCTTTGCCATGTGATGCTTTTCTCTTTGCCATGTGATGATTTTTCTCTTTGCAATGTGGGACTTTTCTCTTTGCCATGTGATTGCTTTTCTCTTTGCCATGTGGATTTTCTCTTTGCCATGTGGGACTTTTCTCTTTTCCATGTGATGATTTTCTCTTTGCCATGTGGACTTTTCTCTTTTCCATGTGAGGCTTTTCTCTTTGCCATTGGCTTTTCTCTTGCCATGTGGGACTTTTCTCTTTGCCATCTGAATGATTTTCTCTTTGCCATGTGGGACTTTTCTCTTTTCCATGTGAGGCTTTTTCTTTTGCCATGTGAGGCTTTTCTCTTTGCCATGTGGGACTTTTTCCTTTGCCATGTGATGATTTCTCTTTGCATGTGGACTTTTCTCTTTGCCATGTGTGCTTTTCTCTTTTCCATGTGATGTTTCTCTTTGCCATGTGATGATTTTCTCTTTTCCATGTGATGCTTTTCTCTTTGCCATGTGATGATTTTCTCTTTGCCATGTGATGATTTTCTCTTTTCCATGTGATGCTTTTCTCTTTGCCATGTGATGCTTTTCTCTTTTGCCATGTGGTGCTTTTCTCTTTGCCATGTGATGATTTTCTCTTTGCCATGTGATGATTTTCTCTTTGCCATGTGATGATTTCTCTTTGCCATGTGATGATTTTCTCTTTGCCATGTGATGTTTTCTCTTTGCATGTGATGATTTTCTCTTTGCCATGTGGACTTTCTTTGCATGTGATTTTCTCTTTTGCCATTTGTTGATGCTTTTCTCTTTGCCATGTGATGATTTTCTCTTTGCCATGTGGACTTTTCTCTTTTGCCATGTGATGATTTTCTCTTTGCCATGTGATGCTTTTCTCTTTGCCATGTGATGATTTTCTCTTTGCCATGTGGGGCTTTTTCTCTTGCCATGTGGGACTTTTTCTCTTTCCATGTGATGATTTTCTTCTTTGCCCTGTATGATTTTTCTTTGCCATGTGGACTTTTCTCTTTGCCTGTGATGTTTCTCCCTTTGCCATGTGATGATTTTCTCTTTGCCATGTTGATGATTTTCTCTTTGCCATGTTGATGATTTTCTTCTTGCCATGTGATGCTATTTCTCTTTGCCATGTGATGATTTTCTCTTTGCCATGTGGGACTTTTCTCTTTGCCATGTGTATGATTTCTCTTTGCCATGTTGATGATTTCTCTTTCCATGTGATGATTTTCTCTTTGCCATGTTGATGCTTTTCTCTTTGCCATGTGATGATTTTCTCTTTGCCATGTGGACTTTTCTCTTTCCATGTGATGCTTTTCTCTTTGCCATGTGAGGTTTTTCTCTTTGCCATGTGATGCTTTTCTCTTTGCCATGTGAGGTTTTTTCTTTTGCCATGTGTACTTTTCTCTTTGCCATGTGATGATTTTCTCTTTTGCCATGTGTGACTTTTCCTTTGCCATGTGATGATTTTCTCTTTGCCATGTGGGACTTTTTCCTTTGCCATGTGATGATTTTCTCTTTGCCATGTGGGCTTTCTCTTTGCCATGTGATGATTTTCTCTTTGCCATGTGATGTTTTCTCTTGCCATGTGATGATTTCTCTTTGCCATGTGATATTTCTCTTTTGCCATGTGATGATTTTTCTCTTCCATGTGATGATTTTCTCTTTGCCATGTGATGCTTTTCTCTTTGCCATGTGATGATTTTCTCTTTGCCATGTGGGGACTTTTCTCTTTGCCATGTGATGATTTTCTCTTGCCATGTGATGCTTTTCTCTTTGCCATGTGATGTTTCTCTTTGCAATGTGACTTTTCTCTTTGCCATGTGGGACTTTTCTCTTTGCCATGTTGATGATTTTTTCTCTTTGCCATGTGATGATTTTCTCTTTGCCATGTGATGTTTTCTCTTGCAGTTTGATGATTTTCTCTTTGCCATGTGATGATTTTCTCCTTGCCATTGTGATGATTCTCTTTGCCATGTGATGATTTTCTCTTTGCATGTTGATGATTTTCTCTTTGCCATGTGATGTTTTCTCTTTGCCATGTGATATTTTCTCTTTGCCTGTGGGATTTTCTCTTTTGCCATGTGATGATTTTCTCTTGCATGTGATGCTTTTCTCTTGCCATGTGATGATTTTCTCTTTCGCAATGTGGGATTTTCTCTTTGCCATGTGATGCTTTTCTCTTTGCCATGTGGGACTTTTCTCTTTGCCATGTGGGACTTTTCTCTTTTCCATGTGATGCTTTTCTCTTTGCCATGTGAACTTTTCTCTTTTCCATGTGAGGCTTTTCTCTTTGCCATCTGAGGCTTTTCTCTTTGCCATGTGGGACTTTTCTCTTTGCCATCTGATGATTTTCTCTTTGCCATTGTGGATTTTCTCTTTTCCATGTGAGGTTTTTCTCTTTGCCATGTGAGTTTTCTTTTGCCATGTGGACTTTTCGCTTTGCCATGTGATGATTTTCTCTTTGCATGTGAGGACTTTTCTCTTTGCCATGTGATGCTTTTCTCTTTTCCATGTGATGCTTTTCTCTTTGCCATGTGATGATTTTCTCTTTTCCATGTGATGCTTTTCTCTTGCCATGTGATGATTTCTCTTTGCCATGTGATGATTTTCTCTTTCCATGTGATGCTTTTCTCTTTGCCATGTGATGCTTTTCTTTTCCATGTGTGTTTTCTCTTTGCCATGTGATGATTTTCTCTTTGCCATGTGATGATTTTCTCTTTGCCATGTGATGATTTTCTCTTTGCCATGTGATGATTTCTCTTTGCCATGTTGATGATTTTCTCTTTGCCATGTGATGATTTTTCTCTTTGCCATGTGATGATTTTCTCTTTGCCAGTTGATGATTTTCTCTTTGCCATGTGATGATTTTCTCTTTGCCATGTGATGCTTTTCTCTTTGCCATGTGATGATTTTCTCTTTGCCATGTGGGCTTTTCTCTTTGCCATGTGATGATTTTCTCTTGCCATGTTGATTTCTCTTTTGCCATGTGATGATTTCTCTTTGCAATGTGGGACTTTTTCTTTGCCATGTGGGACTTTTCTCTTTGCCATGTGATGATTTTCTCTTTGCCATGTGATGATTTTCTCTTTGCCATGTGATGATTTCTCTTTGCATGTGATGATTTTCTCTTTGCCATGTGATGATTTTCTCTTTGCCATGTGATGATTTCTCTTTGCCATGTTGATGATTTTTCTCTTGCCATGTGATTTTTCTCTTTGCTGTGGATTTTTCTTTGCCATGTGTGTTACTTTTCTCTTTGCCATGTGAGCTTTCTCTTTTCCACGTGAGGTTTTTCTCTTTGCCAGTGAGGTTTTCTCTTTGCCATGTTGAGGTTTTCTCTTTTGCCATGTGATATTTTCTCTTTGCCATGTGAGTTGCATGGATTTTTCTCTTTGCCATGTGAGGTTTTTCTCTTTGCCATGTGATGATTTCTCTTTGCCATGTGAGGTTTTTTCTCTTGCCATGTGATGATTTTCTCTTTGCCATGTGAGGTTTTTCTCTTTGCCATGTGATGATTTTCTCTTTGCCATGTGAGGTTTTTCTCTTTGCCATGTGAGGTTTTTCTCTTTGCCATGTGAGTTTTTCTCTTTGCCATGTGATGATTTTCTCTTTGCCATGTGAGGTTTTCTCTTTGCCTGTGAGACTTTCTCTTGCCATGTGTTACTTTCTCTTTGCATGTGAGGTTTTTCTCTTTGCCATGTGAGGTTTTTCTCTTTGCCATGTGATGATTTTCTCTTTGCCATGTGAGGTTTTTCTCTTTGCCATGTGAGGTTTTTTCTCTTTGCCATGTGAGGTTTTTCTCTTTTTGCCATGTTGATGCTTTCTCTTTTGCCATGTGAGGTTTTTCTCTTTGCCATGTGAGGCTTTCTTTTGCCATGTTGATGATTTCTTCTTTGCCATGTGAGGTTTTTCTCTTTGCCATGTGAGGTTTTTCTCTTTGCCATGTGTTACTTTTCTCTTTGCTATGTGATGCTTTTCTCTTTTCCACGTGGGACTCTTCTCTTTACAATGTGGGACTTTTCTCTTTGCCATGTGGGACTTTTCTCTTTGCTTTTCTTTGAGGAATAGAGTTTTTGATGACGATAGCAACTACTGCACCAGGACGAGGCTCAGGTCTGTCATACCGGAGGAGGGAGTAACCAGGGAGAGATACTAGGGAGTTAGTGACGTCTTGAAGAAGGAAAGTTTCTGTTAAACAGATTATGTCTGGTTTGTCAGTGGAAACATGTATGGAAAGATCTGTCAGGTTTGAGTGAAGGCCCCAGATATTTGAGGTCCACACTGTTAAGGAAAATGGAGAGGAGGAGGATTTGGGTGCAGGGGAGGGGGAGGGTAGGACGAGGGAGGAGGGGGGAGGTAGGGAGAGATGTTGACATTGTGTGGGGGATTGCAGAAGAGCTAGGGGAGAGGGCTGGATGAGGAGGAGAAAAGGCTCTGTGGTGCTGGGATGAGGAACAGTGGGGAGTAATAAGATAGCGGGCAGAGGGAAGTTAAAATTGGAGGAGGTGGAGAGATGAGATTGAAGTTTCAAGTCCTTTTGCAAATGTTGACCTCAAAATAATAGTTAGGTGTATTCAGTAACCTCATATGCAAATGCTCTTCAAATTTCAAGTCAATCGGGTGAAAATTGGAGATTTAATAAATTTGAAAAAGTTGCTGACCTTTGGCCTGTGAAGACCTTTTGACCTCAAAAATGAATAGGATTCTGTCGGACCACCAACTTCACCATTTGGTGAAGTTTCGTGAAGATCGGTTTAAAATTGCGACCTGAAGGAGTTTAAAGGTGATCGGTCAGGCAAGCAAACAAACAAACGGGACTGATCAACATACTTGTCAAAAAATTTTTTTTTTGCCAAGGAACAAACAGACCGACAGATAGACAGACATAATAACAGACCAGACAAACCAATATACTAGCGAGTCTTTGATTTCGCAACAAAAAGACAAGCAGACAGGGGTGAAAACATAACCTCAGTCCACCTTTGGTGACAGAAGTTATAAAGTGAGAAAATGCAGTGCTCTGGAAAATCCTCTCTTTATGTCTTTGCTGATGACTCCACCCTCTGCCATAACATCCCTCATCATTTAAATGGGCAGGCAAATGATGGGCACCACATATGAGGGTACAAAACTGGGAACCTCTCTGCAGACCTTGATGGAATCAGGAACTGGTCCAACACTTGGAATATGTCTTTTAACACTGACAAATCCCACACTCTCACTCTGTCTCTGAAATGACCATCAGGCAAGCCCTCCCATTACTTCCTAAACAAACCACTTGAAAAAGTGAAGTCACTCAAACTTTTGGACCGAACCATCAACCATGATATTTCTTGGCCAGACTATAATTCCAACATGGTCTACAAAGCCAGCTACTGACTTCCTCATGCAAGATCTTTCCTCGACCAATCTGAACTTTTGACAACCTACAAGGCTGTTATTCGCAGCTTGATGGAGTACTGCTCGCCCCTTTGGCCTGGCAACCATGCCTTACACCTTGCCCTTATTGATGCCATGGAAACAAAATTCTCAAAATTGGGATCTCTCGTGACAAAGCTGTGTCTCGGCCTGTCACTCTCACATCGCAGACAGGTTCGTATTCTATCACCTCCTTTTTGGTCTTGCAACCTCTGCCCTCTCTTGGTTCTGTTCCTCCCGTGCTTCTGCAGGGTGCACACAGTCTGCTATTAACCTTCTTCTTGTTGAACTCCCATAATCCAGGCTCACTGTTGTTCACCTCCACTCATTTATTCCTCTTTTCTCACACCTGTAGGACAAACTTCCGCAAACTCTACTGAGTGCCGCTCTCGTTTCACTTGCTTCTGTTGACCTCCAATGGTTCACAAAATCAGAGGTTCCACTGACTGAATGTGAAACCTGCTAATTTGCCTCCCATTAGCTTGTGCTGACTAAATACCTGCTTTGAGAACTAGGGAGGATCTGAGGGATTGTCGTGTGGTGAGTTTGTTATGGCAGTCCATTTGATCTAATCGACCATGAATTGAGTCATCCAATTATTTGACAATCCTTGCTTGTTAACAAGAGCATATCTGTTAATGTGGGTCCCATGAAGCTAATCGAGAGGGACAGGTTACCTCTGTACATGTTCTTACCCATCTACAAAAGCCAGTACGGATGTACATAAATATTGTTACGGTTGTGGGGGTAGATGGAGGAACCTAATAGGAAAGTTAGGATTGAATAGAGTTGTTTGGTCCGTGGAAGTGTAGGAGACATTGCAATGTAATTACGTAGGGAAACTGTGAGCTAAAGTGTTACGTGTCACCACACGGGGGGTGGTGTGGTATTAATTAGATAGGGATTAAGAATAAGTTACCCCAGTATGTAATTGCCCCCCCCCCCCCGTGAACTTTCGTTATGTTTTGTATTCCATGATCGGCAGTAAAGGTGGGGAACACGTCCCTAAAACTACAAGTGGGCACAAGCCCCGCCTTCTCGGGTTTCATGCGAGCAATCCACGCCCCGGAGGAGGACACGGGGGTTCGGCGTGACGTCAGTGAGAGTTTAGTTCAGGGAAGGAACGGTTGAGTGCGGAGTGAGGGACGCACGTGGTCGAGAGAGAACGTAGCTTGGAGATGACCTGAAAGGACAAAGCTTTACAGCTGGCTTTCCTTTGACGCATGAAGAAGACGGCATGATTCTCAAATTCGTGCTGAGGCGATTTGACTCGTGTGGTGAAGCAAGAAGCTGGCCATCGACTCTTGCATGGTTGTGTGGACGGGCCTTGAGGCCTCGTGTGTGTCACCGAAGAAGACGGCGCGATTCTGCAAAGCTGCAGTGTCAATGAGGACGATCGATGAAGAAGGTTCATGGGGTCTCTGAGCCTTGGTGTTGACTACCGCTCACGAATTGCCTGACATACACTTGTTCCGCTGCAAGAGAGTGACTTGGTGCAAATAGACGTGCACATGCAAATGTCTACACGTGCAAATAGAAGCGCTTCAATTCCACGTACCACAAAGACCATCTCTGGCCAAAGCCAAGTGCCAGAGTAAAGGAGGGATTTTCTTTTATTTAGTTTTCCCCTTGTCTGTATTTGTCTGCATATAGAGGCGCCTCGACTTACAGTTTAATTGACCTCACGTATTTATAAATACTGCATTTATAATTACCGTGGCAAATATTACGATTGTCATGAAATACCGTGTTCATTTTAAGTTGCTGTTTCTGTGTATTTGTCATCGGGTTCGAGTATAAACCCCCCTGTGCATCCATTTCTGTGCCCCCAATGGATGGATCGCACCGCTATTGCCCCATGCCCTTCGCGCACGTGTGATCATCTCTGAGGATCAACGTGTCCGCCTCCTAATAAGGAAAAGACCGCTTGACCATCCGGGCTGGCGGTGTTATTCGCCGTCACCACAAATTGGGTCGGGGGTTTAACCTTGGCCGCCAGCACCGTGACAATATGTACAAAAGAGGCAGTGCTTCTACCTCTGGGGCATGGGGCCATCCAAGAGCAGCAACCATGGGCACGTCATCTCTCCAGCTACAGGATGAACTTTGGTCATGAGACAGGCTTCACCAATATGTTATTGGTCTGTAATAATTTGGCTCAGAATGGCCATCCCGTAGCCACTGATACCTGTTTTTTTTTTCAATAAATATTTATTGATTTAAATGTGAAGAAAATCACAGCTGTATGCTTGCAACCCACCTGAAATGACAGACCACACCCAAAATCAACGTTACATAGTTGCTTTGTGTGTCTGAGAGACAAATACCCCATATCCTGCATCACAAAGGGCTTGTGAGGTTGCCAGTATCTAAGCTTAAGGTATAACTGGTATTGAGAACCGAAACTTAGCAGTTCAAATTACTTGGAATTGTTTAATCCCTCCTGATTCATTCCATTTCTTTACATCAAAGGTAAGTAGCTATATGTCTTCTCTGTGCCACAATTAGTCATTGTATGGTTTTCTGATGAGTAGCTTTTCTTTTTTGTTTAAAGAGATAACAATTCATGTAATAAATAACATAATACGTAATTGGCAATTTTCTTATCTTAGTATGTGCTGTTCTTTTTCTTTTCTTCACTACAGTGACCGGAGTTCTTTTGTCTGCCGAACTACAGTATATGATACCAGCTCAAAGGATACATTTGGTGTGAGTGATTTAATATATTGGTTACCTCCACCACTTAAGGTGGACAGAGGTGATGTTTTAACACGTTTGTGTTTGTCTGTCTGTTTGTGACCAGGATATCTCAAAAAGTTGTGGACGGATTCGGATGAAACTTGGTGCACACGTTGGGTGTGTGACAAGGACGAACTGATTCGATTTTTGTGAAGATCCGGATCTTCGTACGAGAATTTTTTAATTCGTAAGTGATTCTTCACCATTGAGAGATCGGGACAAAAACGATATATTGCAGGATATCTCAAAAAGTTTTGGTATGATAATGACAAAACTTGGTGGATAAGTTGGGTAGGTGACAAGAACAAGCTGATGAGATGTTGGTTCAGATCCAGATTCAGATCCGGCTGATCAGTGGGATACAAAACGTAAACTGTTCAGCCTGGCCGAGGTATGCGCTCTACCGAGTGCCGTTCTAGTTGGCTCACCTGGAACTTAGTTCCAGGGAGCTTATGGGATGGCGTGTCGTCCGTCCTTCAGTCTGTCCGTCCATCCATAAACACTTGCAACTTATTCTCTGAAACTACACACACGGTTTGATGAAGCTTGACCACAACCTTAATCACTCTGTACGTACCAAAGTTTGTTCACGGCATTAAAAACATCGCACATTAAGGGGGTCTAGGAGGGTTTCCCCCCAAAATAGGTATTTAATTTTTCTTCTCAGAAACCGCACACACAATTCCGATGAAATTTGACCACAACCTTCATCACTCGTGATGTACCAAAGTTTGTTTGCAGCATTAAAAGAATCGGGGTCGAAGGGAGTCTACGTGGGGTGAGGCACAGGAGGTATTGGGTGACACCCCCAAAATATGTATTTGCGATAACATTGGTTCATTGGTACATTTTGCTGATTCCATCCCACGTAGACTTCCTCCTCAGTATCATTATTCTACCAGGTGAGCACCCAGGAATATTGCCCATATTTTTAATATGTACTGTACTATTATGTAGACATGAATTTCCTTTGTGACATATGCTTTGTGTATTTGTTGTAAATGAACATTAAAAGAGAGTGTAACAAAATATATTTCCCCTTATTTTCCTTGTACACATCCTGACCAGATATTGAGCCCTCAACTCCCAGACGTAGAGAAGAGGCAACTGGAGCTGCCCAAAGAAATCGAACGTATTATTTTCCAATTCATTTGTGCATCGAAAATGCACCGCAGTCGACAAGATAATCCAGAGGAAATGGAAGAAATCAGGGACCAACTCTACAAAACACAAACCCATTTCAGAAATTTTAAGGAAGTGAGAGAAAGGGTTATTGTAGCAATGAGGCTAACTGCACATCAACTACAGAAAGCAACAGAGAATGCCAATGTTACCAAGATCGCAGGATTGTCGACTGGAATAATAGGAGGAGCTGCAGGACTCACAGCACTGGTTGTGGGGACAGGTGGAATGGCTCTTCCACTTGTTTTGGGAATAGGTGCAGGGACAGTCGGGAGTTTGACTGCAGCCAACGCTGAATCCAGTGTAAGGGAGAAAGAACGTTTATGCAGTGAGGGAGTAACCAGAATGCTTCAGAAAGATGAACAAAATTCGAAAAAGTTAAAAGAAGAAATTAAGAAATTGGACAAGTTAATTTTGGATACCCTGATTGAGCAAGAACACAAGAAAAAGGAGAAGAAAATGGGTCGTCGTTTTCGCAAGTTTTTGAAACGAAAATTTGGAGGCCATAAAAAGAAGTCAGAGGGTTTTGCCAAACGGGAAAATGCTCATGATGTTGCAGACTGTGTCACGTCAAAAGCTGAAGATGCACACGGTGCCTGTGGTGATGAGAAACATGCACAAAGTTCACAAGGAATGCAGGAAAGGTGCACGTCATTAAACAATCTATCTGTCTCCTTAGCAACTGAGTGTGTGGGCATTATCATTGTCAATGCTGCAAAGTTGGCTGAGACGATGAATAGTGTCAGGTCAGGAAATGAATCCCAGACAGCTAATTGGCTCAGAAGCAAAGCCAATGAGTTGGACAACAATTTGAAAGCGATTGAGCATAACATCAAAGCTAAGTTTGCTGCTTTGAGTGAAGAATTCCCGAAAATCAGAAAGGCTATGAGTATGAATGTCCTTGATCTTTAAAATCCTGCACTTTGAACAGTTACACCTTTTGGTAACAATGTGTGCAGAACTAAATGCACCACAGAAACCATGCACTGTTTGAAGCATATGGTCCCATTTGGGAGAAATGTGAGTTTTATTTGTTGTTGAGGTTAATGTTATCATTGTTGTTCTTATTCTTACCTGTTACAAGGTTTGCTTGGAAGTTTAAGCTTCAAAATTGAGACTCATATGTGTGATCTGCTTTATCCATTTTATACGCCGAATGCAAGCATATTGTTTTCAATATTAGTTTGTATCATTATCTAGGGCTGACAAGATGGCCTAGAGGTACACAGATACTCACTCGCCTTTAAGCTGTCTAGCCTAGGTTAGAATCTCAGTCCAGCTACAAACTGTCATCTTGGTGTTTCACGGGCAATATGTGTGCCATCCCTCAGATGGATGTTAAACTTGCTGAGCGGCCTCCGACATTAGTCGGAGTCGGAGAGCTATCGTTGGCACACTAAACAAATTACAAATTCCTGCCCTGACGACTGCTGCGAAGACAATGTCAATACAAGAAAAATGCTTCGGCAGCACCAACGCTCTGTAACAGAGCATGGTGCATCAGAATTAGAATTATCTTTATCTAAATGTGATCAAAGCATGCTTGCTTGCTTTGTCTCATCTCTCATCGATGGTCCGTATGGTTCTGGGGTTCAAACACAGAGGAACCACACCCTTGAGATCAGGTTGACACTGATGAGGTTGAATTTAGGTTCGCTATTATTCTATTAATAAACCCATAGAGCACTGCAAATAAGTTGCTTGGAATGTACTGGGCAAGTGTGGGGTGGTGATAACAAACAGAGAAAAAGCCAGAGCTACCTGACGAGAAGAACTACCTGAGACAACATCTGTGTGCAACCACCTGAAGCGAGGAAGTCAAACGTTGCTTGTGGAAAAGCCTAAGCGAAGCTGTTCCCTGCACAAAACTTCACATCATTCAGAATTCTTTTGAAACCATCATCCCATTCCTCACGTACTCATTCATGCTCAAGCTTCACCATAAATAAGCAACTTCTTATGTTTTACTGGAGAAACTGAAAGCTGTGCCTCACCCCTCCCTTTCACCCACTTATACTTATCCTGTTGGAACAGTTTCAGAGCTTCACATACAGGCCATTTAATCTTCATCAGAATTTGTTTATAACAGAAAGGAGTTCTAAACATCAGTCTGTGTTGCTAATTTGTTCATCTTTATCTTTTATGTTTTAATGATTATACTTTTCTGTGCAGACATAAGATAGTAAAGCAATGTTCTCTTTATAATTCCTTATTACATTGGAGTGAAGAGTTTATAATCTGTGCTCGTTTGCAGAAGTTAACTTGAATTTTGTGGCTTTGATTGATATAATCCAATGTTATCACTGCATAAATTGAGATTGTAAATGTTTGTAGTTAAATAAACTGCTTAATTTCTGTAAATATTCCATCTTTGTTCTTTCTTTTGTGTGCATCCATGGTGAGTTGCAAGAGTGATAACCTACATAAGCCATTTCATTCCATGAACTTGAATTTTTAATGCTGGGATGTCCTACAGTGAAACTGGATGCCAACTTGCCTACCATTGGGCTATTTCAGCAGGTTGGTTTACAAACATCAACAAAACAGTGATGGAAAGATGGGCCTCAGTCTGGATGATCCACCATGGTGACCTCTAATTGAAAAGATACAGTTCTGGCCAAAGCCAGATTAACCTTTTTGGGGCCTTAACCCTAATTTGTCTCAAGTTCTCCGCTATACTAACTCTCCCACTCGGCCTCTCACCCATGCCTATGACAGTGTGTGCACTCGCATGTACGCCATTGACAGTGCGGTGATGTCATGCACCAGTAAATGACTGCAGTCTGGAAGTAAGATGTAAACTACAACACGATGATGTGGCACTATTTAAGATATATTGTTACATGGATGGGTGTGAAAGGTGGGGGGTGAGGGAAAATTTACGCCTCCATCAGGGTTCTGCCAATGGTATGTCACATGGTAAAACATGCACCGAGGGGGCAATGGTTGTAAACTTCAGAGCAGAATAGGGTAAGGTTGTATCATGTAAAACCTCCTGTACAGCTGAGGCCAGGTGGAGGATTTGTGAGCACAAAGGCACCGGAAAGTGCTTCGTGTATTGTGATAGAATCGACTCAGGCTGTTTGGCTAGAAGACTGCAGGTCACGGTGGCAAAGTAAGCTGCGGAGTCTTGGAGAGGGTGGAACATTTTATGAGGGGTGGGACAGCCTGAAAGATGGTGGCACCCACAGACAGCGGACGGCCAATGAACGGACCAGCCAAGTGCTGGGAAGGCGGTCCCGGAGGGGGTAAAGGCAGTGTCTGTGTATGCACCCAGCAGTTGGAGTTTGACCATGAGAAAACATCTTGGCTCTCTACTTCGTTGCTGGCATCCTCATTGTTGCGACACATTGCTCCTCATCGCAATCCCCTCATATCCTGGAATCTTCATCACTATCAGTCGTAGCACCTTCGTCTTGTGCCTCATCAGCTTGCAGCAAGGACCAGCTCGTGCCTTCCTAAAGTCCGTGTATGTGATCTCCCTTTGTTGCGTGGTTTGAATCCGGTATTTTGGTGCTATAGTTGTGACTAGTTTTTATTGTACAGAGTGGCCAGAAAGTCCCTATGCAAGCTGTTAGAATTTGGTTAGAATTTATCTGTATGCTTCCCTCCATTCTCCGCACAAATTTGAATTTTTCTCCATGTTCTTCTGGACATCTTCTTCCATGTTGAGGGTTCCATCCATTCCATCCATTGGGACCATTCTCTGTGCAGAGCATTGGTGCTGCCTAAACAGTTTCCTTAGCTATTGGGCACAATCCTGGACAGGTCGCCACTCCGACACAGGATACCAGCATACTGGCACTCATTTTGCTGACCTCGGAAGGATGACAAGCTGAGTCAACCCCACCTGGTATTAATTCAACAGCCAAGTAGGATTTGAACTCAGGATTCTAGCATCCCAAGCCCACCACCCTAACCATTAAGCCAACACCAGGCATATGTTGAGGGTTAGAGGTCATAAAAGTAGCCCCTGACAGCTGTTATGAAGTCTTCAACTGTCAAGCATCGGCTATCCTGCTTAGAATCAGCTATCTTCAGCTATCCTGCAACAAGATGGTGTACCAGCACATGATGCTCTCTCAGTTCAAGAATATCTCGACAACGAATTCAATGGACAATGGATTGGACATGGATCTGAAGTAGTGTGGCCTCCTCGAAGTCCGGACTTAACAACATGTGACCACTCGCTTTGGGGCATTGTGAAAGAGGAAGTTTCTCATCTCCACCTAACAACAGTTGAAGACCTCAAAACAGCTGTCAGGGGCTGCTTGTATGACCTCCAAACCTCAATATGGAAGAAGATGTCCAGAAGAATATGGAGAAAAATTTAAATTTATGTGGAGAATGAAGGGAAGCATACAGATAAATTCTAACTGCTTGCACAGGGACTTTGTGGCCACTGTATATAAATCCGTGTGCTTCCCCTTCCATTCCTATCTGTGTCTGTCAATCACCAGATGTGATCCATTATTTATTGATCGTTCCGTCCTCTCTTATCCCCCATATTTATTGAATCATAAACTATTTATGTGCAAAGCAACATTTTCCTCCTTCTCCTGCCTTCCCACGTGCAAACAAGCACCAGTTTCTGTTTGTATTTGAGCGATCCTTGGAGGATGGTAAACTTGTTAAAAAGAACGTGGTAAGTTCTAATATAATTTCAGCATTTGCGGAGGTCTTTTGTACCTCTGACTCAGAGGGTCGTGTTCGCAGGACCTCTGACATGACAATATATACACCTTTGAAATATACATATTTTTAAAGTAACCTGAAATTACATACAATAAACCCTTAAAATTGCGGGGGTTACGTTCTTGGAAAATGCCGCAATAGTTAAAACCAAGGGCCAATGGGAAAAGGGGGGTTTGATTCCTGAGCTTAAAGAAAATATAGAGGAAGGTGGACGGCAGCTAAAAAATACACACATCACAATTGAAACAAACATGTAAATAAGTTAAATACAATATAAATAAACAAAAAGAAGACTTTTACCTTTTAAATTTATTCCAGAACAGCGAGGTGATTTTTTTACAAAATAGTGAGGTGAGTGATGGTAAAAATATATTACTCTACCGTAAATAGAAAACAAAAGACTTTGCACGGGATGATGATGATGCTGTTGGAGTGGGGAGTGGGGAGAGGATAATGAGGAGCGGGATTTAGCGATCGGAAGAGCAGCATTGACTTGATGACGAAGTTGCCTGCAGCATTTCCACATAGGAGAAGGGTAAGACGAACCATAGCCACCTTGAACCCCGGAGCAGATCTTATCTACTTGGACAGGGACGTACGAGATGGCATCATCTTCCAGAATAATCCTGTCTTGGCGTTAAAGATCGACTCCAGCATAAATCCCTTCACCTTGATTGGTTCCATGAGCTGTGGTGGGCAGTTCTCCGCAGCATCATGTTCTGTTGTTGCTGCTTCCCCATCTAATTTGACATTATGGAGGCCGAATCTTCTTTTTGAAGTCCTCAAACCAGCCTTTGCTGATGTGGAACATGTGGGTAGCCATGGTTTAACTGGAGTCTTCGGCCCAGGTGCCTTGTGGAAACGTTGCTGAATGCGTAATGATTTCTGCCGTATCATCGGTCTACTCAAAGGCACTTTTTTCTGTGTATGGTACTGATCGAAACATCAAGGGCTTTTTCCATCCTTTCAATACAAGAATATACATCTCTCTATCGAGTGCAGCCTGCGGCTGCCGGTTGCATCATTGGTTGGGACACGGCTATGCCGCGATGCAGTGTCCCTTACCAGTACACTGGTACTCATTTTGCCGACCTCGGAAGGATGACAGGCTGAGTCAACCTCCTGGTGTATTTTAATTCAGCGGCCAACGGGGCTTGAACTCAGGACCCAAGGATCCCAAGCCGCCACCCTAACCACTAAGCCAACACCAGGCTTAAGAATATACATGGTGTTGGCTTAATAGTTAATGGTTCCTAGAGTCCCAAGCTCAAACCCTGCTTTGCTGTTGCATGAATACCAGGTGGGGTTGACTCAGCCTGTCATCTTTCTGAGGTTGGCAAAATGAGTACCAGCTTGCTGGGATGATTGAGCCATTTGAGTATCCTGTGTCAGAGTGAGGACCTGTCCAGGATTATGCCAATAGCTGAGGAGACTGCTCAGGCAGCACTAATGCTCTGCATAGAGTATGGTCCCAAAGGATGGATGGAATACAAGACTCTTTAACATATATACCTCACAGTCGATTAATTTATCCTGTAATGGTGGCCCACAGGTGCCACACTTTTACCTTCAGGAAACCCATCGAACAACTCGATGTTTTTGGATGTCATAGCCTTTCTCTGCCTTTATTTTGTCTGTCTATCATTTTACGTTTGGGCACCATTATATATTAACGATGCGCGAGAAACAACAAAAGGCTCGTAATGGGAGGTAATCGTACATGTGGATGCAAACGATGACTCATCTCAGCTCAAAAACCGTGATTGTGGTCAAAATGAATTACCAAGACAACTAAATCGGAACACAATATGTTGCCCGCAATTAGTTAAAACCCCAGATATTTAAACCCGCGATATTTCAGGGTTTACTGTATATATTCTTTGCTGAAATGTATCACGATGTTTGCATTTTAAAACAATTTTTGTTGTATGGTTGAGGGCCTTCTGAGTATGAGCCTGGCACCGAGACACCATTGTACACCCGGCCCTGGAACAGGTTCGTCGTTGAGGCAAGGTTTGTAGATTGCAGTCAACACACTCGAATAATCGCGGATTGGCGTAGGGAACTGTTTTCTCTCGCGCAACAACCTGCGAGTATAGCGCAGGTGTGCCGCAGAAGAATATGTGCACCATTTTCTCTCTCCCTTAACAACAGTCTGCCCATGCCCAGCGTCCTGCAATGTTATACTGTGCTGTCATCATGAGTACACGACTCATATCGTTTTTATGTGCCCTTGTAACGAGCACATTTTAAGAAAAATCAAGTGGCAGTGAGCCTCGTGAAAAGAGGCAGAAAAAAGTGATCTCTCCGATAAGGTGGATTTATTGGATTGATTATGGAGAGGTGAGAGTTTGGCTCTTGTTGCTCATCACTGCGGGAAAAAACAAGTCAACTGTAAGATACATTAAGAAAAGTGAGGACAAAGTAAGGGCATGTGTTTCTGCAAGTGTTCTTTAAGTGCTAAAGTTTCCCTTGTGAGTCGCCATGATCCCATCAAGGCTTTCAAGCCGCAAAAGGACAGGCTAATGTTTCTTATGTGTTCAAATGTATCAGTAGACTGTATGGTGAAACCTATGTTGGTTTACCATTCCTTAAACCCCTGTGCTAAGCCTGGTGTTGGCTTCGTGGTTAAGGTGGTGGCTTGGGATCCTAAGGTCCTAAGTTCAAGCCCCGTTGGCCGCTGAATTAATACACCAGGAGGTTGACTCAGCCTGTCATCCTTCCGAGGTCGGCAAAATGAGTACCAGTGTACTGGTAAGGGGGACACTGCATCAGCGGCATAGCCGCGTCCCAACCAATGATGCAACCAGCAGCCACAGGCTGCACTCGATAGAGAGAGAGACACCCCTGTGCTTCTTGGACTGGTTTAATAATTGCTTCATGCATGAACTTCAACACAACTCACAGCCCAATAATTTGGCTTTCAAGGTTCTCCTTTTCCTCGATATTGCACCAGGGCAGCCAAAACACCTCCAGTTGGTGCATCCCAATGTTGAAGTGTTATTTCTGCCCTCCAACACTTGCAGCAGCCACTAGACCAGGGATTGAATGCGACCTTCAAAGCTTGCTACAATCAACGCACATTCCATCACATTTTGGACAGCACCCAGAGACACCTTTCCCAGCATCAGCGATTGTTGGAAAAGTTATAGCATTGCTGACTGCAAAATAAACATTAAAGGAATCGCTGGATGAAATCAAGCCTTCTACCCTTGGAGCCTGTTGGAGGAAACTGTGGAAGGAGGCTGTAAATTATTTCAATGGTTTCCCTAGCATCCCTGAAGAAATGAGGAGAATCGTCTAGTTAGCCCAAGATGTTTGAGGAGAGGGATTTGAGAATATGGAGGAGAATGACATTGAAGAGGTGAACCAGTCACACCCGGCCGAGCTATCGGAGGAGGACCTTCAGCAGATAATAGCGTCGAGTGAGAGTGAGGATGAGGATGGGGATGGTGAGGAGGTTGTTGCAAAACCTCAGACTTAAGAGTAAGTTTTGCCAAAACATAACAATTTTTGCAAATAATAGAGTGCTTATAATTTGACTTCCCAATGACAATAATCGACATGAACATGAATGTATTTTGTCAGGTATCGGAAAACAATGACTTTTGCCCATTGCTCTGGTTTAGTTGGAAATTTAAGTCAACAGCACAAGTGTCGTGCTTTTGTTGCTGGCTTAAACTTGTCACCCCCCCACTTTCCCCACCCCCCCAACCCTGCTAGAGGGCACCGCTGACTATTGGGGCAGAGTAAACCACTCATCATCTTGTGCACCCCAGCAGATGGCCATGTAAAGAGGTACATCACTCCCGTCATGAGGCTAAATATGTCGGCGCTTCCTTTTCTTTCCTGGCCTCTCCTGGTTCAACATAATGGGACAGAACGGATAAGACACCTTCCATTTATCATTGAAATTGGATAACACTGGCCCCTCATGGTCACACTAAGGACACCTTTGCCTGACTACACAAACTTAACACATGAATAAGTGTTCTCGAAAAAAACTACCTGAACAAATATGGCATCTAAAACCTCATCAGGCTTTTGCCACCATCTCCACAAACGTAACAATATTATGAGATTGCGACACATGTGAGGGCATCTTATTACTGTGAGGGTTTGGTTCTAAGATACCAAGTCAACCTCTAATTCTGTAGATTATAAATGTTAATGGAGGAGTGCAGTAACAGTAAAAATAAAAAGCAACAAACTGACAGTAGTGGCACTGAGGAATCAGTTGAACAAAACAAGCAGGGGAATAAACAAACAGAAAAAAAGAGGGGGGCAGAAAACACCAATCTTTAAGGTGCGACTAATGGGGGTAGGAAAAGAACATGTATTAGCAATGGCAATGACATGAGATGGTGGTGCACCGCCTGCTTGTGGCCCTGGGGGAAGGGAGTGATTGAACAAGCTCAAGAAGGTGGTTTCACAAATTGGAGAAAAGAGGAACAGCTTGTAGATCATATCAACATTCTCTGCATAACAGCACAATGTCATCAACCTTCACATATTGAGGACTAGAAAAACACTCGGTTGAGCGCATACCTCCGCCCCGTAATACCTGATCCACGAGAACATATCTGGCCCAATACATTTCTGAGATATTGTGCTATATATCGGTTTAGCTCTATTTCTCACTGGTGAAGAATCACTTCAAAATTTTCAGATCCGGATCTGGATCTTCGCCACAATTGAAACAATTCTTCCTTGTCACACAATCAACAGGTCCACCAAGTTTCATCCGAATCCATCCACTACTTTTTGAGATATCCTACACACAAACAAACAGACAGAAAGCGGTGAAAACATAACCTCCTTCACCTTCGGTGGTGGAGGTAATAAATGAATCAGACATCAGTAAAACGTTGGTAAGAGTGGGTGTTACTTGACCCTTTATTGATGGCATAGATATATTTCTAAGGCCCCAATCTCATTTCAATCGGTTTTCATTTGGATTCATGTTTTTCGATATTTTTTCCCCATGATGATTTTTGATTGCCGGTCAAAAAAACATCAAGTGAGCATGATAATGTTTCATTCTTCCTCTTCCGTTCTTTCGGTTAGTATTTGGGAAATAAGAAAAATAACAATGTATTTGACTAAAAATGCATTTAACTAATGACTTAGATAAGGCATGGTGCAGAGGTAGCGCACATTTATCTTTGAGCCGTCCTATGTGGGTTCAATTCCTGTCCCGACAAGAAACAGTTGGATTGGTGCTTCACAGGCAGGGCATTGTATCACAAATTGTGCCGTCTCTTGAATGTCTCGAGAGTCAGGTCAGATTAGATGTGTGACTTGCTACAGGTACCAAGTAAACCTGTACTAACCTGTTCCATCGTCGGGTTGTCGGCGACTAAACCGTCTCTCCCACCAAGTTTCTTGATGAGGAGGGTGTACGATAGTGGCACCCAGCAGGATTAAAAGACAAAACCTGTCAAGGGTGAGGAGCTCCTTGTGAGTCAACGCCATCCATATCTCGTGCCCAACTGTGTCTGCGAACGTCTCCTGCAGTTGGGTTACTTTTTATTAGGAGGTTGTGGCAGGATTTGCACTCCAGCCACCGTAAAACCCTTCATTCCAACAAACACAAAAAGCAAAAAATCTGAAAACCCACTCGTGGGAAGTCCTCCTGCAAGCTTCCCTTCGTGGGGAAGCTCACCAGATGACAGGATGGGGCAAAGCCTTTGGCCCCAATCTTTTAGATCGGAGGGAAACCATGGGGTAACCTTCCGGGTCAGATTGCGGTCGTGTGTGTCGGGGTGGTGTGAGGCGTCGTCCACCAGACGGGCGTCTCCTTGGTTAACCTGAGGCGGTCCCTTCGGCTGGGTGCTTGGAATGTCCTATCCCTAAGAGAGGATGATCACCTGTCTCTGTTGTCTGAGCTCAAGCTTTGGACATCGGTATTGCAGCACTCTCTGAGGTTCGGAGACCGGATAGTGGCGAGATCATAGCGGGTGTCACACCTACTATTGGTCTGGTCACTCTGATAATTACCATGCCCAAGGAGTTGCTGTAGCTGTGAACAATGAGCTGATCCAATGATAATTGAGTAACACCGGTCAACGAGCGTATTATGAGACTCAGGATTCGTCACTCCTTGGGTCATTTCCTGTTCTCTGGAATGCTCCGACTAAGGCGAGTGATCTCACCGTGAAGGACATCTATGCCACGCTGAGTCTGTGGTTGATCAGTGCCCCAGGCGAGATACTCTCTAATTTGGGGATTTCATGCATCGACTGGAACTGATAGGGATGGTTATGAGACGTTGTGTTCCCATGGGTCTGGAACATGAACCAGAATACACTAAGTTCCTTGACTTTGTAAGAAGTCATTGACTTAGAGTGGCTGGTTCATGGTTTCAGTGCCACAACCTCATCGCTGGACTTGGTATTCCAATGCTGGCGGTGTGGCAAAGGAGATTGACTATGTGCTCCTGATGGATCTGGAGGATGATCCAGAACTGCAGGGTCTACCGGAGTGCTCAGTTCCTCAACACTGACCACAGCTTGTTGTAGCAACTATGAAGTTCAGCTTAAATCTAGGAGAAAGTCCATCCCAGCGTTGGCTGATGTTGGCAAGCTCAAGGATGAGAGGGAGCTGAGGAGTTGCAAACAGGTGAGTGAGATTTGGGGTCTGGTGCTTTGGGGATCCTGAAGAGTTGTGGAGTGCCTTCAAGACCACCATCCTTGATGTTGCTGGTGGATGTCTGGAACTCACGGCGGGGAAGAAGAATTTTGTCTCTCAGGACACTGGATTCCATTGACCAGAGTCGCAGGGCAGGCTGAATGGCAGAGCTGAGCTGTTCAGGGAGCTGAGGCGTAAAACGTACGTGCACTAAGGGTGGACAAGGAGGCCTATGGCGAGGAATCTGTGAGAGGGTGAGCATCACCTGTGTCAAAGTGATTCTCATCCTGCTGAAAGGGGCATTTGCGCATTGCGTTCCTCCAAGACCGTCCCTCGGTGTACTGCAGTTAGAGCAGAGAGTAGTGGGCTCTTGACAGAGTAAACCGAAGTGAAGACCTGCTGGGCCGGTTACCTTGAGCGGCTGTACCAGGCTGATCCCCCAGCTCTCAAGTTGGATGTCAGGGGTATTACAATCCCTATTGCTGACCCTCCAATGAACTGTGCTCCACCATCGTTTGTGGAAACAGGCTGCATAAAGCTCCGGATATGTGCACATCCATAATGACTTCTCAAGGCTGGTGGAAATGCTGACTGTGGCGTTGTATGGCATCTGGCTCTGCCTGGAAGCACAGGACATCATCTCAATTTACGAGGAAGGGGGGGCCTTGTGTCCTTTCTCTGAAAGGGAAGGGTGATCAACCCAAGAACTGCAACAACTACCGAGGTGCTGACCTGCCTCAGTGCGGCAAGGTCTTTACTCGGATAATTCTTGATAGGGTTCTCCACCAGCTTTCAAAGGGCACAGATAGGGTTTCAAAGCACAGAAAGAGCAGAGGGCACAAGATCAGAAAGGAGGCGGTACAAGACAAAGAGACCACAGGCCTATCTGTGATGATGAAGTGATAGACCCATAGATTCAGCTTCATCGTGAGAGATTGCAATAATCTGAAAAGGCCTTTCTTGGTTTCCAATTTCACATAAAGGTGAAAACCATTAAGTTAGAGGTGGCCATCCCAACTTATTGGAATGTTTCCATGAACATCCAGAGTACAACCACCACTTTTCAACTTATTTTGTCCAGCATTTTAGGAGTGCTTAAAATATAGGGCACATGATGTAAAATCTCAACAATATTCATTGTCCACATCTATCAGGTTATGAATGGCATTGATTTTTTTTTATCTTTTCTCTTCCTCATCGTCTACATATCTCGGTCTTTCAATCACGTGACCCTGTGATGTCACCATTATTTTGTTGGGTTGTACTGTGTGATTTATTTCCCTGCAAATTTTTTTATTTTTTGAAAAATTTACAAGTCATGGAAGTGCTCTTAGCATCAGTCTCTGTGGACAAAAACGAATCTACTATGACTTGTTTAATGGCCCCAATTATTCCCACCATCCTGAGCGGTCAGCCACAGGGAAATTAGACTATACCACGCTTGACGTTCAATTGAAAGTAATTGGACAGGAACTTTCAATTTGGAAGAAATGCGGTGAAAACTCGCCTACTCTTCATGAAAAACTTAGTGGGATCTTTCCAATCGACCAACCAATCAAGTATATGGGATACCCAGATTAACGTACATTTGAGGAACGACACACTTTGTGACGCAATGCCCTATGTGGAAGAAAAATAATTAATTCATTACTCTCAATTATAATTGTTGCTGGTGCTTTATAAATTTAATTTTTATGCTATAGTCGAATTGGCTGTCAGTTAGTTTGTTTCCCTTTACCCAAGAGTCTTTTGACCTAAATATTGATAAAGGAATGTCTTACTATGAAACAAGTGACTGGTTGATATCACTGCAACTTTGCCATGATTATGTCATTCTCTTTCACCTAGTGGACATGTATTGCAGTTTGAGTTCTTTTGCCTAATGCTTATCAGCTAACCCTGTAGTTGAGTTGCCAAATGTCTCCCCTCCATCTTTGGAATGTCAAGTTGTGTTATAGAAGAATTGCTTCGGGCTTTTGTTTCAGTGAAGTCCATTGAATTCAGTCAAGCATCAATGTTCTTGCTCCGTATATACAAATTAAAGATTACTCATCTCATCTCTTT
>CM068965.1:77503110-77517661 GCA_035128595.1 Eptatretus atami | reverse complement strand
TCACCAAAAAATTTTTCACTAACAATAACATATTCATCTAGGTGTCTACTAACACCTATCAAATAGTGCAAACCCAAATCCTTGTGGAAAATTCTGGGGAGGCAATCAAAGTTCGGGCTCAGAGGGCCTGCGCGAAAAAAATCGGAAAATTAACTTTTGCCAATATTGACTTGTGGGATGTCTAACTAGGGGTTTTTGGAGTGCTGAATTGATTCCAACCATTAGATTTGAGGAAAAATGAATCCCTGGCCGTAAAATATTGATATGATACATTTTTAGATATCTCAGACTGTGTTTTGCGGTAATTTGGCTCAATTGATTCAGATTGTTCAAATTGTGCTGAAACCAGCATACAACATTTTTGAAACCACTGCTATATTGTTGGTTATACTTGTGCTCATGCTCAGTAGAATTATCTGTGTTAGCTGACGTTAGCTAAGAGCTTTTAGCTATATAAATTATTGTGTACCGGACTCAATAGAAGTTGAATATATTCAACGTAGAGTGGACCTATTAATGTTAAAACACATCACTGTATGTGTGTTCTGTCTGTTTTGTGTCAAATTTCATGTCCTGTCTGTTGTTTACAAAAAAAATGTCTTATTTTTTTAGGACTAGAAGGATGTGATGACACCTGGCTTGAGGTGTTTCATCTGTGGTGGTTCCGGGATTGAAAAGCATACGCTCTCAAAAGTCTCCAATAAAGCCACCCGAGATCTGTTTTACAAAAATCAAAAGTTGTGAAAGCCAGACAGGGCTGCCCTAGCAAGGTCCCTGAAGCGGATGGTGGCACCTGTCGAACAACCCCCCTGCACAAGCCTTGTGGTTGATGGTGGGTGGCTCCTGCACAATGTCAAGTGGGAGGCTAACCTTACTTGGAAAGGATGTTGCCGAGAGCTACCTCTGGTTTGTGAAGTCCATGGGGAGCCATCGCCTCCGGATAACGGTGGTCTTTGACAGATATGGCAGCTCCACCAAGGACCATGACCACTTGAGACAAACAAAGAATGCATGCTGTGACATTCAGATTCGTCTGGATCTCAAAATCATCATTGCAAGAGAAAGTTCCTCGATAACAAGAACAACAAAGCCCAGCTCGTTCTGCTCCTTGCTGAGACATTTAGTAGGAATGGAATCAGTGTACAGCAATGCTCCGATGATGCCGACACCTCCATCGTCCGCGCAGCTCTAGATGAGGCAAGAGAGTCCCCTGTCGAGGTGAGGGCTGAGGACACAGACGTCCTGGTTATGCTGATTCATCATGTTGCAGACCATCCGATCTTCCTCACGACAGCCAAAGAACATCTTACGATGTCGGAAAGATCCGGGAGGCCCTCCCAGAGATATACCGGAGGTATCTCATCTTCTTGCACAGCTTCTCTGGCTGCGATACAGTGTCTGCAATTTTTGGGTTTAGCAAACCAACTTTGCTAAGCAAGCTCTGCAAGACTGGTGAAGCAGAGAGGGCAATGGACGTGTTTATGGACATCCGAGCTGAGAAAGGTGATATCATTAAAGCAGGCTGTGATCTTTTCATGCTCATGTTCCATGGGAAATCCTCCAAAGACTTGGAAGACTTGAGATACGACATCTTCAGCAAGCGAGCTGCTACTGGGAGCATAAAACCTGAGAAACTCCCCCCGACAATAGGAGCTGCAGCACAGCACTCTCTCCGAGCTTACCTCCAGACTAGAGACTGGCTGATGCTGCAAAGTCCATCGTTGGATGCCCGGGACTATGGATGGCAACTCACTGGAGCAAGGATATGCACCAGTCCCTTCTACAGACCCACTGCACCAGACTACCTCCTGACGTTTGCCAGCTGCAACTGTGCGGGGGACTGCAGCTCACTCAGGTGCTGCTGTAAAAAGCAAGGAGTCAAGTGTATTTCTGCTTGCGGCATCTGTCATGGAACTCTTGCCTGAACATAAACCAGCTGGATGACAAGAGGAGTGAGGAAGATACTGGGGAGTTTGATGAATAAGGTTGTAAAAGCTGACGAAGCAACATTTCCATTGAGCACAGTTCTGTTAAAAATGTCAATAAAATACATTTTATATGATCAAGGAGTGTTTTTTCCTCAAATCTAATGGTTGGAATCAATTCAACACCCCAAAACCCCTAGTTAGACATCCCACAAGTCAATATTGGCAAAAGTTAATTTTCCGATTTTTTCGCGCAGGCCCTCTGAGCACCCGAACTTTGATTTCCTCCCCAGAATTTTCCACAAGGATTTGGGTTTGCACTAATTGATAGGTGTTAGTAGACACCGAGATGAATACGTAAGTGAAGAAATTTTTTGGTAAGCAATTTTTTCACAGATGGTCAATACAATTTGCTAAAATTCCCTAACTAGTAGAAAAAACCACGAGGAGTGACAGAATGGAGAGAAATGTTAAACAAGTGGAAGAAGAAAGTGAAAGAGAGAAATGGAGGCACACCATTCACACCAGATGTTACACCATCAAGATTAGATAATTAGAAAAGATAAGCAATTGTGAATAAATAAAAAAAGAGAAAGAGCTTGAGAAGATTGATTGAATGATTGAAGGTAGGTCCTTGGCTGCTTAACTGGCAAGGGTGATACTGGGTGGTTTGCCATTGCCTTCCCAGCAGTTAGTCAGGGCAGGAATTTGTAATTTGACCAGGATGCCGGTGATGACTCGCCTCTCTTGGTGAAGACACCGTGGGATTTTTAACATCCGCCAACTAATGATAGCAGAAGGGACACCCGGCTTAACTTCAATCGTCATCCATCACAATCCTACAACAAAAGTGAAATGTCAAAAGATGTCGTGATGGTAATCCATAAGAGGATTGTGTTGTTGTAATGTGTGTCATTCCTACCTTGTTTGGTTGTTATTTGAGATTTTATTCATTTCATGTTTTTACATTTTATTTTAAATGTTTTTTTTTCCTTGTGTAGAAAGGAACTCTACCACTACCCCGCACCAGCAGTTGATCGAACGCACACATCTATCTATAATTCCAGCAGTGTGCTGTGTGTGTGTTGTGTGTATGCATGTGACCGCTGTTTCTCGACAACCACTGGTCCGATCTAATTGAAACTTGCCAGGTATATTGCTGGGCCTGAGTATGTGCCTTTTCAAGGTTTGATATTAATCGACAAGTGGTTCCCAAGTTATGGCCATTTATTTACCAAACCAATGACAGGACACATTGCTGCGTAGGCGTGGCCGTTGGGGAAGAGATCCTCAGTTACCAATGACAGGACACGTTGCTTGGCGTTTTGCACCACAGCATCTATCTCCTATCTATAATTCCAGCAATCTCTGTTTGTTTGCCTTTTCAAGGTTTGAAATTAATCGGACAAGTGGTTCCCAAGTTATGGCCAAGTTAGAGCGCGTTCCCCATTACGGGTTACAACGTTCGGAGTTCCGGATAGTGATGACTTACTGTATTCTAATAATTTCTCGATTTTTATGCGCATTTTAGATAAACACAATGCCCCAATCCAGTCGTCATTTACGAGAGCGAAGGAACGGCCTGTGTGGTTGTTTGAAAGTTTTATTTTTTGCACGTACGGGCACGCGAGAGCAAAGGAACGGCCTGTGTGGTTGTTTCTGGCACGCGGTTTGAATTTATTTTATTTTTTTGCACGTACGGCCACGCACGTACGGGCACGTGAGAGCGAAGGAACGGCCTGTGTATTGTTTCTGGCACGCGGTTTGAATTTTTTTTTTTGCACGTACGGCCACGCATGTACGGCACACGAGAGCGAAGGAACGGCCTGTGTGGTTGTTTCTGGCACGCGGTTTGAATTTTTTTTTTTTTGCACGTACGGCCACGCACGTACGGGCACGCGAGAGCGAAGGAACAGCCTGTGTAGTTGTTCTGGCATGCGGTTTGAAAGGTTTTCTTTTTGCACGTACGGCCACGCATGTACGGGCACGCGAGAGCGAAGGAACGGCCTGTGTGGTTGTTTCTGGCACGCGGTTTGAAAGTTTTTTTTTTTTGCACGTACGGCCACGCACGTACGGGCACGCGAGAGCGAAGGAACGGCCTGTGGTGGTTGTTTCTGGCACCGCGGTTTTGAAATTATTTTTTTTGCACGTACGGCCACGCACGTACGGGCACGCGAGAGCGAAGGAACGGCCTGTTGGTTGTTTCTAGTACGCGGTTTGAAATTTATTTTATTTTTTGCACGTACGGCCACGCACCTACGGGCACGCGAGAGCGAAGGAACAGCCTGTGTGGTTGTTTCTGGCACGCGGTTTGAATTTTTTTTTTTTTGCACGTACGGCCACGCACGTACAGGCACGCGAGAGCGAAGGAACGGCCTGTGTGGTTGTTTCTGGCACGCGGTTTGAATTTTTATTTTTTGCACGTACGGCCACGCATGTACGGGCACGCGAGAGCGAAGGAACGGCCTGTGTGGTTGTTTCTGGCACGCGGTTTGAAATTTATTTATTTTTTGCACGTACGGCCACGCACGTACGGGCACGCGAGAGCGAAGGAACGGCCTGTGTAGTTGTTTCTGGCACGCGGTTTGAATTTTTTTTTTGCAGGTACGGCTACGCACGTACGGGCACGCGAGAGCGAAGGAATGGCCTGTGTAGTTGTTTCTGGCACGCGGTTTGAATTTTTTTTTTTTTTGCACGTACGGCCACGCACGTACGGGCACGCGAGAGCGAGGAACGGCCTGTGTGGTTGTTTCTGGCACGCGGTTTGAAATTGATTTATTTTTTGCACGTACGGCCACGCACGTACGGGCACGCGAGAGCGAAGGAACGGCCTGGTGGTTGTTTCTGGCACGCGGTTTGAATTTTTTTTTTTTCGCACGTACGGGCCCGCACTAGTAATGATAAATGAGCCAAATTGCCTCCTCCTGTGTTCATAAATAAAGTTTATTGTATATCCTTTACAACATCATAAGATCCTAAACCGGCTCAGGAACATCGATCTCCACAGTGAACTGAACAAAAATTCGACACAAATTAAAAAAAAATTCAACATTTTGTCGACGGAGACACTGAAGCATTTTAAAACGTAAATCGCCTTCAATTCCAAATACATACACAAACGTTTACCTCAGATATCATTGGCAGCAACAAAGCAGCTTAACGTGAACATCTTCAACATAAAAATTACCAACGTGTTCCCCAAAGAGAATGCAATGAGGAAGAAAGAATATCAAAACCTTTCCGTCCGGAGGCTGAGGAGATGGAGGGAGGGTGGGGGGGGGAGGATGAGAAAGGAAAGGAGAGGAAGAGAAGAGGAAGAGGAAGAGGAAGAGGAAGAGGAAGAGGAAGAGGAAGAGGAAGAGGAAAGCCGGGGAGCGGGAACTACAATGCGCATGCGCAAACAACCCCGAACCACAAATCGGCAATCGCGTCATCACCGCAAGTGCTGGACGTTTTTAGGACACCTTCTCGGACACAAGGAAACCACAGCTGGAGGATGTCCGGGGTTTCAATGATGATCCTGAAAAGAAACCCTCAAAATAAAATTTGAGAAAAACAAAACTTCACAGCTTGGTCCGTGAATGGCGATTCCTTCCCAAAATGGAGGTGGAGAATCCTGGAATATTGGGACAACTGCGTTCCACCTTTTCTGGAAACCCGCAAATGGAGGTTACAAACAATGGGTGTGGTGGAATTAAAGAAGAAGAAGACAAAGCCGCACTTCGTGACGTGTGACTTGCTTGTGGAGCAATAGCTGACAAAGTGCTCTGACTGAAGGTCCCTCGACCCTCGGTTCTTGTCGTTGACTGGCGTTGTCGTCCACTGAGGCTTAAACGGTGAGAGTTGAGAGTACCTAGCTCTGTGTGTTTGCTGGTTAATTATTATTATACTTCGCTGTAGTCGATTGTTGATGTACCTTTTTGTTTGGTTTGTAGAGATGGCTTCAATCAAGCAAATCAAGCAAATTAAAGCCTAATTCACCGAAGGCTCTCTCTCTATCTCTATCTCTATCTCTACTCTATCGCTATCTCTATCTCTCTCTCGCCGTTTGGGCCATCATGGCTGTGCTTTATCCACGCCACATTAATTACATCTCAAAGTTTATGGACTTAATTCCACTTGTGGGGAAGGGGGTTCGGAAGAAAGAAAGGAAGTGGGGGATGGAGTGGGAAACATAAGGACCTGCCAGGGTGTCTCTTTTTTTTCTCTCTTTAATTCTTGTTGTTACTTCCGCCACCAACCACTGAGGTTGTTTCCACCCCTGTCTGACTGTCTGTGAACAGGATATCTACAAAAGTTTTGGATGGATTTGGACGAAACTTGGTGGACAGGTTTGTGTGTTGCAAGGACACATTTATTTGATTTTGGTGAAATCCGAATTCGGATCTGAATACGAGAATTATTGGTTCACGAAAAAATATTTTCACGAAAAAAAATAAGTGACCACTATATTCGTTATTGGTGTCTGTCTGTCTGTCTGTCTGTCCCGAGCATAGCTCCGTAGGTTTTGATCCGATCCTGATAAAATTTTGGTGGGAGGTTTATATTCATGATCTAGTTGTGTTTTCCTGAGAATGGGCGTGGTGCGCCCATTATGGGCGGAGCCACGCCCAAAAACGTGTTTTTAGGGGGAAGCCGATTTCAAGTTACATCTTCTCTGAGGGGATTTGTCGAATCTGACAGGGGTTTCGGTGTTTGGTTAGCCAATGGCACCTGCATAGCTCCACGGAGCTCGATTTTTCATTTTGTCCAAGGTCAAGGTCACAAGGTCACGAACTTAGAAATTGCGAATTTTGACATAAAAATAATACGACCGCCCAAACTTTGAGAGCTAGGATGACAATATTTTTATGCATAATCTTGAGGTCATTCCCCACCTAAAGTCTTGAAACATTTTGCTCTATCTCGAACACCTTGCCCGTGCGCCCCCTTCAAGTTTGTTTTTACGCTGATTTCATCAAAGTATGGATAATCGAGGAGTGCAAAATGCCATATAGCCTATATGACTTTATTGTTCCTGGAATGTTCCAGAGGAAGTTTTGCACCGAAGGTCATAATCCTTGACCTTGACCTTTAAAGTTCACAAGGTCAAATTTTCAAAGTTGTGGGAATCGAACCGGGTTTTCGACCTTCTTCGACGAACTAACTCCAATAAGCTAAGCACGTATCCTGTTTCCTTATTTTAATGTCCACAACATTTGTTTGTGACCTTTAAAGGTTATGCAAAGGTCAAATTTTGAAAGTTGTTGAACGAAACCGGGTTTTCGATATTTGCAGCTAATAACCTGTCACTCGTACCACATCATGTTGATCTTTTTATAACTTGGTCAAAAATTATCACATTGTCTCATCCTTGAACTTCTGAAACAATCTACATAGTCAAATACTGCTCGTGAACCATCGTCGTCTTCAGACTTGTTTGATTTTTTAAAGTGATTCTTCACCATCGCAAGATGGGGGCAAATACGATACATTGTATGATATTTCAAAAAGTTGTGGGCGAGTTATGACAAAACTAGGTGGTGAGTTGGTTATGTGACAAGAACAAGCGGATTAGATTTGGTTATGGTCTGGATCCAGATCTGGCCTAACACTAGTTACAAAATGTAAACTGCTCATCCTGGAGAGGGTATGTGATCTACCGATGTGCTTTCTAGTTATTTTTTTTTAATTGGCGAGAAAGGTTGTTGTACGATGAGGAATTAACAAACACAATCAGCTTATTCATTTGAACACAAGACTCTCTCACAGACATCAGATCACTGCACATGGTACATTGGCCTGAAGCTGCATTCACCCCCTACCATAATGCTACATTTTAAACAGTATCGAATTATGCAGAACAATTTTCAAATACTTTTTATCCATAATTGAAGAGATCAAACTAAACACTGATAGTTGATGGAGTTACATGTCATAGCTGCAAAACCATGTCCAAATCAAAATTCACTGGTTGTAAAGGTTTCAGCCCCCTTCGGTCAGTACTCGGTGGAAGCACCTTTTGCAGCAATGACTGCTACGAGTATTTTGGGTCGGTCTCGACCAGCTTTGCACAGTGAGATGGTGAAATCTTGCCCATTCTTCATGTGAAAATTTCTCTAGTTCTGCCACAGTTTGATGGGGATTGTACATCCCAACAATGGCGCCAAATACCGGACTCTCATGAAAACAAAGGGGGCTGGCAAGGACTTATGTCAGGTACAAGTTGGTCTCTCGGTCCACCAGAGTGGTGGCTTGGAGGCTCAGTACATGCAGCGGATGCAGGTGAGGGAGTAGGAGCGCTGAAGAATGATGATGGTGGATGCAGAGTCCTCTGACTCTCAAAGTCTCCTCGCTTTGAGAAGAGAAAGAGAGAGAGAAAGAGAGATGATGTTAACTCATTCAAGGTAAAAACTCAACTGCCGCATGCATACGTGGCCACAGCCCTCATCCCCCTGGCACCACCTTCAGCACGGCAAGGTCCCACTCATTGGCCGCCCATTCCAGTGGGCATCTGCCTTTTTGGCCATCCTGCCCTCTCTAGGGTTCCACAGTTGACTTTCCTGCCATGGCTAGCAGTCCGCTGACCAAGCAGTACATCTTGGCTTTCTCGAGATTGCGAGAAGAGCTTTCCGATGCTTTATGCCCACAAGTCCTCCACCTGGCCTTGCCTATAAAAAAGGTCAGACATAATACAACCCGACTCTACACTGTTTTTAGATTATGAACACTGCCCTCTCGGTGCTATATATACCGATAACTTACCGCTGATGATATCTTATACAAGGGTAACTAACCTACTCAATCACACAGTCCATACTAAAGTCTGAACACAATATGGCTATGGATTCCAACCCCCCCCCAATTCTACGTAACAATATGAACAGTTCTCTCAAACAGCAAGATTTTGAGAACCGCGTTTTACGAATGTGAATAAAAGGCCGCTTTGATGAGGTCCTTATGGGCAGGGTCCTTTTAAATCCCTTCTAATGATGCTTGGGCCTCGAGGCAAACTCCGTCCTCCCACTGAAGAAAACGACAGTGCAGTGAGTACGCATTGCTCAAGGAAATTTTCTCTCGTGCAAAGAACAAACGTTCATTTGGGTAGAGGAGATCCAGGTAATTAACACAATCACATTGTGTTCGTGATTCTAAAGTATTTTCCTTTTGAGTTGTATGCTTCACATGTAAAGTCCGTTTTTGTTTTCATGAGCAATTTTACCAATCGGATAAACAAAAACTATTTTGGCAAAAGGGTGTCGGAAGAATTATGATATCTGGTGATAACGAACTGGACACTCGCAAAGTTTGATGACAACTGGTATACAGTTGGATCAGTTCCTTTTTTAATTGTTTTTTTTGTGTGTAAATCATCTATGTATTGTGAGAAGCATACACAATGCCAGCCTTTCATATAATATGGTCGTTTTGGTACGTATGATACTTCAAATGTATCACGTCGATGAGCATGATAACCTTGTCATGACAGGACGTGAAGAGTCGCGAAAATCATGGAGGGGTTAAGGAGCATTAATTGCAGTTTAATCAAGCAGGCTCTCCCGCTTGAATCGCTTCCTGTGACATTTAATCCAGTAAGTTTGGAAATTGCTTAAGAAATATTATAAGAGGTATGAAAGAGGTTGAATGCTTTCGGAGATTTGCAGCCTTACTTAAAACTTTTCTCACACCTCTGTCATCTCAGTTCCTCACTCAATTTGCTTTACCAACTAATTATGCACACTCTTACATAAAATATCTCTTTAAAATTAAATAATCTCTGTCTTTTATATCCCCAGACCCTCCCGCTGCTCTCGCTCTCTCTTTCTCTCTCTTCTCTCTCTTTCTCTCTTCTCTCCTCTCTCTCTCTCTCTCTCTCTCTCTCCTCTCTCTCCTCTCTCTCTCTCTCCTCCTTCTCCTCTCATAGGTGACAATGGCGCTCAAGCCTCGCAACCTCTGGCTAAGTAACATGCCACAGACCCCTTCCCACAAGCACCCAGCTCCTTTAGTCCTCATTCCTGTTCTCCACCTTGGGGTGGCTCGTTTGCTGGACCCTCGGGCGAGCTAGAGAGTAATTTGTCAGCAAGAGCGGGGCGTGTGAGCTTGCATGTTCGTCAGACAGTCTTGCCTGAAGGCAAGTCGCAGAGAGATGGCTTTTCGGCCAGTGAAGGAGGTCAAGTAAAGAGGTGCTGAGCTAGCTCAGAGCCTGTGAAAGGGAAAAGGCACTCTCTAGAACAGGTTCGTGAAAGGGACCCTTCGGAATACCAGGAGAAAATCAGGCCAGGGTGCAGTGAGCAGTGCACAAAGGGTTGCAAGAGTCGACAGCATCATTAGCGTGTGGTTAGCAGCAAAGGGTCACGCCGGGGTCTCTGTGCCCCTCAAGCCATACCACACCGGCGTGAGAAACAGCTCCCCCTCCCCACCCCCTTGTGATGGCATTCGAGGGAAACCAGTCCATACTTCTATTCTCTCCAGGTAGATCTGCCCTTTCCGTCGCACCCTAACTTTAATAGGTCTCGTTGAGGGGTTAAAAAAACATCAGAACACGTGTTAATTGGTCTTGGAATTATGGGCGAAAGACGTAGTTGGACAAGTCTTACAATGACACCTATACAGCTCCCCGAAGACTACCCAATCACAAACTTCCTTGTTCCTACAAATGCATTTTATCAGGTTCTGACAAACAATTGCCGCGAACCCACATAATCTTCAAGCTGTCAGGCCACAAGCAAACTTGTTCAATCCCTCCACCTTCTCGACAAGTCTGCCCGCATCTAGCCTAATGATCAGCTGCAGCCTGGCGCTCCCCTCAGACAAACCCAACGCTATTATCGCAACCTTTTTATATCCAGAAGGCTCAGACAAAAGACCGACCGAAAGGGCTTCTTGAACCTGGAAAACCGGTCGCCAACACATGGCACGTAGGGAGGCTCTGATTTGCTTCCCTCACTCTGCGGGAATTACCTCGATGGTCATGGGGATACACGCTGGCTCTTCGGGGAGGCCGGGAGGGTTGTGGGGTGGTGGAAAGATGCACAAAACGGGCGAGCATTTCATGTGAGGCAAATCTATGGAAGGAATCTCTGTGGGCACCGCATTCGCCAGTTCAATTTGGCCGTACATTGAGTGAACTGTGTGCTATTCCTTCAATGGTTTCATGTAGCTGGTTGTTTCAAAGGAACACGGATGTGTACATATGCAAGACATCGCATGTTTGTTGCAAGGGAAGCAGATTATCCGTTAAATCTATTACTGGATGAATTTATGGCCAAGAGGCAGGGCCCTAGGTTTTTCCCATTTTAGTCTGAGCAAACAAAACAAACGTTTCTTTCAGGTATTGTGTGACACTTGAGGTCAGATGTGGAATCCAACCCAGCCTCTACTATCCTGAATGTTCATGTTTAGTGAAGCTCGCAGTAATAAAATGAATGTATTATTGCCAGTACCCTGCACTTATTTTTTAAAACAAGCTCAAATGAGCTAAGATCCTCGTCCTCTTAATGATACGTCATAAAAATGAAATGAACGTCAATTGTGATGTATCAGGTTTGCGATAAATTATCTGTGCTAATGCCCGGCTTGATTCCACAAACAAAATTCAAACAGCTGCCTAGTTTTCGGAGATAATGTATCGGCGATTTCTTAGCGGCGATAGTATGACGTCAACTTTTTTCTGCGGAAGAATTTCCAAAATCGGAGATGGTTACTGCGCTGCGCGTGGGCTTTCTGCAGTATACATGGCAAGTCACGAAGATCATGAAACTCTGGGTTGTGAAACAAAAAAATGTCAAAAATAGAGGAATGACGTCATAAAAATTGATATGACGTCATACATAAGGTGAGTAATATGTTATGCGGGTAATTCATCTCTGCTAAATGCCCTGTTCAATTCCCCTAAACAGAATTTAAAAAGCTTGCCTAGTTTCAGGAGATAATTTTCCGGCGATTTCCATTAGTGGAGATATTTGACGTCATAAGCTTTTTTCTTGGAGGAATTTCAAAATCGGAGAAGTGGTTACAGTCTGCGCAGGGTATACATATAAATGCCAAGTTTTCAGGAAGTTTCGATGAAAACTGTAGGCTGTGAAACAAAAAAGTCACAAGAGAAGAAGCAGAAGAACAACAACGTGAGTAAGACTTAGAGATCCTCCACGAGGATCGAAAAAAGACTCCAAGGAAATGCCAAAGGATAAATACGCTGATTTTTATAACACTTCTAATTAAAGTGTATATTACGATATTCTGCCATTTCCTTTGCAAGGGTACAAATAAGCGGTGTGTAACTTCTGACTGCAACTACATTGATAACTCTGTCCTTTTGGGAAAGACCTGAACTCCGTTGCCGGCGGATTTCTGAAGTTTTCTCAACATGGCTCGGTATCAGAACATTGTTTTGCAGTGGGTGGAAAGTTTTACCACTTATTGGCGTGTGGTTCCAACTGCAAGTTCAAAAGTTTTTTTTGTTTTGTTATTGGACTCAGATATAGAACCGCATCATGCGATTTCTGAGCAATGCACTTTATACAGGAAATACAAGGAACTCTGACGAGCAGGAGGATGCAATCTTGGGCCCAACAAGCAGAATATACAAATTATTGACTCATTGGCAGGAGAGACAGTGGACAGCAGAGACGATCACCATTGATGATAGTACAGGGTGTGTCCACAAAATCACTGTTCAAATTCGAAACTGTTAAAGAAGAAATAAGATATTAAATGGCTAACATCGCGGTCACGGACCATTCCTGTGAGATACCAGTTCTGCATGCTGGAGACATACATGGTTCACTTTTATTTTTCTGTTCATTTCCAGGTGTCTCCTGTGTGCTACGTCACATTATATTTACTGTAAACGTCGATGGTCCAGCACAGGAAAGTAAACTGCAGTATGTTCGCCTGAGTTTGTAGAGACAATTAATTACACAGTTCAAACAAAAACTTCAGCCTTGGTAGCTGGTGTTGGCTAGTGGTTAGTGCGGTGCGCCTTGGGCATTCCTAGTGCGTTCTCTTGAGTTCCAGAGCCCCGTGTGCCGCTGAATTAAAAATACACGCAGGAGGTTGACTCAGCTATCATCCTTCGGCACGTCGTCGGCAAAATGAGCACCAGTGTACTGGATAAGGGGACACCTGGCAATCAGCAGATAGCCACGTCCAACCAATGATCGCAAACCAGCAAGCCACAGGCTGCACTCAGATAGAGAGAGAACAAAACTGGTCAGGTGACGACCTATGGAAAGTAGCCATGCATTCGACAAAAATGATTCGTCAATGGTACAAAGAGTTTATGGAGACTGTTAGCATCAAGCAGGAGGAATGTGGCCAGTCCAGCACAAGTGCCGGGAGGATGTTGGGACCACGTCTTGAGTCATTTCAAAGTGCAGTCCGCAGATAAGTACTGATTGAATGATAGAATGATGATGTTGACAATGAAACAGGTTGAGAAATGGTTCTTCCACAAGTGCAGCGTGTTGATCCCATTGCAAAATTTTTAACGTTAGCGCAACACAGGGTTAAGCAATTTGAATACCTGTCTGTTCAATAGGTCCTATCAATATGATTCGACTCCCAATTCACATTATTGCTTATATTTTGAACCACTATAGAATACAAATCGGAACATAAATGTGGAGGACACAGAAACCTACAGTTAGCAGTACTTGGGTGCTCTGAACTGGCAAAGAGCATGCGGAATCTTCGATCGCCGAGCGACACGTATAAGCACACATAAGTAATTGTTTTAATTTGTATATCTGATGCCAGCCGTCAAACCAAAATGAAAAATCATTTACAAACAGAAATGTCCTGTTTTTAGAACGTCATAAAAGATACAAACAGCACGAATAACTAAGTTAACGTGGTTAAATTATGGTGCGTGTAAAAGACGTGGGACGTCAATGGGCACGTAAAACTTGGAGTAGAATATTTTTTTCTACAGCCTACTTTGATTCATTTTAAACTTTGATATTGAAAGAACACTCGAAGATAAATCGTCTTGTTTACACTTCCAAAACCGTTAAGTTTAGTATGTACTGGGCAAAAACTTTCGCGTCTCGCCCAATCAAAATTTTGCCATCCTCCTGAAGCGGAAGTAACAGCATGATTCAGACAAAAATGGCGTCACCAGCGATGCGCACTACAGAGCTTACTTCTTCGAAAAGCACTGTTATGTTTCGTGCATCTTTTCTCCTCGAGAGGTGCATTCCAAAATCGTCGTTTCTCCAAGAAGAGTTTGCAGAAGGCCAGCTGCTGGACTGTTCCATTTGACAATCAGCTTCGTTATGGTGTTATCAGCACCTGCTATTCACAGCCTCTAAGCAAAGCATATAGATCATGCTGAGGAAGCACAAAAAGAGTTTAAAAAGAACCCTTACCATGTCCTTTTCTCAAGACTGCCACAGGGGAAGGTGTTCCCTGAACTCTCTAATTATGACTTCGACGAATTGAAGAACAGTGATTTGTGGACATCCCTGTATTATCATCCCTGATGATGGTCTTTGCCTGCTCGCCACTGTTCTGCCCCAAAAAGAAATTTTTTGGTAAGCAATTTTTTCACAGATGGTCAATACAATTTGCTAAAATTCCCTAACTAGTAGAAAAAACACCGAGGGAGTGACAGAATGAGAGAAATGTTAAACAAGTGGAAGAAGGAA
>CM068965.1:77481399-77502534 GCA_035128595.1 Eptatretus atami | reverse complement strand
CCGTTGGGGAAGAGATCCTCAGTTACCAATGACAGGACACGTTGCTTGGCGTTTTGCACCCACAGCATCTATCTCCTATCTATAATTCCAGCAATCTCTGTTTGTTTGCCTTTTCAAGGTTTGAAATTAATCGGACACAGTGGGTTCCCAAGTTATGGCCAAGTTAGAGCGCGTTCCCATTACGGGTTACAACGTTCGGATTCCGGATAGTGATGACTTACTGTACTTAATAATTTCTCGATTTTTTATCGCCATTTATAGATAAACACAATGCCCCAATCCAGTCGTCATTTACGAGAGCGAAGGAACGGCCTGTGTGGTTGTTGAAAGTTTTATTTTGCACGTACGGGCACGCGAGAGCAAAGGAACGGCCTGTGTGTGTTCTGGCACGCGGTTTGATTAATTTTATTTTTTTTGCACGTACGGCCACGCACGTACGGGCACGTGAGAGCGAAGGAACGGCTGTGTATTGTTTCTGGCACGCGGTTTGAATTTTTTTTTTTGCACGTACGGCCACGCATGTACGGGCACACGAGAGCGAAGGAACGGCCTGTGTGTTGTTTCTGGCACGCGGTTTGAATTTTTTTTTTTTGCACGTACGGCCACGCACGTACGGGCACGCGAGAGCGAAGGAACAGCCTGTGTAGTTGTTCTGGCATGCGGTTTGAAAGGTTCTTTTTTGCACGTACGGCCACGCATGTACGGGCACGCGAGAGCGAAGGAACGGCCTGTGTGTGTTCTGGCACGCGGTTGAAAGGTTTTTTTTTTGCACGTACGGCCCACGACGACGGCACGCGAGAGCGAAGGAACGGCCTGTGTGGTTGTTTCGGGCACGCGTTTGAAATTATTTTTGCACGTACGCCACGCACGTACGGGCACGCGAGAGCGAAGGAACGGCCTGTGGGTTGTTTCTAGTACGCGGTTTGAAATTTATTTATTTTTGCACGTACGGCCACGCACCTACGGGCACGCGAGAGCGAAGGAACAGCCTGTGTGGTTGTTTCTGGCACGCGGTTTGAATTTTTTTTTTGCACGACGGCCACGCACGTACAGGCACGCGAGAGCGAAGGAACGGCCTGTGTGGTTGTTTCTGGCACGCGGTTGAATTTTTATTTTTTTTGCACGTACGGCCACGCATGTACGGGCACGCGAGAGCGAAGGAACGGCCTGTGTGGGTTGTTTCGGCACGCGGTTGAAATTATTTATTTTTTGCACTGAGACGGCCACGCACGTACGGGCACGCGAGAGCGAAGGAACGGCCTGTGTAGTTGTTCTGGCACGCGGTTTGAATTTTTTTTTGCAGGTACGGCTACGCACGTACGGGCACGCGAGAGCGAAGGAATGGCCTGTGAGTTGTTTCTGGCACGCGGTTTGAATTTTTTTTTTTTTTGCACGTACGGCCAGCCACGTACGGGCACGCGAGAGCGAAGGAACGGCCTGTGTGGTTGTTTCTGGCACGCGGTTTGAAATTGATTTATTTTTTGCACGTACGCCACGCACGTACGGGCACGCGAGAGCGAAGGAACGGCCTGTGTGGTTTTCTGGCACGCGGTTTGAATTTTTTTTTTCGCACGTACGGCCCGACACTAGTAATGATAAATGAGCCAAATTGCCTCCTCCTGTGTTCATAAATAAAGTTTATTGTATATCCTTTACAAACATCATAAGATCCTAAACCGGCTCAGGAACATCGATCTCCACAGTGAACTGAACAAAAATTCGACACAAATTAAAAAAGAATTCAACATTTTGTCGACGGAGACACTGAAGCATTTTAAAACGTAAATCGCCTTCAATTCCAAATACATACACAAACGTTTACCTCAGATATCATTGGCAGCAACAAAGCAGCTTAACGTGAACATCTTCAACATAAAAGATTACCAACGTGTTCCCCAAAGAGAATGCAATGAGGAAGAAAGAATATCAAAACCTTTCCGTCCGGGAGGCTGAGAGATGGAGGGAAGGGGTGGGGCGGCGGACGAGGGAGGTATGAGAAAGAGGAAGAGGAAGAGGAAGAGGAAGAGGAAGAGGAAGAGGAAAGCCGGGGAGCGGGAACTACAATGCGCATGCGCAAACAACCCCGAACCACAAATCGGCCAATCGCGTCATCACGCAAGTGCTGGACGTTTTTAGGACACCTTCTCGGACACAAGGAAACCACAGCTGGAGGATGTCCGGGGTTTCAATGATGATCCTGAAAAGAACCCTCAAAATAAAAATTTGAGAAAAACAAAACTTCACAGCTTGGTCCGTGAATGGCGATTCCTTCCCAAAATGGAGGTGGGAGAATCCTGGAATATTGGGACAACTGCGTTCCACCTTTTCTTGGAAACCCGCAAATGGAGGTTACAAACAATGGGTGTGGTGGAATTAAAGAAGAAGAAGACGAAGCCGCACTTCGTGACGTGTGACTTGCTTGTGGAGCAATAGCTGACAAAGTGCTCTGACTGAAGGTCCCTCGACCCTCGGTTCTTGTCGTTGACTGGCGTTGTCGTCCACTGAGGCTTAAACGGTGAGAGTTGAGAGTACCTAGCTCTGTGTGTTTGCTGGTTAATTATTATTATACTTCGCTGTAGTCGATTGTTGATGTACCTTTTTGTTTGTGTTTGTAGAGATGGCTTCAATCAAGCAAATCAAGCAAATTAAAGCCTAATTCACCGAAGGCTCTCTCTCTATCTCTATCTCTATCTCTATCGCTATCTCTATCTCTCTCTCGCCGTTTGGGCCATCATGGCTGTGCTTTATCCACGCCACATTAATTACATCTCAAAGTTTATGGACTTAATTCCACTTGTGGGGAAGGGGGTTCGGAAGAAAGAAAGGAAGTGGGGGATGGAGTGGGGAAACATAAGGACCTGCCAGGGTGTCTCTTTTTTTTCTCTCTTTAATTCTTGTTGTTACTTCCGCCACCATCCACTGAGGTTGTTTCCACCCCTGTCTGACTGTCTGTGAACAGGATATCTACAAAAGTTTTGGATGGATTTGGACGAAACTTGGTGGACAGGTTTGGTGTGTTGCAAGGACACATTTATTTGATTTTGGTGAAAATCCGAATTCGGATCTGAATACGAGAATTATTGGTTCACGAAAAAATATTTTCACGAAAAAAATAAGTGACCACTATATTCGTTATTGGTGTCTGTCTGTCTGTCCCGAGCATAGCTCCGTAGGTTTTGATCCGATCCTGATAAAATTTGGTGGAGGTTTATATCATGATCTAGTTGTGTTTTCCTGAGAATGGGCGTGGTGCGCCCATTATGGGCGGAGCCAGCGCCAAAAAACGTGTTTTTAGGGGAAGCCGATTTCAAGTTACATCTTCTCTGAGGGGATTTGTCGAATCTGACAGGGGTTTCGGTGTTTGGTTAGCCCAATGGCACTGCATAGCCCCACGGAGCTCGATTTTTCATTTTCGTCCCAAGGTCAAGGTCACAAGGTCACGAACTTAGAAAATTGCGAATTTTGACATAAAATAATAGACCGCCCAAACTTTGAGAGTAGGATGACAATATTTTTATGCATAATCTTGAGGTCATTCCCCACTAAAGTCTATGAAACAATTTTGCTCTATCTCGAACACCTTGCCCGTGGCGCCCCCTTCAAGTTTGTTTTTACGCTGATTTCATCAAAGTATGGATAATCCGAGGAGTGCAAAATGCCATATAGCCTATATGACGTTATATTGTTCCTGGAATGTTCCAGAGGAAGTTTTGCACCAAAGGTCATAATCCTTGACCTTTGACCTTTAAAGTTCACAAAGGTCAAATTTTCAAAGTTGTGGGAATCGACCGGGTTTTCGACCTTCTTCGACGAGACTAACTCCAATAAGCTATAGCACGTATCCTGTTTCCTTATTTTAATGTCCACAACTATGTTTTGTGACCTTTAAAGGTTATGCAAAGGTCAAATTTTGAAAGTTGTTGAACGAAACCGGGTTTTCAATATTTTGCAGCTAATAACCTGTCACCCGTACCACGTCATTAATCATTTTTATAACTTGGTCAAAATTATCACATTGTCTCATCCTTGACTTCTGAAACAATCTACATAGTCAAATACCGCTGTGAACCATCGTCGTCTTCAGACTTGTTTGATTTTTAAAGTGATTCTTCACCATCGCAAGATGGGGGCCAAATACGATACATTGTATGATATTTCAAAAAGTTGTGGGCGAGTTATGACAAAACTAGGTGGATGAGTTGGTTATGTGACAAGAACAAGCGGATTAGATTTTGGTTATGGTCTGGATCCAGATCTGGCCTAACACTAGGTTACAAAATGTAAACTGCTCATCCTGGAGGAGGTATGTGATCTACCGAGTGCTGTTCTAGTTATTTTTTTTTAATTGGCGAGAAAGGTTGTTGTACGATGAGGAATTAACAAACACAATCAGCTTATTCATTTGAACACAAGACTCTCTCACAGACATCACGATCACTGCACATGGTACATTGGCCTGAAGCTGCATTCACCCCCTACCAATAATGCTACATTTAGATGAATTATGCAGAAACAATTTTTCCAAATTAACTTTTTTATCCATAATTGAAGAGATCAAACTAAACACTGATAGTTGATGGAGGTTACATGTCATAGCTGCAAAACCATGTCCAAATCAAAATTCACTGGTTGTAAAAGTTTTCAGCCCCCTTCGGTCAGTACTCGGTGGAAGCACCTTTTGCAGCAATGACTGCTACGAGTATTTTTGGGTCGGTCTCGACCAGCTTTGCACAGTGAGATGGTGAAATCTTTGCCCATTCTTCATGTGAAAATTTCTCTAGTAAAGCCACGTTTAATGGGGATTGTACATCCCAACTAATGGCGCCAAATACCAGACTCTCATGAAAACAAAGGGGGCAGGCAAGGACTTATGTCAGGTACAAGTTGGTCTCTCGGTCCACCAGAGTGGTGGCTTGAGCAGGCGCAGGTAGGGATGAGGAGCGCTGAAGAATGATGATGGTGGATGCAGAGTCCTTGACTCTCCAAAGTCTCCTTCGCTTTGAGAAGAGGAAAAGAGAGAGAGAAAGAGAGATGATGTTAACTCATTCAAGGTAAAAACTCAACTGCCGCATGCATACGTGGCCACAGCCCTCATCCCCCCTGGCACCACCTTCACGCACGGCAGGTCCCACTCATTGGCCGCCCACTTCCAGTGGGCATGCTGCCTTTTTGGCCATCCTGCCCCTCTCTAGGGTTCCACAGTTGACTTTCCTGCCATGGCTAGCAGTCCGCTGACCAAGCAGTACATCTTGGCTTTCTCGAGATTGCGAGAAGAGCTTTCCGATGCCTTTATGCCCACAAGTCCTCCACCTGGCCTTGCCTATAAAAAAGGTCAGACATAATACAACCCGACTCTACACTGTTTTTAGATTATGAACACTGCCCTCTCGGTGCATATATTACCGATAACTTACCGCTGATTGATATCTTATACAAGGGTAAATCTAACCTACTCAATCACACAGTCCATACTAAAGTCTGAACACAATATGGCTATGGATTCCAACCCCCCCCCAATTCTACGTAACAATATGAACAGTTCTCTCTAAACAGCAAGATTTTGAGAACCGCCGTTTTACGAATGTGAATAAAAGGCCGCTTTGATGAGGTCCTTATGGTCAGGGGTCCTTTTTAAATCCCTTCTAATGATGCTTGGGCCTCGAGGCAAACTCCGTCCTCCCACTGAAGAAAACGACAGTGCAGTGAGTACGCATTGCTCAAGGAACATTTTCTCTTCGTGCAAAGAACAAACGTTCATTTGGGTAAGAGAGATCCAGGTAATTAACACAATCACATTGTGTTCGTGATTCTAAAGTATTTTCCTTTTGAGTTGTATGCTTCACATGTAAAGTCCGTTTTGTTTTTCATGAGCAATTTTACCAATCGGATTAAACAAAAACTATTTTGGCAAAAAGGGTGTCGGAAGAATTATGATATCTGGTAACGAAACTGGACACTTTCCAAAAGTTTGATGACAACTGTATACAGTTGGATCAGTTCCCTTTTTTTAATTTGTTTTTTTTTTTGTGTTTAAATCATCTATGTATGTGAGAAGCATACACAATGCCAGCCTTTCATATAATATTGTTCGTTTGGTACGTATGATACTTCAAATGTATCACGTCGATGAGCATGATAACCTTGTCACGACAGGACGTGAAGATCGACAAATCATGGAGGGGTTAAGGAGCATTTAATTGCAGTTTAATCAAGCAGGCTCTCCTGCTTGAATCCTTCCTGTTACATTTAATCCAGTAAGTTTGGAAATTGCTTAAGAAATATTATAAGAGGTATGAAAGAGTTGAATGCTTTCGGAGATTTGCAGCCTACTTAAAACTTTTCTCACACCTCTGCATCATCTCAGTTCCTCACTCAATTTGCTTTACCAACTAATTATGCACACTCTTACATAAAATTATCTCTTTAAAATTAAAATAATCTCTGTCTTTATATCCCCAGACCCTCCCACTGCTCTCTCTCCTCTCTCTTTGTTTTCTTTCTCCTCTCTCTTCTCTCTCTCTCTCTCTCTCTCTCTATCTCTCTCTCTCTCTCTCTCTCATAGGTGACAATGCTGCTCAAGATCCTCCAACCCTGCTGAGTACATGCACCAACCTTCCCACAAGCACCCAGCTCCTTTGTCCTCATTGCCTGTTCCACTTGGGGGTCGTGCTCGTTTGCTGGACCCCTCGGGCGAGCTAGAGAGTAATTTGTCAGCAAGAGGCGTGCGTGAGCTTGCATGTTCGTCAGACAGTCTATGCCTGAAGGCAAGTCGAGAAGATGGCTTTCGGCCAGTGAAGGAGGTCAAGTAAAGAGGGTGCTGAGCTAGCTCAGAGCCTGTGAAAGGGAAAAGGCACTCTCTAGAACAGGTTCGTGAAAGGGACCCTTCGGAATACCAGGAGAAAATCAGGCCAGGGTCAGTGAGCAGTGCACAAAGGGTTGGCCAAGAGTCGACAGCATCATTAGCGTGTTGGTTTAGCAGCAAGAGGGTCACGCCGGGGTCTCTGTGTCCCCTCAAGCCTATACTCACACCGGCGTGAGAAACAGCTCCCTCCCTCCCCACCCCCTTGTGATGGCATTTCAGGGAAACCAGTCCATACTTCTATTCTCTCCAGTAGATCTGCCCCTTTCCGTCGCCCTAACTTAATAGGTCTCGTTGAGGGGTTAAAAAAAACATCAGAACACGCTTAATTGGTCTTGGAATTATGTGCGGAAAGACGTAGTTGGACAAGTCTTACAATGACACCTATACAGCTCCCGAAGACTACCCAATCACAAAACTTCCTTGTTCCCTACAAATGGCATTTTTATCAGGTTCTGACAAACAATGGCACGAACCCACAATAATCTTCAAGCTGTCAGGCCACAAGCAAAACTTTTCAATCGCCTCCACCTTCTCGACAAGTCTGCCCGCATCTAGCCTAATGATCAGCTGCAGCCCTGCGCGCTCACCCCCACCCAAAACCCAACGCTATTATCGCAACCTTTTTATATCCAGAAAGGCTCAGACAAAAGACCGACCGAAAGGCCTTCTTGGGAACCTGGAAAACCGGTCGCCACACATGGCACGTAGGGAGGCTCTGATTTGCTTCCCTCACTCTGCGGGAATTACCTCATGGTCATGGGGTATACACGCTGGCTCTTCGGGGAGGCCGGGAGGGTTGTGGGTGGTTGGAAGATGCACAAAACGGGGCGAGCATTTCATGTGAGGCAAATCTATGAAGGAATCTCTGTGGCACCGCATTCGCCAGTTCAATTTGGCCGTACATTGAGTGAACTGTGTGCTATTCCTTCAATGGGTTCAATGTAGCTGCTTGTTCAAAGGAACACGGATGTGTACATATGCAAGACAATCGCATGTTTGTTGCAAGGGAAGCAGATTATCCGTTAAACTATTTACTGGATGAATTTATGGCCAAGAGCAGGGCCCTAGGTTTTTCCCATTTTAGTCTGAGCAAACAAAACAAACGTTTCTTTCAGTGATTGTGTGACACTTGAGGGTCAGATGTGGAATCCAACCCAGGCCTCTGATCTATCCTGAATGTTCATGTTTAGTGAAGCTCGCAGTAATAAAATGAATGTATTATTTGCCAGTACCCTGCACTTATTTTTTAAAACAAGCTCAAATGAGCTAAGATCCTCGTCCTCTTAATGATGACGTTCATAAAAAGAATATGACGTCATTGTGATGTATCAGGTTTTCGATAAAATATCTGTGCTAATGCCCGGCTTGATTCCACAAACAAAATTCAAACAGCTTGCCTAGTTTGGAGATAATGGTATCGGCGATTTCCATTAGCGGCGATATTATGACGTCAACTTTTTTTCTCGGAAGAATTTCCAAAATCGGAGATGGTTACTGCCTGCGCGTGGGCTTTCTGCATATACATGGCAAGTTTCACGAAGATCCGATGAAAACTCTGGGTTGTGAAACAAAAAAATGTCAAAAAATAGGAATGACGTCATAAAAATTGATATGACGTCATAGTGATGTATCATATGTGCGGTAATTCATCTCTGCTAATGCCCTGTTCAATTCCCAAACAGAATTTAAAAAGCTTGCCTAGTTTCGGAGATAATTTTTTCGGCGATTTCCATTAGTGGAGATATTTTGACGTCATAACTTTTTTTCTTGGAGGATTTTCAAAATCGGAGAGGTTACAGTCTGCGCAGGGTATTTTTACATATAAATGCCAAGTTTCAGGAGTTTCGATGAAAACTGTAGGCTGTGAAACAAAAAAGTCCACAAGAAGAAGCAGAAGAACAACAACGTGAGTAAGACTTAGAGATCCTCCACGAGGATCGAAAAAAGACTTCCAAGGAAATGCCAAAGGGATATAATACCTGTTATTTTTTTATAACACTTCTTAATAAAGTGTATATTACGATATTCTGCCATTTCCTTTGCAAGGTTACAATAAGCGGTGTAACTTCTGACTTGCAACTACATTTGATAACTCTGTCCTTTTGGGAAAGACCTGAACTCCGTTGCCGGCTGGATTTTCTGAAGTTTTCTCAACATGGCTCGGTTATCAGAACATTGTTTGTTCAGTGGGTGGAAAGTTTTACCATTATTGGCGTTGTGGTTCCAACTCAAGTTCAAAGCTTATTGGACTCAGATATAGAACCGCATCATGCGATTTCTGAGCAATGCACTTTATACAAGGAAATACAAGGAACTCTGACAGCAGGAGGATGCAATTTGGCCCACCAAGCAGAATAATACCAAATTATTGACTCATTGGCAGGGAGAACAGTGGTACAGGCAGAGACATCACCATGATGATAGTACAGGGTGTCCACAAATCACTGTTTCAAATTCAAACTGTAATAAAGAAATAATGAAATGTGATACAACGATGTGGTCCATTGCATGTGGAAGAACATGTTTCATTGTTTTATTGAGTTTTCTTTCATTTCCAGGTGTCTCCTGTGGCACGTCACATTATATTTACTGTAAACGGTGTCCAGACAGGAAATAAACGCAGTATGTTGCCTGGTTTGTAGAGATCAAGTTAATTACACAGGTTCAACAAAACTTCAAGCCTGGTGTTGGCTTAGTGGTTAGGGTGGCGGCTTGGGATCCTAGGGTTCTGAGTTCAAGCCCCGTTGGCCGCTGAATTAAAAATACACCAGGAGGTTGACTCAGCCTATCATCCTTCCGAGGTCGGCAAAATGAGCACCAGTGTACTGGTAAGGGGGACACTGCATCAGCGGCATAGCCACGTCCCAACCAATGATGCAACCAGCAGCCACAGGCTGCACTCGATAGAGAGAGAACAAAACTTCAGGACGACCTATGGAAAGTAGCCATCATCGACAAAAATGATTCGTCAATGGTACAAAGAGTTTATGGAGACTGGTAGCATCAAGCAGAGGAATGGGGCCAGTCCAAGCACAAGTGGCGAGGATGTTGACCACGTCTGTGAGTCATTCAAGTGCAGTCCCAATAAGTACTGATGATGATAAATGATGATGTTGACAATGAAACATTGAGAAATGTTCTTCCACATGCAGCGTTGTATCCCATTGCAAAATTTTGTAGCGCAACACAGGGTTAAGCAATTTGAATACTCTGTCTGTCAATAGGTCCATTTTTATGATCGAGGAACTCCTCAATTTCAATTGATTGTTATATTTTGAACACTGTAGAATACAAATCGGAACATAAATTGGAACACAAACCTACAGTTTAGCAGTACTTTGGCTCTGAACTTGGCAAAGAGCATGGAATCTCATCCCGAGCACACATAAGCACACATAAGTAATTGTTTTAATTTGTATATCTATCCAGCAGTCAAACAAAATTGAAAATCATTTCAAACAGAAAATGTCCTGTTTTTAGGGACGTCATAAAAGATACAAACAGGCACGAATAACTAATTTAACGTGTTAAATATGGTGGAGTAAAAGACGGTGACTCAATGGCAGTAAACTTTAGAGTAGAATATTTTTTTCTACAGCCTTTTAAACTTTGATTTCATTTAAATTGAATTATATATTTAAACACTCGAAGATAAATCGTCTTGTTTACACTTCCAAAAACCTTAAGTTTAGTATTACTTGGGCAAAACTTTACGCCGTCTCGCCCAATCAAATTTGCCATGCTCTCTGAAGGCGGAGTAACAGCATGATTCAGACAAAAATGGCGTCACCTAGCGATGCCACTACAGAGCTTACTTCTTCGAAAAGATCTGTTTGTTTCGTGCATCTTTTCCTCGAAGGTCATTCAAAATCGTCAGTTTCTCCAAGAAGAGTTTGCAGAAGGCTCAGCTCTGGACTGTTCCATTTGACAATCAGCTTCGTATGGTTGTTATCACACCTGCTATTCACAGCCTCATAAGCAAAGCTAATATAGATCATGCTGAGAAGCACAAAACAAGAGTTTAAAAGACCCTTACCATGTCCTTTTTCTCAAGACTGCACAGGGGAAGGTGTTCCCTGAACTCTCTAATTATGCTTTGAATTTGGAACAGTGATTTGTGGACACCCTGTATTATCATCCTGATGATGTCTGTGCCTGTCCCACTGTTCTGCCCCCAAAGAGTCAATAATTTGGTATTATTCTGCTTGATCGGTCAAATTGCCTCCTCTTCCTGTCAGAGTTCCTTGTCTTTCCTTGTATAAAGTGCATCACTCGGAAATAGCACAATGCGGTTCCATATCTGAGTCCATTAACTTTTGAACTTGGGTTATAACTACAATGCCAATAATGGGTAAACGTTCCACCCTCTGGCCAAACAGCATTAACAATGTTCCTATAACTGAACCATGAACCAGGTGAAGAAAACTTCAGAAAACTAAGCCAAGGCATGGAGTTCAAGTCTTTCCCAAAAGGACCGAGTTGTGAAATGTAGTTGCAAGTCAGCAGTTACACCGCTTATTGTAACCATGGAAAGGAAATGGCAGAATATCATAATATACACTTTATTAAGAAGTGTTATAAAAAAAAAAACAGGTCTTATATCCCTGTGGCATTTCCTCGGAGATCTTTCTTTTTTATAAGTGCAGGATACCGGCAACTAATACATTCATATTGATATTACTGCGAGCTTCACTAAACGTGGATATTCACAATGGATCAGAGGCCTGGGTTGGATTCCGCACCTGACCCTCAACTGTCACACATTCACTAAAAGAAATGTTTGTTTTATTTGATTGGAATAAAATGGTGAGAACCTAGGGCCCCACTCCTGGCCATAAATTCATCCAATAAATAGTTTAACGGATAATCTGCTTCCCTTGCACCAAACACGTGATTGTTTTGCACATATACACAGCCGTGTTCCTTTGAACAAGCAGCTACATTGACCCCATTGAAGGAATAGCACACAGTTCGCTCAATGTATGGCAAAATTGAACTGGCGAACGCGGTGCGACAGAGATCCCTTCATAGATTCACCTCGCATGGAATGCTCGTCCCATTTTGTGTGTCTTTGTGAGGTTATGATCATATGACTGAATAAATCAAACGGAAGATTAAATTAAATACTGCATTTGGAGTCATCAGAAGGAACCCAATTAAGTAAAGAACAAAGATGGAGTCATCAGGACGAACCTGGATAGGATTCGGGTTTCAGCCGCTACTCCACAACCCTCAAACCCAACCAGGCGCAGCCAAATGAGCCCGACAGAAATATTTCTGCAATAATTTACTTCTACTGAGACAGAGAGATAAAGAAAGAGAGAAACAAAGAGTAAAAGAGATGAATGGGAAGAAAAACAAAAATTAGAATGAATAAAGAGTCGCTTTATCTGGAGAGAGAAATAAAAGGACGAGCAATTAATTATTTTAAAAGGTTTTTATGTATTAGTTAATTTATTTATTTTAAATTTAATGAGAAATATACATTTTTTCCCCCCACACGCACTGAGCGAAAAGCAGGGTTAAGCAATTGGTTCAGTTTGTCTGTCTGTCTCCAAACCTCAGCTTATGATCGAGGAACAACTCAATTTCAATTTAATGTTATATTTTGAACACGAATCGGAGCATGAATCAGAAAAAGAACCTGCAATTTACCTCTGAATTTGTCTCAATCGCACATGCGTAGAGAGGAATTTGATAACATTTTTTACTCTGTTTGCCCGTCTGGCAATCAAACGAAATTGAAAATAATTTCAAACAGGAAACTTACATTTTTTTTAAGGACATTATAAATGACGCAAACAACAGGCAAGAAAAACTAATGAAATGTGTTAAGTAAAGCAGCGCTGTAATAATAAAAAAAACGAATGTAACTACAACTTTTAAAATCTTAATTTTTAAAAATTGAACTATATACTTGAACACTGCATAACACAAATCACCTTTTTCAGTTTCAAAAATCTTTAGCAGGACTTGGACAAAATATTATGGCACTTTACATCATCTCAACCAATCAAATTTGCTTCTCGCAGACCCCGCTCTTGTCCTTTTTTTTCTCAAGACTGTATGAGGTAAGGTGTTCTATGAACTCTCTAGTTTTGGTGTGTATGTATTTTGTGTTTTTGTCCAAATTCAAACTGTAATAACAAAAACTAACGATGCAGAAAACCGCATCATTGCATTCCATTTCATTATTTCTTTATTGTGGGTAAAATTTGGACATATTCACGCAAAATATATAGGCCACAAACCAAAAAATGTGTTATTTAAATTTCATTTAAAATAAACTAATACATAAAAACCTTTATAAAGAATTAAGTGCTCGTCCTTGTTAAAGAATGAACGCCATAGGGATGTAAGACCTGTTTTTTTTATAACACTTCTTAATAAAGTGTATATTACGATATTTCGCCATTTCCTTTCCATGGTTACAATAAGCGGCGCAATTGCTGACTTGCAACTACATTTCACAACCCAGTCCTTTTGGGAAAGATTTGAACTCCGTGCTTGGCTGGATTTTCTAAAGATGGTTCATGGTGGGATTATCTGCGGAGTGTAAGGCGATCCGTGCAGGAGCAACTCAAGGGCCAACTCTGCGTGGAGGGGGTGGGAAGGATAGCTCATTTTGAGATCAGGACGCTGTGTGCTTGGGAGGTGTATCCAGGAGGGTGAAACCTTGTCCCTCACCCCAGCCGATGATACGATCTTCCCCTGATGCTCAACAAAGACTCACCTGTTTGTATCTGTTGCTTACCTGTGTTTCTGCACTCCACTAGAAAGCACATGCACTCTGTTTTCATTGATAGTCGCGCCACTCGGCACGACCTCATTGGATGAGATTGCCAACACTGTCTCAGTTGTAGCAAAATGCTTAGCTACCACTTTCTCCTTTGCCTTTGTTCTCCACAAGCTCACGCTACCCAACATGGTGTATTGACAACATGCCTTGAGCATGAGGTCCAACAGTAGCACATCTGATTGTTGTATATATAAAGTATTTTGAGATGGGATTTTGAAATATTCCCAGTGTTACATTCCCGCTTGAGCCCCGTGTCTCCTGATACCGAGATGTCATGTTCAAGTCCAGTATGCTAGTAAGTTAATTTGTGTGTTTTGTTTACAAATGTCCTTCCAATTGATGTGGAGGTATACTCATGTGTTTTTCCTGCATGTGACTTGCATTCAAAATCAACTATGAGCCTCACCTCACTATTTAAGACTACAAATTTCTCATGTTTGAAAAATAAATCTGCAGAGCTGGAGATAAGAGATAGAGATATACCATATAAAGAGAGAGTGTTTTTGTATTTGAATAACAGTTCGATTTAGTGAATAACAGTATTACAGTTACTGTTTACAATAACAGTGAATAACAGTTACTGAATAACAGTAGTGGTCAGAAAATGCACATGCTGGGTAATGTACATGTGATCTGAAGGTGCATACTTTTTATGTACAAGAAAGAAACACCTGGTCCCTACGGAGGCAGCCAGGGGGCATCATGTTATTATCCTTATTGCTATTACCAACTATTATTACGATTATGATTGTTAATATCATGGAGTACCATAGTACTCCATGTGCAGGTATGGCATGGGGTAAAAAGGCCACCCCATTATTATTATTATGCTATTATCGTTGCTGTTGTTTATCACCTCTGCCACTGAAGATGGACGGAGGTTGTGTTTTCACCCCTATTTCTATGTTTGTTACTTGCGAAATCAACGATTCAGATTGACCTGATCTATTAGTACTTGGTGAAAAAAAATTCGCCAATATGTTGGTCTGTCGCGTTTGTCGGTATGTTTGTCCGTCTGTTTCTTTGTCACATGATTTTTGACCAAAGTTTTCAAGCAATCGTTCTGAAATTTTTTTGTGTATGTAGGTGACCAGCCAAGCACAGCAACACATCATTTTGGAGAAGATCCAAATCCAGATCTGGATACTAGAATTTTTCAAGTGATTCTTCACCATTTAGAGATAGGGTCAAAAACGATACATAGCACAATCTCTCAAAAGGTTATCTTTGGATTCCGACGAAACTCGGTGGACAGGTTGGGAGTGCCACGAGGAAGAATTGATTCAATTTTGGTGAAGATCCACATCAGGATACGAGAATTATTTGATTTTTAAGTGATTCTTCACCATTGAGAGATGGGGTCAAAAGCTATGTATAGTATGATATCTCAAAAAGTTGTCGACGAATTATGACAAAACTAGGTAGATGAGTTGGTTAGGTGATAAGAACAACCCGATTTGACTTTGGTTTCGAATCCGACTTCTTAGTAGGATACAAAATGTAAACTGTTCAGCCTGGTGGATGTATGCGCTCTACCGAGTGCCGTTCTGTTTCGCCAAGTATCACTTTTTGATTTAATTTTTCGTTCTGTTTGTCTGTCTGTTCGTCTATCTGTCTGTTTGTATGTTAATTGCCTACAGATCACATTTTTACTCCGATCTTCACGAAACTTAACCACCTGATTGAGGTAGTGACAAGCTGGAAGCCAATTGTTTTTGAGGTCAATGGGTCAAAAGTTAAAAGGTCACGTACATCGTCAATTTTCATTGGATTGACTTGATGTATATGTATACTAGGCTACTAGCTAGGTGCCCATCCCCGACTGGTTCATAGATGTCTCACCTCAAATGATAGTGGGGCAACTTAGCTAAATATAGCATAACAATTGTGCATTTTGTGAGGAAAGCACCAAATTTGGCACACTAGTAGCCTATCATATTATGAACAGATTTGGATATTGGGCCATCTCAAAATTTTTGATGGCAGTGGAAAATGGCTGCCACAGCCATCAGCGGCTGAATTTGAGATGGCCCAATATCCAAATCTGTTCATAATATGATAGGCTACTAGTGTGCCAAATTTGGTGCTTTCCTCACAAAATGCACAATTGTTATGCTAAGTTGCCCCACTATGAGCAATTTTTGGAGTGTGTATTTGTAGTAACGGGAATTCAACATAAAGTTATGATGTGGACCGTGACATCTGGTACATGTTTACCTTAAAAACAATGGTGGTCTACTCAGAAGAGAACTGTAGCTAGTGATTATAATTGTCATTTCATGTCAGATTGTTTTGTAAATGGTATCATGCACAGTTTCAAAATTTTGTCATCAACGTACATGACACCGGCAATGTAAGTGGTTGTAAAGGTTAAGATGCCCTGATTACCTCCACAAAATCACGTGAGAATGCCCCAACTCAGTACTAAGTACAAGGTACTGTATATAAAACCGAAAAACATGGGTGGACAGTAAACCCTCGTCGAGGTGAAGCCCCTGTCGACCTATGTATGTCTGTTAATTATGTACTGTTTGAACACGAGTTGGACAGTGAGTATGTCTATTAATTACTTATTATTGGACCTTGACTAAGTCTATGAATTACGGACTATTGGAAAATATATTTTAGACCCCGAAGACCTTTCAGACCCCTTTAGACCATTTTGGAACCCCTAGCCATATATATATATATATGTCCAGATTTGATAAAAATTGAATGTTCTCGGCATTTCATGTTACAAGTGGGCAAACAAGTTGTTTTAGGATAATTTGAGGTTGCTGAATTCAAAAAAATTGTTTGCCAGGCTGAATTTTGAGATTTTGACCCTCAAATTTGAAAAAAAACAAAATGGCCACCATTTTTCATCTTTTTTGCCTTATAACTCAGCTTCTAAGCATTATTGAAGTTTTAAAATGGTGGCATTACCGATGTTTGTGATACCAAGGATTCCAAATATGTTGTCACCTAAGTTGTATCTAGTTTGGTTTATCTGCCATCTTGAATTCCAAGATGGCCACCATTATTCACCTAATGCATTAATCAGCCCATAGGCATAAATAACACATGTTTAAAATGATGACACCTATCATTAGGTTAAGAAACATGTACAAACTATCTGGTACACATTTAATAGCTTCCTCTTCACTGACATTAACTCCTTCGTAAGCTGGGTGTGAAAGGATGTCACTTATAAGGTTGAGGGCAACGTGGATCATGGATAGGAACTCATCTTCTTCTTGTGGTTGGAAGGTAGGAATGGTGAGTGTAGCTGCTGCTTCTTCATCAGTTTGTGCCATTTACAGGTATGTGGCCAAACTTCAGCAGAACCAGAACAGAACGTCGCTCACTCGGTGCATTGTCATGGAGTACAATTACCTCGCAGAATTCTGAAATCTGAGGCGCCAACTTATCCTTGAATGTGCCCATTCGACTGGTAAATGAGGGTGGAATATCCAAATTGGATTCTTTGACAATGGTACAATACCGGTTCCACACTTCCCTTAGCTCTAATATATATGGCCATGGTCAGCAGAGTAATGCAGCTCATTGCATACCCAAATCATCGCAATATCTGTATGCTGAGAGTTCTCTTTGGTTTGGGATGTCCTTCTGATAAACTGAACATAGCAGAAGAGATGATACTTTCCTTCTGCTGCAGTAAGGTCACTGACAGCTGCAACACGAACACTCATTTCTTGGTCAAACTTTGCAGCTTCCAATATTTTTTGGCTCTTGTTAAAGGTGGTGATGGAAATTAACTTCTACTTGGTCTTTTTCTGTTGGCAGATCAAGCATAATTCCTAATTGGTGGGCTGCACGCTATTACGTCGATTTGGGCAGGAAGGCTGGGATTCTGCTGGTCTTGATGTTGACGGAGAGTCAGAAGAAGAATAGGGACCACTCTCTTTCAAGGATGCATTCTTAAGTCTACTAAGTGTTCCTTTGCTTGTGCATGTAGCATAGCACGTTTTGTGCCAATGGATCTCCTTTTTGGAGTCTTCATTCAGGGCCTTCAAGAGTCTATCAACCGTATCCTTGTACTTGACATCTTGTAACTTTTGTCGTTCGTGCGTAATCTTCGACAATGTGCCCAGGCCTTTTTCTGACGCATCGTACAGGATGTCTCGTCTCTCTTCTTGACATATTATGCACAGATTGAGGGAAACTGGGGTGGATCTCTTCAAGTTAACTAACGCATCCATGATCTTGCAGAGGTGTCACATATCTGTAGTGAAAGAAAGAAAAATAGTTTGTGGTTAAAAATTGATTAACATTAGATTAGACTGTTCTAATTATAATTATCTTTAAATACTCTTGGAATTTCATATTTCATCTTGTTGGTTCACGAAAAAGAAAGTGACCACTATATTCGTTATTGGGTAGTCGAAATAGTCGAAAAAAAAAAATTTGAGATTTGTTCTACCCTTATTATCAGTATTTAAAATGGCGATTTCAGTTAGGGAATCTAATGGCGATTTCTATTGAAACTTGGGTTCGTAGGTTCATACCATGACCTAGTTGTGTGCAAATGAGAACCGTTGCTATGGACACCACCGTTGCCTAGCAAAGGAACTTTGAAATGCTTGAAATCTCATAAAAAATTTATTTTTTCGAAAATCAAAAATCGGGCCACGAGCGACTGTGGGCAGTACATTCAGCAAAAAACATATGTCAAAAATTTCAAGCCGCGATTCCTATGAAAACTGTCGGAGAAGATAGACTTTGAATGAACCCTGGTCGAAAACAATAAATATACGAAGTTAGTTATATCTCAGAGACTATGAGTCAGATATACTGTACATGAAACTGGTATGGTAGGTTCATGGTATGTCCTAGTTATGTGTGAGAAAGAACCGTTGCAATGGACCCCTCCGTTGCCTAGCAACGGCCGAAAAACCTCTAATTGTGGGGTATTTTAACGAAAAACAATCTGCAGCATTAACCCTTGAAGAAAGAATCATGAATTTTCTTGTGCTTAATCTTGTGTGCAAGAATAATTGTGCAAGAATAATTTATTGTGCAAGAATAATTTTCTTGTGCTCAGGTCATTCCCCATCGAACGGCCCATCGCGTCAGGTTCTATGGGTAGTCGACTACCCATGTTCGCCTACCGGCTTGTTGGTGTGTGTCTGTTGGGTAGTCGATCTAGTCAAAAAAAATCTCTTTTTTTTGTCTACTCATATTATCAGTATTTCCGTCGATATGTTTGTCTGTCTGTCTGTCTGTTGGGTAGTCGATCCAGTCGAAAAGGAAGTTTTTTTTTAATTTTTTTGAATTTGTTCTACCCTTATTATCAGTTTTTCCGTCGATATGTTTGTTGGGTAGTCGATCCAGTCGAAAAAAAAATATTTTTTTTTTTAAATTTTTTTGAAATTTGTTCTACCCTTATCAGTTTTTCCGTCGATATGTTGGTTGGGTAGTCGATCCAGTCGAAATTTTTTTTTTTTTTTTAATTTTTTGGAATTTGTTCTACCTTATTATCAGTATTTCCGTCGATATGTTTGTCTGTCTGTCTGTTGGTAGTCGATCCAGTCGAAATTTTTTTTTTTTAATTTTTGAAATTTGTTATACCTTATTATCAGTTTTTCCGTCGATATGTTTGTTGGGTGTCGATCCAGTCGAAAAAAAATATATATTTTTTGAAATTTGTTCTACCTTATTATCCAGTTTTTCCGTCGATATGTTTGTCTGTCTGTCTGTTGGGTAGTCGATCTAGTCGAAAAAAAAAATTCCAAAAATGTTTTTTTTGAGATTTGTTCTACCTTATTATCAGTATTTAAAATGGCGATTTCAGTGAATACAATAGCGATTTCGATGAAACTTGGTTGGTAGGTTCATACCATGACTTAGTTGTGTGCAAATGAGAACCGTTGCTATGGACACCACCGTTGCTTAGCAACGGGACTTTTAAATTTTTGAAAAATCATAAAAAATTTATTTTTTCGAAAATCAAAAATCGGGCCACGAGCGACTGTGGGCAGTACATTCAGCCATATTGTAAAAATTTCAGCCGGATCCTATGAAAACTGTCAGAGAAGATAGACTTTGAATGAACTTGGTCGAAAACTAAAAAAACGAAGTTCGTTATATCTCAGAGACTATGAGTCAGATATACATGAAACTGGTATGGTAGGTTCATGGTATGTCCTAGTTATGTGTGATAACGAACCTTGCTATGGACCCCTCGTTGCCTAGCAACGGCCGAAAAACCTCAATGTGGGGGTATTTTAACGAAAAAAAATGCAGCATTAACCCTTGAAGCTAGAATAATGAATTTTATTGTGCTTAATCCTCAGGACAGTCCCATCGAACGGGCCCATCGCGTCAGGTTCTTTTGGGTAGTCGACTACCCATGTCCGCCTACCGGCTTGTTGGTGTGTTTGTCTGTTGGTAGTCGATCTAGTCGAAAAAAAATCTCATAATTTTTTTTGTCTACCCTTATTATCAGTATTTCCGTCGATATGTTTGTCTGTCTGTCTGTCTGTTGGTAGTCGATCCAGTCGAAAAAAATATATATTTTAAAAATTTTTTTTTGAAATTTGTTCTACCCTTATATCAGTATTTCCGTCGATATGTTGGGTAGTCGATGAGTCGAAAATTTTTTTTTTTTGAGATTTGTTCTACCCTCATTATTGGTTCACGAAAAAATATTTTCACGAAAAAATAAGTGACCAAGCTGTATTCGTTATTGTTGTGTGTCTGTCTGTCTGTTGGGTAGTCGATCTCGACAAAAAAAAATTTTTTCAAAAATTTTTTTTGAAATTTTGTTCTACCCTTATTATCAGTATTTCCGTCGATATGTTTGTTTGTCTGTCTGTCTGTTGGGTAGTCGATCCAGTCGAAAAATAATTATTTATTTTTGTCTACCCTTATTATCAGTTATTTCCGTCGATATGTTGTCTGTCTGTCGTCTGTTGGGTAGTCGATCCAGTCGAAAAGAATTTTTTTTTAATTTTTTTGAATTTGTTTCTACCTTATTATCAGTTTTTCCCTCGATATGTTTGTTGGGTAGTCGATCCAGTCGAAAAAAGAAATTCAAAAAAAATTTTGAAATTTGTTCTACCCTTATTACAGGTTTTTCCGTCGATTATGTTTGTCTGTCTGTCTGTTGGGTAGTCGATGTAGTCGAAAAAAAAATTCCAAAAATGTTTTTTTTGAGATTGTTTCTACCATTATATTATCAGTATTTAAAATGGGATTTCAGTTAATACAATGGCGATTTCGATGAAACTTAGTTGGTAGGTTCATAGCATGACCGAGTTGTGTGCAAATGAGAACCTTGCTATGACACCACCGTTGCTAGCAACGGACTTTTAAATTTTGGAAAAATCATAAAAAATTTATTTTTTCGAAATCAAAAATCGGCACAGAGCGACTGTGGGCAGTAACATTCTAGCCATATGTCAAAAAATTTCCAGCCGGATCCTATGAAAACTTCGGAGAAGATAGACTTTGAATGAACCCTTGTCGAAAA
>CM068965.1:77465135-77480399 GCA_035128595.1 Eptatretus atami | reverse complement strand
GCTGAGTGGCGAACAAGATAAGGACAAAAACTTTCCACGCATGACCGCCTATCCATGAGGAACAAAAGGTTCACACATATGACATCATAGGTCACTTGGTTTGGCAGCCATATTGGATTTACCCTGAAACCTATAAAAATCTTCTTCTCCAGAACGGCTGGACATGAGATAATTGATGTCACATGGTCTGGCTATATAATATATATAATATATATATATATATATATATATATAATATATACATACAGGTACAGATTTCAATATTTGTGCTCCAAAAAAAAGTGTTGTAGGCATTTCGTGCTAAAAGTCGGCAAACAGGTTTTGTCGGGTAATTTGAGGGTGCTGAATTCAAAAAAATGTTTTTCAGGCTGAAATTTGGGGTTTTGACCCTCAAATTCCAAAAAAACAAAATGGCCGCCATTTTTACCGTATTTTGCACTTTAGCTCGGCTTATATGTATCACAGGAGGTTACAATTGTGACAATACCCATGTTTGTGATACTGAGGAGTCCAGATATACTTTGCCTAAGTTACGACTAGTTTGGTTTGCGAGCCATCTTAAATTCCAGATGGCCGCCATAATTTAGCCCAATACAGTATTAAATGAGCCCAGCCTATAGGAATAAGCAATAGAGGAAAGTTGAAAAGTGCATGGTAATACACAGATTTGTGATACCAAGGATTCCAATATGTTGCGTAAATCTGTTATAACCAGTTTGGTTGCTCGCCATTTTGAATTCCAAGATGACTGTCATTCTCCAGCTTCTTCGTTTTTAATGTAATCAGGCCAAAGAGACAGATTATTATTAAACATTTATACCGTAAATACATAATTGACATACATGAATACACAACCAAACACATTCACACACCACACACCATCCACATCACCAGCCCCCCCACCCCTCACAGACTCCACACACACACACACACACACACACACACACACACACACACACACACACACACACACACACACACATATCCACACACATCCACACACACACACACACACACACACCAACACAAACACAAGTGTAAAATATTATTTAATTTATGCTAAGTTTCCATTGATTATAATAGTTTAAAAATTGACATTACTAATTATATCTTTGATAATTGTTGATTTTTATCATATAAATAAAGTCAGTGGTCATGCTGAAATCAATGGCTTGAATCTGCTTTTCCATCTGAATTATTGTGATGCTTGATAAATGAAGTAAGTTTATTTTAATTATGATATTGTTACTTTGTAAATAACATACAAGTCTGAAGACGACGATGGTTCACGAGCGGTATTTGACGATGTAGATTGTTTCAGAAGTCAAGGATGAGACAATGTGATAATGTTTGACCAAGTTATAAAAATGATCAACATGATGTGGTACGAGTGACAGGTATTAGCTGCAAAATGTCGAAAACCCGGTTTCGTTCAACAACTTTTAAAATTTGACCTTTGCATAACCTTTAAAGCTCACAAAACAATGTTGTGGACATTAAAATAAGGAAACAGGATACGTGCTATAGCTTAATGGAGTTATTTCGTCGAAGAAGGTCGAAAACCCGGTTCGATTCCCACAACTTTGAAAATTTGACCTTTGTGAACTTTAAAGGTCAAAGGTCAAGGATTATGACCTTTGGTGCAAAACTTCCTCTGGAACATTCCAGGACAATATAACGTCATATAGGCTATATGGTATTTCACACTCCTCGATTATCCATACGTTGATGAAATCAGCGTAAAAACAAATTTGAAGGGGCGCCACGGGCAAGGTGTTCGAATAGAGCAAAATGGTTTGAAGACTTTAGGTGGGGAGTGACCTCAAGATTATGCATAAAAAATATTGTCATCCGAGCTCTCAAAGTTTGGGCGGCCGTATGATTTTTATGTCAAAATTCGAAATTTTCTAAGTTCGTGACCTTGTGACCTTGACCTTGGACGAAAATGAAAATCGAGCTCTGTGGGGCTATGCAGGTGCCATTGGGTTAACCAAATACCAAAACCCCAACCAGATTCAACAAATCCCTCGGAGAATAAAAAATTTTATGTCAAAATTCGCAATTTTCTAAGTTCGTGACTTGTGACCTTGATCTTGGGATGAAAAAAAAAATCGAGCTCCGTGGGGCTATGCAGTTGCCATTGGGCTAATCAAATACCGAAAACCCTTGTCAGATTCGACAAACCCCTAGGAGAAGATGCAAATTGAAATCGGCTACCCCTAAAAACACGTTTTTTTGGCGTGGCTCCGCCTATAATGGGCGCACCACACCCATTTTCAGGAAAACACAACTAGATCATGAATAAAACCTCTCACCAAAATTTTATCAGGATCGGCTCAAAACCACGGAGCTATGCTCGGGACAGAGAGACAGACAGACAGACATACAGACAAGCCGGTAGGCGGACATGGGTAGTCGCCTACCCAATAGAACCTGACGCGATGGCCCATTCGATGGGAATGACCTGAGGATTAAGCACAAGAAAATTCATGATTCTAGCTTCAAGGATTAATGCTGCAGATTGTTTTTTCGTTAAAATACCTCCACATTTAGAGGTTTTTCGGCCGTTGCTAGGCAACGGAGGGGTCCGTAGCAACAGTTCTTTCTCACACATAACTAGGACATACCCTGAACCTACCAACCAAATTTCATCGAAATCGCCATTGTATTAAATGAAATCGCATTTTAAATACTGATAATAAGGGTAGAACAAATCTCAAAAAAAACATTTTGGAATTTTTTTTTCGACTAGATCGACTACCCAACAGACAGACAGACAAACATATCGACGGAAAAAGTGGTAATAAGGGTAGAACAAATTCCAAAAAATTAAAAAAATTAAAATTTTTCGACTGGATCGACTACCCAACAATATATCGACGGAAAAACTGATAATAAGGAAGAAACAAATTTCAAAAAAATTTAAAAAAAAAACATTTTTCGACTGGATCGACTAACCAACAGACAGACAGACAGACAAGATATCGACGGAAATACTGATAATAAGGGGAGAACAAATTTAAATTTTTTTTTTTCGACTGGATCGACTACCCAACAGACAGACAGACAGACAAACATATCGACGGAAATACTGATAATAAGGGGGACAAAAAAAAAAATTGAGATTTTTTCGACTAGATCGACTACCCAACAGACACACACCAACAAGCCGGTAGGCGGACATGGGTAGTCGACTACCCAATAGAACCTGATGCGATGGCCACTTCGATGGGGAATGACCTGAGCACAAGAAAAATTATTCTTGCACAATTATTCTTGCACACAAGATTAAGCACAAGAAAATTCATGATTCTATCTTCAAGGGTTAATGCTGCAGATTGTTTTTTCGTTAAAATACCCACATTTAGAGGTTTTTCGGCCGTTGCTAGGCAACGGAGGGGTCCATAGCAACTATTCTTTCTCACACATAACTCGGACATACCATGAACCTACCATACCAGTTTCAGTATATCTGACTCATAGCCTCTGAGATAACTTCGTTTTTTATTGTTTTCGACAAGGGTTCATTCAAAGTCTATCTTCTCCGATAGTTTTCATAGGATCCGGCTGGAAATTTTTGACAATATGGCTGAATGTACTGCCACAGTCGTCGTGCCCGATTTTGATTTTCGAAAAAATAATTTTTTTTATGATTTTTCAAAAATTAAAAGTCCCGTTGCTAGGCAACGGTGGTGTCCATAGCAACGGTTCTCATTTGCACACACAAGGTCATGGTATGAACCTACCAACCAAGTTTATCGAAATCGCCATTGTATTAACTGAAATCGCCATTTTAAATACTGATAATTATAAGGTAGAACAAATCTCAAAAAATTTTTGGGGAATTTTCTTTTTTTTTCGACTACATCGACTACCAACAGACAGAAAGACAAACATATCGACGGAAAACTGATAGGTAGACAAATTTCAAATTTTTTTTAATTTCTTTTTTCGACTGGATCACTACCCAACAAACATATTGACGGAAAAACTGATAATAAGGGTAGAACAAATTTCAAAAATTTAAAAAATATTTTTTTTTCGCTGGATCGACTACCAACAGACAGACAGACAGACAAACATATCGACGGAAATATGATAATAAGGGTAGACAAAAAAATTTGAGTTATTTTTCGACTAGATCGACTACCCAACATACACACACCACAAGCCGTAGGCGGACATGGGTAGTCGACTACCCAATAGAACCTGACGCGAATGGGCCCGTTCGATGGGGATGACCTGGACAGATATTCTCACGAAGTGACATTAGCAAGATTAAGCAAGAAAATTCATGATTCAGCTTCAAGGGTTAATGCTGCAGATTGTTTTTTCGTAAAATACCCCACATTTAGAGGTTTTTCGGCCGTTGCTAGGCAACGGAGGGGTCCACAGCAACGATTCTTTCTCACACATAACTAGGAATACATGAACTACCATACCAGTTTCATGTATATCTGACTCATAGCTCTGAGATATAACAACTCGTTTTTTTTAGTTTTCGACCAGGATCATTCAAAGTCTATCTTCTCCGACAGTTTTCATAGGATCCGGCTGGAAATTTTGACAATATGGCTGAATGTCTGCCACAGTCGCTCGTGGCCGATTTTTGATTTTCGAAAAAATAAATTTTATGATTTTTCAAAGATTTAAAAGTCCCGTTGCTAGGCAACGGTGGTTTCCATAGCAACGGTTCTCATTTGCACACAGAAAGGTCATGGTATGAACCTACAACCAAGTTTCATCGAAATCGCCATTGTATTCACTGAAATCACCATTTTAAATACAGATAATAAGGGTAGAAACAAATCTCAAAAAAAAAATTTTTGGAATTTTTTTTTCGACTGATCGACTACCCAACAGACAGACAGACAAAATATCGACGGAAAAACTGATATAAGGGTAGAACAAATTTCAAATTTTTTTTTAATTTCTTTTTTCGACTGGGTCGACTACCCAAAAACATATGACGGAAAAACTGATAATAAGGTAGAACAAATTTCAAAAATTTAAAAAAATATATTTTTTTTTCGACGGATCGACTACCCAATAAACATATCGACGAAAAACTGATAAAATAGGGTAGAACAAATTTCTTAAAAAAAAAAAATTTTCGACTGGATCGACAACCCAACAGACAGACAGACAGACAAACATATCGACGGAAATACTGATAATAAGGGTAGAACAATTTCAAAATTTTTTTTAAAAATTTTTTTTTCGACGAATCGACTACCCAATAGAAAGACAGACACACAACAATAACGAATATAGTGGTCACTTATTTTTTTCGTGAAAAATTTTTTCGTGAACCAATAATGAGGGTAGAAAGGTAGAAACAAATCTGAAAAAAAAAAATTTTAAATTTTTTTTTTTCGACTGGATTGACTACCCAACATATCGACGAAATACTGATATATAAGGGAGACAAAAAAATTTGAGGTTTTTTTTCGACTAGATCGACTACCCAACAGACAGACAAACAACAAGCCGTAGGCGGACATGGGTAGTCGACTACCCAATAGAAACCTGACGCGATGGGCCGTTCGATGGGGGAATGACCTGCGGATTAAGCACAAAGAAAATTCATATTCTAGCTTCAAGGTTAATGCTGCAGATTGTTTTTCGTTAAAATACCCCCACATTTAGAGGTTTTCGGCCGTTGGCTCGGCAACGGAGGGTCCATAGCAACGTCTTTCTCAACATAACTAGGACATACCATGAACCTACCATACCAGTTTCATGTATATCTGACTCACAGTCCTGAGATATAACGAACTTCTTTTTTATGTTTTCGACCAGGTTCATTCAAAGTCTATCTTCTCCGACAGTTTTCATAGGATCCGGCTGAAATTTTTGACAATATGGCTGAATGTACTGCCACAGTCGTCTCGTGGCCCGATTTTTGATTTCGAAAAAATAATTTTTTTATGATTTTCAAAATTTAAAGTCCCGTTGCTAGCAACGGTGGTGTCCATAGCAAGCGTTCTCATTTGCACACAACCGTCATGGTATGAACCTACCAACCAATTTCATCGAAATCGCTATGTATTAACTGAAATCGCCATTTTAAATACTGATAATAAGGGTAGAACAAATCTCAAAAAAACATTTTTGGAATTTTTTTTTTTCGACTACATCGACTACTCAACAGACAGACAGACAAACACATCGACGGAAAAAACTGGTAATAAGGGTAGAACAAATTTCAAAAAAAATTAATTTCTTTTTTTTCGACTGGATCGACTACCCAACAAACATATCGACGGAAAAAACTGATAATAAGGGTAGAACAAATTTAAAAAAATTAAAAAAAATTTCTTTTTTTCGACTGGATCGACTACCAAACAGACAGACAGACAGACAAACATATCGACGGAAAATACTGATAATAAGGTAGACAAAAAATGTTTTGAGATTTTTTTCGACTAGATCGACTACCCAACAGATACACACCAACAAGCCGGTAGGCGGACATGGTAGTCGACTGCCCAAAGAACCTGACGCGATGGGCCGTTCGATGGGGAATGACCTGAGCACAACGAAAATTATTCTTGCACAAACTAAATTATTCTGCAAAATTATTCTGCACACAAAATTAAGCACAAGAAAATTCATGATTCCTTGCTTCAAGGGTTAATGCTGCAGATTGTTTTTTCCTTTAAAATACCCCCACATTTAGAGGTTTTTCGGCCGTTGCTAGGCAACGGAGGGGTCCATAGCAACGGTTCTTTCTCACACATAACTAGACATACCATGAACCAACCATACCAGTTTCATGTATATCTGACTCATAGTCTCTGAGATATAACGAACTTCGTTTTTTTTGTTGTTTCGACCAGGTTCATTCAAGTCTATCTTCTCCGACAAATTTTCATAGGATTCGGCTGGAAATTTTTGACAATATGGCTGAATGTACTGCCCACAGTCGCTCGTGGCCCGATTTTTGATTTTTGAAAAAATAATTTTTTATGATTTTTCAAAAAATTTCAAAGTCCCGTTACTAGCAACGGTGGTTCCATAGCAACGGTTCTCATTTGCACCAAACTAGGTCATGGTCTGAACCTACCCACCAAGTTTCATCGAAATCGCCATTGTATTAAGGAGCACTGGACCAACAGACAGAATCTACAGACATACAGACATACAGACATACAGACATACAGACAGACATACAGACAACATATCGATGGAAAAAAAATGATAATAAGGTAGATCAAAAAAAAAAATATTTTTTCGACTTTATCGACTACCCAACATATCGACGGAAATACTGATAATAAGTGCAGAACAAATTTCAAAATTTTTTTTTGAAAATTTTTTTTTTCGACGAGATCCGACTACCCAACAGACAGACAGACACACAACAATAACGAATATATGTCACATTTTTTTCGTGAAAAATATTTTTTGTGAACCAATAATGAGGAAGAACAAATCTCAAAAAAAAAAAAATTTATTTCTTTTTTTCGACTGGATCGGACTACCCAACAAACATATCGACGGAAAAACTGATATTTAAGGGTAGAACAAATTTCAAAAAAATTAAAAAAAAAATTTTCGACTGGATCGACTACCCAACACAACAGACAGACAAACAAACATATCGACCCGAAATTCTGATAATAAGGTAGAACAAAATTTTTAAAAAAAATTAAAAAAAAATTTTTTCGACTGGATCGAACACTAAACAGACAGTACAGACAGACAGACAACATATCGACGCGAATACTGAATAATAAGGGTTGACAAAAAAATTTTTTGACATTTTTTTCGACTACATCGACTACCAACAGACAGACACACCAACAAGCGGTAGGCGACATGGGTAGTCGACTACCATAAGAACCTGACGCGATGGGCCCGTTCGATGGGGAATGACCTGAGGATTAAGCACAAGTAAATTCATGATTCAGCTTCAAGGTTAATGCTGCAATTGTTTTTTCGTTAAAATACCCCACATTTAGAGGTTTTTCGGCCGTTGCTAGCAACGGAGGGTCCATAGCAACGGTTCTTCTCACACATAACTAGGACATACCATGAACCTACCATAACCAGTTTCATGTATATCTGACTCATGATCTCTGAGATATAAGAACTTCGTTTTTTATTGTTTTCGACCAGGGTTTATTCAAAGTCTATCTACTCGACAGTTTTTCATAGATCCGCTGGAAATTTTGACAATATGGCTGAATGTACTATGTACTGCCCACAGTCGCTCTTGCCCGATTTTTGATTTTCGAAAAAATAATTTTTGTTATGATTTCAAAAATTTCAAAGTCCCGTTGCTCGCAACGGTGGTGTCCATAGCAAAGGTTCTCATTTGCACACAAAACTGGTCATGGTATGAACCTACCAACCAAGTTTCATCGAAATCGGATTGATTAACTGAAATCGCCATTTTAAATACTGATAATAAGGTAGAACCAATCTCAAAAAATTTTTAAAAATTTTTTTCGACTGATCGACTACCCAACAGACGACAGACAACAAACATATCGACGGAAAAAACTGAATAATAAGGTAGAACAAATTTCAAAAAATTAAAAATTAATAAAAAATTTTTTTTCGACTGGATCGACTAGCCAAACAAGACAGACAGACAGACAAACATATCCATGGAAATACTGATAATTTAAGGGTAGACAAAAAAAAATATTGAGATTTTTTTTCGACTGAGATCGACTACCCAACAGACACACACAACAAACAAGCCGGTAGCGGACATGGGTAGTCGACTTACCCAATAGAACTGACGCGATGGCCCGTTCGATGGGAAATGAACCTGATGATTAAGCACAAGAAATTCATGATTCTGCTTCAAGGTTGTTTAATGCGCAGATTGTTTTTTCGTTAAAAATACCCCACATTTCAGAGTTTTTCGGCCGTTGCTAGCAAACGGAGGGTCATACAACGATTCTTTTCACACATAAAGTTAGACATACCATGAACCTACCATACCAGTTTCATGTATATCTGACTACATAGCAAATACTAGATATAATGACTTCGTTTTTTTATTGTTTTGACACAGGTCATTCAAAGTCTATCTTCTCGACAGTTTTCATAGGATCCACCTGGAAATTTTTGACAAATGGCTAAATGATGCCCACAGTCAGCTAAATGGCCCGATATTATGTTTCAAAATAAATTTTTTATGATTTCTGATCAAAAATTTAAGATACCCGTTGCTACGGCAACCTGTGTCCAATAGAACAAGGGTTCTCAATTATAAATGACACAACTCCAGGTCAATGGTATGAACCTACCAACCAAGTTTATCAATCAAGCCATTGTATTAACTGAATCGCCATTTTAAACTGATAATAAGGGTAGAACAAAATCTCAAAAAAAAATTTTTGGAATTTTTTTTTCGACTACATGACTACCCAAGACAGACAGACAAACATATCGACGGAAAAAACTGGTAATAAGGGTAGAACAAATTTCAAAAATTTTTTGAATTTCTTTTTTTTTCGACTAGGATCGACGACCACCAACAGACGACAACACCAACAAGCCGGAGGCGGACATTGGGTAGTCGACTACCCAATAGAACCTGACGCGATGGGCCCGTTCGATGGGGACTGACCTGAGGATTAAGCACAAGAAAATTCATGATTCTAGCTTCAAGGTGTGAATGCTGCAGATTGTTTTTTCGTTAAAATACCCCCACAATTTAGAGGTTTTTCGGCCGTTGCTAGGCAACAGAGCGGTCCATAGCAACGATTCTTTCTCACACATAACTAGGAATACCATGAAACTACCATACCATTTCATGTATATCTGACTCATAGTCTCTGAGATATAACGAACTTCGTTTTTTTAGTTTTCGACCAAGTTCATTCAAAGTCTATCTTCTCCGACAGTTTTCATAGGATCCGGCTGGAAATTTTGACAATATGGCTGGAATGTTCTGCCCACAGTCGCTCATGGCCCGATTTTTGATTTTCGAAAAAATTAATTTTTTTATGATTTTCAAAAATTAAAAGTCCCGTTGCTAGGCAACGGCTGGTGTCCATAGCAACGGTTCTCATGTTGCACCACAAATAGGTCATGGTATGAACTACCAACCAAGTTTCATCGAAATCGCCATTATTAATGAAATCGCCATTATTAAATACTGATAATAAGGGTAGTAAACAAATCTCAAAAAAAATTTTTGGAATTTTTTTTTTTCGACTCCATCGACTACCCAACAGACAGACAGACAACATATCGACGGAAAAACTGATAGTAAGGGTAGAACAAATTTCATTTTTTTTTAATTCTTTTTTTCGAACTGGATCGACTACCCATAAACATAGACGGAAAAACTGATAAAACATATAGTCTAGAACAAATTTCAAAAAAAATTTTTTTTTTAAATTTCGACTGGATCGAACTACCAACAGACAGACAGACACAAACATATCGACGGAAATACTGATAATAAGGTTAGAACAAATTTCCAAAAATTTTTTGAAAAAATTTTTTTTGACGAAATTCGACTACCCAACAGACAGACAGACACACAACAATAACGAATATAGTGGTCACTATTTTTTTCGTGAAAAATATTTTTTCGTGAACCAATAATGAGGGTAGAAAAAATCTCAAAAAAAAAATTTTTTTTCGACTATTCGACTACCACACATATCGACGGAAATTACTGCTAATAAGGGTAGAACAAATTTCAAAAAAAAATTTTTTTTAATGTTTTTTTTTTCGACTGATCGACTACCCAACAGACAGACAGACAGACAAACATATCGACGGAAAATACTGATAATAAGGGTAGACAAAAAAATTAGAGATTTTTTCGACTAGATGTCGACTCCAACACACCACAACACGCACAGCCGGAGACGATGGTAGTCGACTACCCAATAGACCTGACGCGATGGGCCGTTCGATGGGGACTGACCTGAGGATTAAGCACAAGAAAATTCATTATCTAGCTTCAAGGGTTAATGCTGCATTTTTTTTTTCGTTAAAATACCCCACATTTAGATTTTTCGTCCTTTGCTAGGCAACGGAGTGTCCATGGCAAGAGGTTCTTCTTCACACATAACTAGGACATTACCATAACCTACCATACCAGTTTCATGTATATCTGACTCATAGTCTCTGAGAGTATAACGAACTTCGTTTTTTTAGTTTTCGACCAAGTTCATTCAAAGTCTATCTTCTCCGACAGTTTTCTAAGGATCCGGCTGGAAATTTTTGACAATATGGCTGAAATGTACTGCCCACAGTCGCTCGATGCGCCGATTTTGATTTTCGAAAAAATAAATTTTTTATGATTTTTCAAAAATTTAAAAGTCCGTTGCTATAGCAACGCGTGATATGTCCATAGCAACGGTTCTTCATTTGCACACAATAAGTAGGTATGAACCTACCAACCAACGTTCATCGAATCGTCCATTGTTAAATCACTAATCCGCCATTTAATCTCTAATAATAAGGCAGAACAAATCTCAAAAAAACATTTTTGGAATTTTTTTTTTTCGACTGACTCGATACTACCCAACAGACAGACAGACAAACATATCGACGGAAAAACTGATGAATAAGGGTAGCACAAATTTCAAAAAAATTTTTTTTCTTTTTTTCGACTGATCGACGACCCAACAAACATATTGACGGAAAAAATAATATAATGAGGTAGAACAAATTCAAAAAAAAAATAATTTTTTTTTTTCGACTGGATCGACTAACCAACAGACAGAGACAAGGACAAAAATATCGACGGAAAAACTTGATAATAAAGGGTTAGAACAAAATTTCAAAAAAATTTTTTAATTTCTTTTTTTTATCAACTGATCGACAGCCATACCCAACAAACATATCGACGGAAAAACTGATATAAGGGTAGAACAAATTTCAAAATTTTTTAAAAAAATTTCGACTGGATCGACTACCAGCCCAACAGACAGACAAACACATCGCGACGGAAATACTGATAATAAGGGTAGAACAAATTTCAAACTTTATTTAAAATATAAAAATTTTCGACTGGATCGACGACCCAACAGACAGACAGACAGGACAAACATTATCGACGGAAATACTGATAATAAGGGTAGACAAAAAAATTGAGATTTTTTTCGACTAGATCCGACTACCCAACAGACACACACACCAACAAGCCGGTAGCGCGGACATGGGTAGTCGACTACCCAATAGAACCTGACGCGATGGGGCCCGTTCGATGGGGACTGACCTGAGATTAAGCACAAGAAAAATTCATATTCTATCTTCAAGGTGTAATGCTGCATTTTTTTCGTTTAAAATACCCCCACATTTAGAGGTTTTTTCGGACCGTATGGCTAGGCAACGGATGCGGTCCATAAGCAAACGGTTCTTTTCTCACACATAACTAGGACATACCATGAACCTACCATAACCAGTTTCATGTATATCTGGATCAAGTCTCTGAGATATAACGAACTTCGTGTTTTTAGTTTTCGACCAAAGTTCATTCAAAGATCTATCTTACTCCGACATTTCATAGGATCCGGCTTGGAAATTTTTTGACAATATGGCTGGAATGCTACTGCCACACAGTCGCTTGCCCAGATTTTGATTTTCGAAAAATAATTTTTCTGATTTTTTCAAAAAATTTAAAAGTCCACGTGCTTCGCAACGGTGTGTATAGCAAGGTCTCAATTTGCACACAAACTCGGTCATGGTATAACGACCAACCAAGTTCACAAATCGACCATTGTATTAAACTGAAATCGCCATTTAAATACTGATAAATAAGGGTCGAACACAATCTCAAAAAAAAACAATTTTTGGAATTTTTTTTATCGACTAGATCCATAGCAACGGATCGTCTACCACTGACTAGACATGACATCGAACTACCAGACAGTACATATCGACGGAAAACTAAGAATAATTAAGGGTAGAACAAATTTCAAAAAAATTTTCAATTTCATTTTTTTCGACATGGATCGAACTACCCAACAAACATAGTTGACGGAAAAACCTGATAATAAGGATATGTAGAACAAATTTCAAACATTTTTTTAAAATAATAAAAATTTCACATGGATCGAACTACCCAACCAGACAGACGACAGACAAACATATCGACGGAAAATACTGATAATTAAGGGTACAAACAAAATTTCAAAAAAATTTTTCGATCTGGATCGACTACCCAACAGACAGCACAGAACAGACAATCAATCAGACGGAAATCATGTAATAAGGGTAGACAAAAAAAAAATTGAGATTTTTTTCGACTAGATCGACTACCCAACAGACACACACACCAAGCCGGTAGGCGGACATGGGTAGTCGACTACCCAATAGAACCTGACGCGATGGGGCCCGTTCGATGGGGACAAGACCTGAGGATTAAGCACAAAGCAAAATTCATGATTCTAGCTTCAAGGGTTAATGCTTGCAAGTTTTTTCGTTAAAATACCCCCACATTAGAGGTTTTTTCGGCCGTTGCTAGCAACAGAGGTCCCATAGCAACGATTCTTTCTCACACATAACTAGGACATACCAATGAACTACCCATACCAGTTTAACATGTATATCTGACTCATAGTCTCTAGATATAATGAACTTTAGTTTTTTATGTTTCGACCAAGGGTTCATTCAAGTTCTATTATCTCGACAGTTTTCATAGGATCCGCCTGAAATTTTGCAATATGGCTTTATGACTTACTGGCCACAGTAGTCTGTGGCCGATTTTTGATTTCGAAAAAATTTAATTTATTTTTATTTTTCAAAATTTCAAAGTCCCGTTGCTCTGCGCAACGGTGGTGTTCCATCAGCAAGGGCGTTTCTCATTTGCACACAACTCAGTGTATGGATATGAACCACTCACCAATCGAATCACATTGTATTTACGAATTCGTTTTATACATATCGGAGACAATTAAAACATTTGAATTTTCGACTAGTGACTACCACAGACACAATTCGACGAAAACTAGTAAAGTAGTATTCAAATTCTTAATTTTGCTGCACTACCAAAATTATGACAAAGTTATTAAGGAGGCCAGAACAAATCTTCAAAAAATAAAATTAATAATTTTTTTTTTCGTTCTGGAGTCGGCTACTAAAACAGCAGACAGAAAACATATCGACGCGAATATATGAATAATAAGGGAAGACAAAAAAAAAATTGAGATTTTTTTTCGACTAGATCGATCCCCAGACAGACCACCACCAACAAGCCGTAGGCGGACATGGGGAGTCGACTACCCCAATAGAACCTGACGCGCATGGCCCGTTCGATGGACGGAATGACCTTGAGGATTAAGCACAAGAAAAATTCCTATGATTCTGCCTTCAAGGGATAATGACTGCCAGGATTGTTTTTTCTTAAATACCCCCACATTTAGAGTTTTTCGGCCGATTGTAGGCCAACGACGGGTCCATAGCAACGATTCTTTCATCACACAAAACTAGGAGCATACATGAACTACCATACCATATTCATGTATAAATCTGACTCATAGTCTCATGAGGATATAACTGAACGCTTCATTTTTTATAGTTTTCGACCAAGGTTCATTCAAAGGTCCTATACATACCGACAGTTTTCAATAGGAATCGCTGGAAATTTTGACCACAATTATAAGGCTGAATGTACTGCCCACAGTGCTTATGCCGATTTTTGATTTTCGAAAATAATTTTTTTATGATTTTTCAAAAATTGAAAGTCCCGTGCTCACGGCACGGTGGTTGGCCATGCAAGGTTCTCATTTGCAACACAAATAGTCATGGTATGAACCTACCAAACCAATTTTCATCGAAATCGACCATTGTATTAACTGAAACGCCCATTTTAAAGTACTGATAATATAGGCTAGAACAATCTCAAAATAAAAACCATTTTGGAATTTTTTTTTTCAACTAGATCAGAATATCCCAAATCGAACATTTTCGAAGGTGTGTTTTTAAAAAAAAAAAACACAATATGGCTGCCAAATCACATGACCGATTGTCATTAAATATTTTTATGTGGACCATTTTATCCCTACATGACCCTCAAAAATTTTGATACTGATCAGATGTAGCATTCTAGTCACAGCCAAAAATATTGGCACCCTTGCACTTTTTTCAAATAACTCACAATTTTCACTAAAAATAAGTTGACATTGACAAAAGTATTTGGTCTCCAGAATTCTTTATTTCACTGTTAATATTACAGAACCCTTTTTTTTCTTTCCTTTTTTAAAATACAATGTCGAGGCTCGTATGACAGCCAACACACAAAACCTTTGTTTTTGATTCAGAACTTAATATATCCTT
>CM068965.1:77423392-77453994 GCA_035128595.1 Eptatretus atami | reverse complement strand
AGTAGTTATATATATATATATATATATATATATATATATATATATATATATATGATATATATATATATATATATGGATGAGAGGGTAGCTGAGGAGCTTGTGAACAGGCTGAGTGTGGATTTGGGGGTTATGGGTGCTTTGTGGAATCCTGAAGAGTTGTGGAGTGCTTTCAGGACCACCATCCTTGCTGTTGCCGGTGGATGTCTCAGAACTCACCGGAGGGCGAAGAAGAATTTTGGCTCTCAAGGGACACTCAATACCAATGACCAGTGTTGCAGGGCCAGATTTAATGGCAGAAATGAGCTTTTCAGGGAGTTGAGGTGTCGAACTGGACGTGCACTGAAAGTGGATAAGGAAGCCTACGTGCGAGGAATCCGTGAGGGGGTAGAGCATCACCTGGGTCAAGTGATTCTCGTCCTGCTTACAGGTGAATTCACACATTGCGTTCCTCCAAGCCCGTCCCTTGGTGTCCTGCAGTTAGAGTGGATGGTGGTAGGCTCTTGACAGTGAAGGCACCTGGGCCGGTTACTTTGGGTGGCTGCACCATGCTGATCCACCAGTTGTTGAGTTGGATGTCAGGTGTGTTACTATCCCTGTTGCTGATGCTCCAATCAACTGTGATCCACCTTCGTTTATGGAAACAGAGGCTGCGGTGAAGCGGTTTAAATGGGGTAAAGCTCCTGGGAACTGTGGCATCCATGCTGAACATCTCAAGGCTGGTGGAAATGCTGTACTCATGTCGATGCATGCAGTTCTGTGCTCTGCCTGGAACACAGGCATCATGCCAACTGACTGGAAGAGGGGCCTTGTTGTCCCTCTCTGGAAAGGGAAGTGTGATCGCCAACACTGCAACAACTACCGAGGGGTGACGCTGCTCTCAGTGGCAGACAAGGTCTTTGTTCGGGTAATTCTTGATAGGGTTCGCCACCATCTGCTTGAGCACCAGTGCCAAGAGCAGTCAGGCCTTACACCAACGAGGTCAATGATTGACCGTATCCTTGCTCTTCGGGTCCTCATCAAACACAGACGAGAGTTTCTGCAGGGGCTGCTTGCAGCCTATGTTGATCTCTGCAAAGCATTGGATTCAGTGAATCAGGATGCCCTCTGGAGGATTCTTGGTCTTCGTGGGGTGCCAACAAAACTGATCGATCTCATATCTGAACTATACTCTGGGACTGAGAGTGCTGTGAGATGTGGTGATACCATCTCTGACTTATTTCCAGTTGTTACTGGAGTTCGTCAGGGGTGTGTACTGGCCCCCACACTTTTCAGCACTTGTATGGACTGGATTCTCGGAAGGAAGCAAAATCACAAACTGGTCAAACACAATTTTGCTTATGTATCCATATTGTCCACCCTTTGCATTCTCCACTACCCCTCATCATTACCTGCATCCCTTGTTTATCCATCTCCGAATACTTTCTCCCTCTGCCCTGCTGTTGTTGTTTCCCCTTTCGTCTGGTGTGCCCTTTGTTACATTGTGTCCTGATTTGTTCTGTGTAATTGTTCCAACACGAGCCTAGACCATGAAAATCGTTGCTATTGCCACGAGGGGAAGCCCTCAGGTCCTTTCCGAACACCCAGTCCTGAGGTTGCCAGGCACAGATAACTATGCACACTGACAGGTTGCTAAGCAACCACGAACGCCGATTGGCACAGCCAATCCGGGCAGGGTTACACTATTTCACGTGATACCTTACCTGTGGATGGCCAGCTAATTGAGGCCACGTGCCCTCAATGCGCACTCATATTACTGCCAAGTGTTACAATGAGTGTGCGCTGGCTGACAAAGCAAATTATTTGGGTAGAACGTCCCGTCTAACCTTACTTGTGCAATGCATCAGACCAATAAAGGAAAAGACTTCCGAGACAGATTGGAAACAGCAACAAACAATTACTTATTACAAACACACAAGCAAGTAATCATTTAAAAGCGAGTATTTACAAGCAAGAAAGCAAAAAGGCACATAAGAGCAGATTTAACTTTAACACATATTCTTCTTCAATGTTAAACAAAAAACTTGGCCATCATTCACTCAGACGCAAAGAATAAAACAAGAAAGACATGAAAATAAAATAAAAGTAATGCATGGAGAAAATGAAAGCAGTCTTTCCTTCTCTTCCACACCTCACACAAAGAAACAGGAGAATGTGAAGGAAAATAAATGAGGAAGATGGGCAGTGGCGATGTGAAGTGATGGAGACATGCAGCTGCATCCCCGAGGTGCCCGAACCCAGTAGGTGAGTCCTCTCTGGTGTCCCAGATATGCGAGCTTGATGTGTGACTCGCCCTCCTCTGCCTCAGATTTTTCCTCATCAGGCCCATGTCAATGAGATGCCGCCATTCTTCACCCTCCTCATCCTTCGTGGCTGACAGGATCGAGAGGGCAGGATGACGCTCGTGGAAGGAGTGTTCTTTTCCCACAGAAGCTCAACACCAATTGCCCGTGAAATCTTTCTTTCTTTTCCCTCACACGTTTTTGTTCCTTCCCTCACGAGCTTTCTCAGTCTTTTCGTCTTCTGTTCAAGTGAGCTTGTCCCGTTTGTTTCTCCTTTCTGCTTCCCTAAGCCTTCTGCATCTGCTTTCTGCCTTCTCTTCTGTTTTCTGCCTTTTGCTTCTTCCCTTTGTGCTTTATGAGCCATCTGCTCAGGAGCGCTCTTCATCCCTGCTTGCGCGAGCCAGAACCGTGTGCTTCTCTGCCTCTCCTTCACATCAGCTTTTCTCCCCTCCTCCCACAAGCCTTCTTCCCCTCCCATTGATCTGCAGTCGATGGGGGCAGGTCCACGACATCACTTGTGGAAAATACCACGCCGTTCTGAGGGAAAATACCACGCCACCCCCGCCTGCCCTTTATTCCCCCTTTACGCACCCAATGTCCTTAAAAACAGCAAGTAAGTCGAAATGAGAGACCCCGAATCCCCTCCTTCGCTTGGAAAATGCCCACTCGCACTGCTTATGCACTGTACCATGCCCACGAGAAGCACCGCACCTCGCAGGCCAAGACAAGCACCAAGCACCACGAATATGCATGTGAGACGCGACACGAACGTACATGCGAGAGCACCCGATGGGCTAACAAGCAATGCGTGGATGGAGGGAACACGGACCGAGGGACGACCAAACGGCCGCGGGATTGAATGTAAGGCCGATGGGGGTGAAGGAGGGACTGTTGAAAGGATGTTTGAAGGAGGGAAGATTATTGGTGGACTGTTTAAACGGGCCGATGGGGTAAAGGAGGGAAGATTGAAAGTAACAGAGAGGGAGGGGGGAGATATTACACGGGACTAATATAGTCTAGCCAACGCATGCCCACCCTGAGCAGCCCTATGACAAAGGACCAAGGACTATCTATACAAAGATTAATGAAATAACTGATCCTTGGGTCACCTACGTATCCATGTATGCTCTCGCCCTGGGTAAATTTTCCAAAACCATATACATATATACAATACATATATATATATATATATATATATATACTGTATATATATATATATATATATATATTATATATATATATATATATATATATACTGTATATATATATACTGTATAATATATATATTATATATTTATCATAATATATATATATACATATATATTATATATATAATATATATATCTGTATATATATATTACTGATATATTATATACTTATATATATATATATATATATATTATATATATATATATATATATATTGTGCATTTCTTTTTTAAAACAATGCCCTGACATGCGTGGCATTTTTCAGGAACGTATCCCTATGAATAGATAGGGGTCCAACAGGTGACTGTAAAACTGGAGGTGATTTGTGTTTGACAGTGTTCAAGTATATTAATAAATTGAATTATAATAGAGATTTTAAAGATATAGAATAATTAATTCCGGAAGTTTATCACCGTTGAAGCAGTGTCCATTACACCACCTTGTCCAACACGTTACATGAGTTCCTCGTGCCTGCAGTTTATGTCCTTTATAATGTCCTTAAAAACAGTAATTTTCCTGTTTGGAATGATTTTCAATTTTGTTTGACTGCCAGACAGAGTAAACAAATGATCTCACTCCTCTCTGCGCACGTGCGATCGGGAGAAATTCAGAGCAAAAGTCTTGTTAAACTATATGTTCGTTTTCCGATTCATGTTCAAAATATAACATTCAATTGAAATCAAGTTCCTCGATCATAAACTGACATTTGCGGATGGACAGACAGACAGACAAACCCGGTAGGCCGGCCACATGGGTAAGTTCGACTACCAATAGATCCTGAGCGCGATGGGCCCTTCGATGGGGAATGACCTGAGGATTAAGCACAAGAAAATTCATGATTCTAGCTTCAAGGGTTAATGCTGCAGATTGTTTTTTCGTTAAATACACCACATTTAGAGGTTTTTTCGGCCGTTGCCAGGCAACGAAGGGGTCCATACAACAGTTCTTTCTCACACATAACTAGGACATACCGAACCTACCATACCAGTTTCATGTATATCTGACTCATAGTCTCTGAATATAACGAACTTCGTTTTTTTATTGTTTTCGACCAGGGTTCATTCAAAGTCTATCTTCTCCGACAGTTTTCATAGGATCCGGCTGGAAATTTTGACAATATGGCTGATGTACTGCCCACAGTCGCTCGTGGCCCGATTTTTGATTTTCGAAAAAATCATTTTTTTATGATTTTTCAAAAATGTTAAAAAATTTCAAAGTCCCGTTGCTAGGCAACGGTGGTCCATAGCAACGTTTCTCATTTGCAAACAACTCGGTCATGGTATGAACTACCAACCAAGTTTCATCGAAATCGCCATTGTATTAACGGAGCACTGGACCGAACAGAGGGGACAGACAGACAGACAAGCCGGTAGGCGGACATGGGTAGTCGCCTACCCAATATAACCTGACGCGATGGGCCCGTTCGAGTGGGGGAATGATCTGAGGATTAAGCACAAGAAATCATGATTCTAGCTTCAAGGTTTAATGCTGCAGTGTTTTTTTCGTTAAAATATCCCCACATTTAGAGGTTTTCCGGCCGTTGCTAGGCAACGAAGGGGTCCATAGCAACGGTTCTTTCTCACACATAACTAGGACATACCATGACCACCATACCAGTTCCATGTATATTGGCTGCTCGTTAGAGCACCCTTATTCTGGACATTTCACTCTGTCTGTCTGTCCGCGAAACTTTGGTCAAGCCTCGCGGCTAATCCACTCAACCGATTCCAATGAAATTTGGTAGGTAGGACAATATTTCTGGAATCGTGTGCTTTCGAATATGGGACCCCGGGCCCCAGCAACGGCATAGCAACGCCCTTTCAAGTGGTCAAAAATCGAAAAAAATCAAAAAAAAATCGAAAAATCAAGCTTAGAGTTCTGTGCACAATCTATCTATCTCCCTTCATGCCAATTGCAGCCCTAACAAAAATATTTGTAGGAGGAGATAGGTTTTGGCGAGTACATGTCGAACATTTCAGAAACGATTAATTGCGAATATCTCTAAGAGAAAGAGTCTGATTTTGATGAAACTTGGGTGAAATGTGTACAATGTGGCTAGCATGTACACAAAATGAATGGTTGCTATGCATACCTCGTTGCTTAGCAACAGCTAAAATACTTTATCGACATCGTAGACATATTGTGACTGTACAAAAAAATCAATACCTCCGAAACTGGACCCTCCGAGTGACCTGTTTTTTTTTGTGCCCAAGGAGAATGTCTTACAGCATCATATAAAAAAATAAAATCTTTAGCGAATAGATAAATGGAATTACCAGGGCTGCCATTTGTTAGAGTATCTTTGGAAACATGCCTAAAATTTCACAAGGCGGGTTTCTGGGCGCAAACTAAGAGGGCTGTGATAATCATATTATTGTGTAAATTGATTGATAGCATGTACATGAATATCGGCTAGTCGCGTCGGCCAGCTTTCCATCTAGAGCGAGCAGCCTGTCGCCTACCGGCTTGTTCTGGACATTTCCATCTGTATGTCTGTCGCGGAAACTTTGGTCAAGCTAGGGGCTAAACCACTCAACGATTCCAATGAAATTTGGTAGGTAGGACCAATATCTTGGGAATCGTGTGCTTTCGAATATGGGACCCCGGCCCTAGCAACGGCATAGCAACGGCCCTTTAGAGTGGTCAAAAAGTCGAAAAAAAATCAAAATAAACGAAAAATCGAAGCTTAGAGTTCTGTGTGCAATCTATCTAGCACACTTCATGCCAATTTGCAGCCTAACAAAAAATATTTGTAGGAGGAGATAGGTTTTGGGCGAGTACATGTCGAACATTTCAGAACGGTTAATTGCGAATATTCTCTAAAGAAAAGAGTCTGATTTTGATGAAACTTGGGTGAAATGTGTACATTGTGGCTCGCATGTACCAAAAATGAATGGTGTATGACACCTCCGTTGCTTAGCAACAGCTAAATACTTTATCGTACATCGTAGACATATTGTGAACTGTACAAAAAAAATCAATACTCCGAAACTGGATCTCCGAGGGACCTGTTTTTTGTGCGCCAAGGAGATGTCTTACAGCATCATATAACAAAATAAAATATTTAGCGAATAGATAAATGGAATTACCAGGGCTGCCATTTGTTAGAGTATCTTTGGAAACATGCCTAAAATTTCACAAGGCGGGTTTCTGGGCGCAAACTAAGATGGCTGTGATAATCATATTTATTGTGCATATTGATTGATAGCATGTACATGAATATCGGCTAGTCGCGTCGGCCAGCTTTCCGTCTGGAGCGCGCAGCCATGTTGCCTACCGGCTTGTCTGCCTCATCGTCTCTGAGATATAACGAACTTCGTTTTTTTATTGTTTTCGACCAGGGGTCATTCAAAGTCTATTTCTCTCCGACAGTTTAATAGGACTCGGCTGGAAATTTTTGACAATATGGCTGAATGCCTGCCACAGTCGCTCGTCGCCGATTTTGATTTTCGAAAAAATAAATTTTTTATGATTTTTCAAAAATTTCAAAGTCCCGCTGCTAGGCAACGGTGGTGTTCCATAGCAACGGTTCTCATTTGCACACAACTAGGTCATGGTATGAACTACCACCCAAGTTTCATCGAAATCGCCATTGTATTAACTGAAATCGGCATTTTAAATACTGATAAGGGTAGTACAAATCTCAAAAAATTTCTCGACTAGATCGACTACCCAACACATATCGACGGAAATACTGATATAATGGTAGAACAAATCTCAAAAAAAAATTTTTGAAAATTTCTTTTTTCGACTAATCGACTCCCCACATATCGACAGAAATACTGATAATAAGGTAGAAAAAAAAATCTCAAAAATTTTTTTTTGAGATTCTTTTTGTCAACTACATTGACTACCCAACAGACAGACAGACAAACAAGCCGTAAGGCAGACATGGGTAGTCGGCGTTGCTAGGCAACGGAGGGGTCCATAGCAACGGTTCTTTCTCACACATAACTAGGACATACCATGAACTTACCATACCAGTTTCATGTATATCTGACTCATCGTCTCTGAGATATAACGAACTTCGTTTTTTTATTGTTTTCGACCAGGGTTCATTCAAAGTCTATCTTCTCCGACAGTTTTCATAGGATCCAGCTGGAAATTTTGACAATATGGCTGATGTACTGCCCACAGTCGCTCGTGCCTGATTTTTGAAAAAATAATTTTTTTATGATTTCTAAAATTTCAAAGTCCCGTTGCGAGGCTACCCAACATATCGACGAAATACTGATAATAAGGGTAAAAAGAAAAAAATCTCAAAAATTTTTTTTTGAGATTATTTTTGTCGACTACATCGACTACTCAACAGACAGACAGACAAACATATCGACGGAAATACTGATAATAAGGGTAGAAAATTTTTCAAAAAAATCTCAATACATTGACTACCCAAAAGACAGAAGTGAACCGATTGCTTAACCCCACTTTTCGCTTCACTTACGTAGGGTAATGAAAAGATGAATTGTGGGAAACATTGCGGAATGCATGGAACAACCTCCCAATGGAATCTATACTATAAAAGGAGTCATGTGTGCATCCTTCTGTGCGTCCGAGTTCCACCTATTGATTGGACAGTTTGCCTGACTCCACCCACAATTTCAATATGACAGCCACCATGTTGGTGAATCCTGCCATGCGAAGTCAAGGATGTCATATTTACAATTGTCCTGTCCTTCCTATAAATTTTCCCTTTTGTGTAAAATGACCAAAAACATTTTTTTGTGTAAAAAATGTAAAAAAAATAAATAATGTGCTGGTTTGTCAAGAGATTGCAGATTCCAAAACGGATATCTGCTGTTTTGACATGAAAAAGGTAGTCACACCAAATATTGAAAATTCATGAATTAGTTTTGTGAAATACAATCAAATGAAAAACCACATACTCCATTGGAGTCATCAGAAGGAACCCAAAGAAGAAAAGAGCAAAGATGGAGTCATCAGGAGGAACCTGGATCGGATTTGGGTTTCAGCTGCTACTTCTCTACCTGCAAACACATCCAATTCATTTTTGTTTCTTTCATAAAACATGATCAATGAAACACCTTTCATTTTTCAACATATGCCAATCCATATCTATATCGATAAAAACGAAAATCACGGTCCGTGAAGCCGTATGACTAAATGCCTATTAATTATGTACTGTTTGAACGTTGGTTGCAGACTACACGTATGTCTAAATTACGTACTATTGGAATGTACCTTTTGACCTTTTGGACTGCTGACACCCCGTCGACTGTTGAAGACACTTTAAGACCCCCAAGACCCCAAAGGACCCATAAAACCAAGAGGACCCCAAAGGACACGAGGGCCCTAAAGAACCCGCAGACCCAAAAGTCCCTGAGGACCCAAAAGACCCAAAAGAACGAGATGACTCAAAAGACCCCAAGGACCCAAAAGACCCCAAGGACCCAGATGACCCAAAAGTCCCCGAAGACCCAAAAGACTCTGATGACCCAAAAGTCATCAAGGACCCAAAAGACCCCAAGGACACAAAAGACCGAGAAGACCCCTGAAGAGCCCTTTTACCTTGTAGACCCTTTCGACCCATCCATCCATCCATTGGGACCATACTCTCTGCAGAGCGTTGGTGCCCTTGGCTATTGGACACACTCCTAGAGGGGTCGCCACTCCGACACAGAATACCAGCATGCCGGCACTCATTTTGCTGACCTCGGAAGGATGATTTACCTTTAAGACCATTTAAACACTTCAGACACCTTTTGATCCCTTCATCCTTTTGACCTTTCATACCCTTTTGATCCCGAGAACCTTTAGAGCTTTACACCTTTTGATCACTCCAACCTTAAGACCTTTACACCGTTTTGATCCCTAGAACCCTTAGACAATTACACCCTTTAAGTCCCTCTAGAGTCTAGACTCCTTACACCTTGACACAATTTAGACCCCTTACAGCCTTCAGACAGGTTCGAGAGCTTAGACTTAGACCCTTGACTATTTAGAGCTTTTGAATACCCAAGCTTTCGAATCGACCTCTTGGACCTTTTTATATTACAAATAAATATAATATCACCCCTATTACAAATAAATTTGTACAAAAAATTGTTTGTATTATGATTAGTATAAATCATTGAAACAGAAGATCTGTAACGTAAATCTCTGGAACGACGTGTGGAGTTGCGAGCGCTGCGAGTCGATCCATGCCAATGTGACAATAAAAACGTTTATTTTCAAGGTAGCCGAAAACTGTACAACATTCCAATTCGATCTCAAAATACTTATCAACAACAATTAAAAATAACTTTTATTTTCGTTCTTAATTTATGTATCAACACTACAAACGGTATGTAGTTGATTAAACGCGAGGAGTAATGGAAACTACAGGTAATTAATAATTTACTTTGTCGTTTTGGTCCTGTATGAGATGTGTGTGAAATTGAATGCTTTTCCTCCTGTGAAAAGATAGCCCACCTCCCCTTCCCCTCAAAGATGCACTGAAATCATACTTCCAGATGAGAGATAAAGTTTAGAGACCTATCTTGGGTTGCTTTAAAGCAATGCATACGGAACAAGGTGAGCAGTTTAAACGTGGTCATCAGGGATAAGAAATGCCAGTTGGATGTCCTTTGGCATGACGGCGATCTGTTCGGCGTAAATTGCAACACGCTCGTGTCCTCAAGCAGACCACTGAGGGGTCTCATGCAGCACCATCACAGAAGAAATGTGCAACCACATGAGGTCGCTCTTAAAATCGTTTGGGATCTCCTGGTCTAGGTGCTGAAAAGGCAGTTTGTGAATGAACAGCCTGTTGGACTCTTTTGACGGTGACAGATCTCACACAGGGCCACGGTTGCCCGAAGCCGTTGAGGTTATTTTCCCTGTCACAGGTGCTCTTGCCATAGCTAGTGCGCTTTTTCATGCCATCTATTAAAGATACTTTGGAATCGTATCCCCTTCCGATAATTTAGTGTAGTCAGACAGGTGAATGGCTGTCATTATTTTTGCGTAGTCATGTGAACAGTGAGAATGCTTGTCATACAACATGACCGCTGATGCTGTTTGCACATTGAGTAATGACAATCAGGAACCCTCGATATCTTATATCGTGGGTTTTCGCAAAAAATTTCACTTTAGAAGAGATGAGTGGATTCACAGGTGTACAATTGAAGGATAGATTTGTTTTTATATCACCTTTATTCATTTGCATATTTACAAATCCATCACTTTAACAGTTGGGGTTGTTATTATTAATTATTATTGTAATGAAGACACAATGGGAAAAAAAATTATTGATGAAAAAAATAAAAACAATTTCTAAAAAGAGCTGCTTTATGTCGGCGGAGAAAATATGGACAATGACTTTTCTCAACTGAATGATGAGAGAGGTGTGCTCTGGTCCTTCTGCAAAACGAGAGTGAGAGAGGAAGAGAGAGAGAGAGAGAGAGAGAGAGAGAGAGAGAGAGAGAGAGAGAGAGAGAGAGAGAGAGAAGAGAGAGAAGAGGGAGAGAAGAGGGAGAGAAGAGGGATAGAGAGACATTGTACAGGAGAGAGAGAAAATAGAGGGATCAAGAGTCCCAAGCAAAAACAATTATTTCCAAAAGCAGTGTCCCTTGACTTCAATGCATTTGCTCCAATCGTTCTCCAAACTGTCTATGCCATACAGTAATATATTTTTTCCCATTCTCCTTCAGTGATCAGTTTCAGTTGCTTCAGTCAGTTCCTTCTTGTCAGTGAATTTGCCGCCAAGCTCGAGGAACTTCAAACGTCGAAACAGATAATATTCACGAAGGGACAAGTTCCGACAGTAGGCATGGGGGTTGTGGGGTCAGGTTCCAGGTGCCCAAAGCTACAGTCATGAATGGCACTTTACATAACCTGGGTCTTGTGCACAGGCACATTGACATGTAGGAGGAGCACACCTTTGGGCAATATTCATCAGCATTTGTCCTTAATGGTGTGCCATAATCTTTTTCATTAGTCTCAGGGCATAATATCCCCCTGTGGTTGTAGTTTTATGAGGCATTTTTTCAATCAACAGGATTCCCTTGGCATTCTTGAAAACCTAGGCCATGGTCTTGCCAGCTGAGGGTTGGATGTGAACTATCTTGGGTGGTGGCGATTCTTTGTTCCTCCTTTGAACGGATTCCAATTTGGTTTCAAAATCCCAGTGTCGAGGCAACTTTTCCTCATTAGTTACCAGCTGAGAAATAAAGATGGGTGGATCCGCATTGTCGTTTCAATAAAGTGGAGATACGATGGTGACATGATCATAACGATGCAATACGTGTGAGTGCCATTGCCGAGTGTTGAGGTTCATTGGAACACATATTGTTGAGACCGAGGACATGCCCAAGTGTTCATGGATAAGGGTGAAAACGTTGCCTCAAGAAATTCCATGTTCTGTAGACATCTTGGCCACCTCAATGCGAGATCCTACGAGTAATGCATAGACCAGGGTGACAGTTTGTGTGCCGATCACATTTGCTGGCCATGACATCTTCAAGGGCATTTACATCCACTCATTAGAGTCAACGCCCATTGTGCTTGTGTAGAATACAAGGGTGCACCTTCACCACCAGGTGAACATGGAGGATCTCCTTGCAGCTGAAACCTTCTTTGCATAACAACTTTACACCTCGCTGTTCAATTCCAGTTAAATCCATAAATGTATGACGGAGCAAACTTCAGGATCGTTTACTCTGCAACGACAAATAATTTCAGATCAATGAAACGAATGGCAAATAAGCGTTCATGGAAGTTTATAAAGAGTAAAAAAAAATGTGGCTCCAAGGTACCAATGAATACCCTGTCCCTCAAACTTTTTGAACGTCCCTCGTGCGCGAGGAAATTTGAACGACCTTAAAAGTCTGTATCCTGACATTTAAAGAAAATGTCAATTCCTCCGCAAACAAAATTGTGTCACGTTTCTACACACTGGTGTCCATTTAGAACAATTTAACCTTTATCCAAAACCTTTCTTCACGTAATTTAACCTTTACCCAAATAATAATCCTCGTTTTCTTTTTTTTCTTCTATAGTTACATGTTATGCCACAGAATTACAGATCAGGCCTCGTACAATGTAGAATAATATAAAGTGCCGATCCAGGCTTAAGTTGCGTCATGGTTTGCACTCGTCGTTTTTTTTCTTTTATTTTTCGAAACAATAATGTTCTGTTTTGTCTGCAATGAATATTTGTCAACACAAAAAGATTTTCTTTTTTTTTTTAAAGTACTTTTCATGCAAGTACAAAGTTCTCGCTCCGTTGCATTGACAGTCGATTGTTGTCGGACATTTTGGGGGGCACTTACTGAATTGCTTTGACGATCGAAAAGGTTCATATTGCTGCCTTTTTTGTTTTTCCAAGTTACAAAACAAATGCATGTCAACAACGACTCAAAATAAGTTTTGAACATCGACTTTGTAGAAATTCTGTGAAACAACGGATACTCATGCACAAATGCTTTGCAAATGATCACCGCTTAAAACGAACACCAGGTGCGCTTGTGCACGCTCCCCCAAAAACGAAATTACGTTTCTCACTCAGGTATGAACACAACATCAGGAGACGAGACGGAATTATTGGTGTAATCAACACCGGCTGAATGTGACACGCTGTGCAGCTTTTTACACCAGGATGCAACACATTTAATTGGTAGCACTGTTTACTTCTGAACCGGCAGACTTTATAATTTATTTGTTTTGCTTCTGTGTATATTTATCCCCACCTGCCAGCGACTATCTGCTTCTCATTAATTACTGCACAACGGCATTTTTTGCTCGTAATTGTGCTGAGCGCGCACGGTGACAACAGAACGGCTCTAATTAACTACAGGCTCTTTGTCTCGACGAAAGGTATCTTAGGAACAATGCTCGAGAAGCCGCCATTGGGGAACGAGCGGGATGCGTGCGGCGCGAGCCCCACAGCTCAGACTTTGATTTCATTTCCTTTGCTTTTGTTCTCTTCCATTGTCCGTGCAATATTCGGTAAACCGCCGTGGTGAGCATATGTTTCAATTCGGAGCAGATCGCTAAATTAAGCTCTTCCAGGTAGTGATTCGCAATGCCATTAGCTTGCAGCAATCGCCCCTCATTATTTCAATTACATGTATTAATGCATGCAATTATGTATCACATCACTGGGCCTCTTCCACGAGCACACCTTTCAAAATACACTCATCCGTGCAAGCGGGTGTGCAAATATTTATACATCTGCCCCGCACCGCAAAGGCTCGGCACGGATGAAACCAGGATGGCTTTTTGAGTGGAAATCATCTAACCCCCTGTAAGGTCCCCGTTCCCCCTCGCCATTAATGGTCTAGGGTCCGGTCTCGGTCAAGACGATTCTGATAAGAAAGAGGATAAAAAGAAGAGGTAGTCGGGGGAGTGGTTTGATGCAGTGGCATGAGGAAATGGGGAGCGTGTGTGCACACGATCCCAGACCTCCTCTGCTCCACCACATGTACACAATTGTACAGGGGCCGTGCAAGTGTCTCACCGCGAAATGTCTGAACGTGAAAGACACCCAATTGCTGAATTATTCATGAAGTGCACCAGAGAGAGAGAGAGAGAGAGAAGGATGAGCATAGGGATGGCATGGAACACCGAGATAGTGGGGGAGGGGGGAAGGGGGGAGTGGGGGAGAGAGAGAGAGAGAGAGAGAGAGAGAGAGAGAGAGAGAGAGAGAGAGAGAGAGAGAGAGAGAGAGAGAGAGAGAGAGAGAGAGAGAGATATGGAACGACGAAGCACAGAGGGAAGGATGAAGAGGTTGTAATATGGCACGTGGGTGCAGTGAGAAAAATGAAATGTGTCGATGATTATTCTCCACCGCTCGTTGCGGCGAGGGCCTCGTTACGCACGCGCTGCTGGGCTTTTCCCGCCTCGCGAATGAAGGGCAAGTGTAACCCTCGGGCAAGAGCTTGTTAACTCCACATCGATGGCAAAAATAATTTTCTTCCTTTTTTATCTCTTACATTTGCCCTTTTTATTCACTCCCTTATCAGGTGCTGTGACGTAGCGGGCCTTCAATAAAGCGCGTTGATGGTTGAGTGTCATTGCAGTTGAGAATGGCTATTGCATCATCCACACGTCACTGTAGCCTGCCTCATGGTTCAGCACGTGATAGCACGGAACCGGAAACCAATGTTGTATGATATATATATATATATATACATATATATATATATATATACATATATACATATATATATACATATATATATATGCCGCTAATGAGCAATTAAGCAAAAACAAAAAACAAAACTTTCTTTATTTGCATGACTTGATTGCTCAGTGAATCCCCAGTATAAAACACAATCACAAAGATTCATCCAAATGCTATCTCCCATGTAAATATATCACGAAATTAAATACCCGTGCCATACTGTGATGCAACAAAATGGACTCTCTGTATCTGGAACAAGACACATTTAGAAACGGACAATTATCGGATTTTGTTTGCACTTTATTTGGTTCCTGAGGCATTGAAATCTTACTCTTGATCATCTGTGAGTATTTGGTTATTATATATAAAGAAGAATAATTCTACAGGTATCTGTGATTCTGTTCATGGAAGAGCAGAACGACAGCAATGGATCAATAAAACAAAATTGGGCAAAGGGAAAACAGTAGAATGATAACAAACGGATACACCACAGCGCAAAGATGGGAATTGTGAGAGAAGGGTGAGAACATGGTCTTAGTAGGTAGAGCAAAGCTCATGAGTATAGTGGGAAATCGGAGAGACCATAAGGCTGTGGTGGGTATCGGCCATAATATCCTGTTGGGAAGAGCTTGAGATGACACTCAGGAAGATGGTTCAACAGGTGAGCAAAGAGGGGTATATGACCGATTGGAAGAGAGTGCGGAGTTGTCACCGGAGGAGGGCAATTGTTTTAAAAGCCATGTAGTCCCACATAGTATGCCAAGAGTCGTTTACAGTGAATATCCCTAAGTCTACACTATAAGAGAGATGTTTGTGTATTTCACCATTTTCCCAGAGATGGCCAAACGGATCTTCATCAAACTTTCAGAGGTTCATCAGTGAGTGTCGGGAGTGTTTTTGAAAAAAAACAAGCTTTTGTAAAAATGAAAAAGTTTGATTGTTTTTTTTTTGTAAAACTAAGTGCCTAAGCATTTGTAGCTAAATGAAAGGTAGTATTAAATGATCCCCAACCCCATTCCTTCATGGGTGTCGGGAGATGTTTTAGGCTCCCACCAAAAAAAATATATTTCTTCAAAATGTCAACAGGATTAGAACAGCACCGAGCAACGCTGGGTACCCCTGACAGTGTTTAATAAAGCAGGTAGCTGAATATTTCAAAAAATCATCTTATTGGTTGTGTAAACTGATATAAAATGGCATATTAAACCCTGGAGATGGAGTCAAATTAAACGGTTCCTTGTCATTATTTTAACAAAAAAACTTTGGAAATACATGTCAACAAAATGAAAAATGCATCTTCTGTATTATTTCATTGTTACAAAATCTGGTGATGATCGATGATTTTATTACTAACGTTACATTCATGAAGGTCACCTTGTTTGCAGTCTTTTGCTACTGACCTGCAAATTGTTTGAATTTCCACCGTTGAGGTGAAGCATCAACTTCAGGAACATCAACCTCACGGAATCTGAATTTTCACCATGAAAAACAGTGCTCTCTGACTTACCAGGTGCTTTATGATGTTGCCTCGAATAACTCATTTGCATTAAAATAATGAATGATAAACAAAATGTGCTTGGATGAATGATGTCAATATGGCCAACAATCTTTCCGTTCGCAGAATGGGATGCACATGTTTATCGAGTACAAGATGCTTTTAAAATGTGATATTATTACCTAAAGTTGTCACTCATGATGCCCATGATGTCACTCATGTCTTTATCTTTTATGCTTTAAAGTAAAATTCAAAGTATGCTAACAGCTCGCCAGAAAATACGTGACTTCCAAAGTGATGCAATCCACCCCGAATGCTTGATGCGCATGCACTGGAACCCTGAAGTAATGAGATCCATTGGGGCAGCCTGAACGTATATCATGTGTGCCAGATAAAAATTGTAGCATTAAATGGCTCACATGCTTTTAAAGAAGCTAAAAATACTTGGAAATGTACCTGCGAGAAAGAGGTGTGCCTCCACACAATGAAAGAGTGTGAGAACTTCCTGATCAACTCATTCAAAAAGTTGATATCGTGCAGCCTGAACTGCAAAAACTCCCAACAACATGGGCAAGGCCTGAATGTTCGTAGATGGGAGCATTTTACCCAAACCTTCCTGCTTCTAAACACCGATGGGAAGGTCATATCTGGGGTTTGTCGATGTGCAGGTAGGTATAAAATGAGGATATTTATTATTAACAATGCTTGGTAGGAGGGAGGGGCTGGGAGTGAGAGTTGTGTGTGCTATGAGTGCCATTATATATAATATATATATAAGTAGTATATATACATATACATAAAGTACATATATATATATATTATATATATAATATGCATATACTATATAACATATACATATTATATCATATACAAATATACATACATATAACATATATATATATATATATATATATATACTATATATACAATATATTATATCATACATACATATACAAATTCAAATATATAATGTACATACTAATATAATATATATTATACATATCTAATACAGTGTATATATATATATATATGCATATACGTATACATATATACATATACAATATATAAACATACATACATATACAATATCAAATATATTGTTACGAATTCGCGCCCGCCGGCGTGCGATCGGCCACGTAACTCGAATCGCGACCGCGTCGCCACCGGATGGACAATTCAGTCGTGACCTCTCGGACAACGCCGGGAGCTAGTCACGGGTGGGGTTTAACCTCACCACAACCCAGTCCGCATTCTACCCGCGCGAGATAGGGTGAATCGCCGAATCTCGATATACCTAAGTACTCGCGCGGATAGTTTACCGAGGGCTGCACCGCGCCGGAGGTCGGCCTCGGACAGAACCGCTTAAGCGGTTCGTTCCGTTTCTAAGCGATAACGAGCGGTGTTATCACCGGCCCGATGGTTATATTTACTGGGTGTCTAACACCCTTCTATCAATCCCTTCCGTGATGCAAGATGGAGCTTTCAATAAGGGGAAAAAAGGACGCAACGAAACGGGTAACAGTTCACACAATGCACATTTATTTCACACACACAAGCAAGCACGTAAGGCAGTAATGAAAATGACAAAATGCAACAAAAACAAGCACTACTACCGTCTATAATTATTTACAACACTTAAACAATTATACTGTGCGACGGCGCCACAGCATTCATTCAAAAGCAAAGGAACGAAAGCCACCCTCACAGGCAAGGAGGCAGACAGGTCCTGGACCAAATGTGCGCGGAGCCTGGAGGAGCGGCCAGGTCACGAGACCGAAAAGGTCTTACCCGCGTCCTCGTGACGCGATGGCGGCAAGCCGCAATATCCGCGCAGCTGCGCCCTGATCCGTGCCCTGGCGTGGTCGGTGAGCCCTCTCGGGGTGCTCCGCGCCAGCACGGTTGGGTCAGCACCACGGTGAGGGTGGGGAAGGAACGGGGCCACCGGCACTATCTCAGCGCGGATGGGGGGGGGGGGGAATTGTTGATGCTCAGGGTCGAGCGAGGAGAATGGCTGGCTGGTTTGGTCGCTTGTGAGAGCGAAGGTGGGTCGATTCCACGACGAGACGAGCCCAGCGACGAGACGAGCCCAGCACCAGCGACGAGACGACACCACACTACAACTCCAACTTCGACGACGACCTCATCTTCACTCGACCCAAACGCGCGAGTCGCTTGTGCTCACGTCTTTATAGACCGGAGGAGGAGCCTGTATGCAGATTTTAGGATAAAACGCGATTGGAGGCGGGGCCACGCCACCCTCTGTTCAGCCATTGGTGTGGCAAAAAGGGGGTGAGCCTCTTTTGATCCGAATTCTCTCCCGTGAAGAATCCACATTCATCGCGCTTGGAGGCGGGGCCATACCGCCCGACGCTGCGCCATTGGACGGAGAAAAAGGGGCGTGAACCCTTCCTGATCCGAATTTCTCCCTGAGAGGACCGCATTCGTACCCGCGCTCGACGCGTTCGGCATTAATTACCGAACGGCCCTGGACAGCACGACACCCTTGGTGATCGAATCTGGAAAAATGCTGCGGTTCAGTTTTGTAGTAGTTATTAAACTCTATCCATACACCGAATTTGAACGTTCCGCCATCGACGGTTTCCGAGGTCAAGGTCACTTAACATATTCCTGGTTCACCACCTTTCCGCATTCGGAGGGCCGCCATTCGGAAACTTGAGAGATAGAGGAACGTTATGCTGTCGCGATAACTAGATGGGGATGCAAGGAATAGGCAGGAGTTGGTCCGGTCGCTCTACCTATCATAGAAGCCGCGCTACGTCAGTTACCGTTTGGGTTCTTAAAACGCGGTTTTTCGGCCGCTGCATAGCAACAGGTGGTTGCTTAGCAACGAACTCAAACGCGCACACTCCCAGCCCATATGGCACCGTTTCACCAAGTTTCATCGAAATCGGTTTGCTAGTTTGTGCTGTGGAGATTCGCGTTGCAGACACACACACACACACACACACCACACACACACACACACACACACACACACACACACACCCACACACACAACACACACACACACACCACAGACGGAAAACCCGACAATAACGGATATCTAGCAAATCCCAACAGACGGAAAACCTGAGAAGAAGGGTAGTCTAGCGACCACCAACAGCCGGTAGGCGCACATGGGGGTCGCTATATAATTGCATACTAGTTATACAGTTTTTGACGGATGGGCTGAAATTTTTTGACAAAGAGGTTGATTATAGTACGCATAAAAGCGCGGAAGCCGATTTTTGATTTTTGAAAAAAAAACATTTCGGATTTTTAAAAATTTAAAAGTCCCATTTGCTAGGCAACGGTGGCGTCCATAGCAACAGTGCTCAAAAGCATACAACTATATCCTGGTATGAACCTACAGTCAAGTTTCATCAAAATCGGTTGACTCCTCTGGCTCCAGAGCTGTCAATACATACAAACAAACAGACAAGAGCTGTCATTACATACAACAAACAGACAGACGGAAAACCTGAGAATAAGGGTATGTCTAGCGACCACCCAACAAGCCGGTAGGCGACATGGGTGGTCGCTATATAATTGCATACTAGTCGTACAGTTTTTGACGGATCGGGCTGAAAATTATTGACAAAGAGTTGATTATAGTGCGCATAAAAGCACAGAAGCCGATTTTTGATTTTCAAATTTTTTTTTCGGACTTTTTCAAAATTTTCAAAGTCCGTTGCTAGCAACGATGCGTCCATAGCAACGGTGCTCAAAGGCATACAACTAGATCCTGGTATGAACCTACCAGTCAAGTTTCATCAAAATCAGTTGACTCCTCTGGTCTCCAGAGCTGTCCATTACATACAAACAAACAGACAGAAAAGCCGGTAGGCGGACATGGGTAGTCGCCTACCCAATAGAACCTGACGTGATGGGCCCGTTCGATGGGAATGACCTGAGGATTAAGCACAAAAAATTCATGATTCTAGCTTCAAGGGTTAATGCTGCAGATTGTTTTTTCGTTAAAATACCCCCACATTTAGAGGTTTTTCGGCCGTTGCTAGGCAACGGAGGGGTCCATAGCAACGTTTCTTTCTCACACATAACTAGGACATACCATGAACCTACCATACCAGTCATGTATATCTGACTCATAGTCTCTGAGATATAACGAACTTTGTTTGTTATTGTTTTCGACCAGGGTTCATTCAAAGTCATTCTTCTCCGACAGTTTTCATAGGATTCGGCTGGAAATTTTTGACAATATGGCTGAATGTACTGCCCACATTAGCTTTGGCCCGATTTTTGATATTCGAAAAACAAATTTTTTATGATTTTTCAAAAATTTCAAAGTCCGTTACTAGGCAACGCTGGTCTCCATAGCAACGGTTCTCATTTGCACACAACTAGGTCATGGTATGAACCTACCCACCAAGTTTCATCGATCGATTGTATTACGGACCACTGGACGACAGACAGACATACAGACATACAGACATACAGACATACAGACATACAGACAACAATCGACGGAAAAAGTGATTATAAGGGTAGATCAAAAAAATATATATATTTTTCGACTTTATCGACTACCACACATACAGACAGATGGAAAACCTGAAGATAAGGGTAGTCTAGCGACAACAACAGACATACAGACAGATGGAAAACCTGAGAATAAGGGTAGTCTAGCGACCACCCAACAGACATACAGACAGATGGAAAACCTGAGAATAAGGGTAGTCTAGCGACCACCCAACAGACGGAAAACCTGAGAATAAGGGTAGTCTTGCAACACCCCAATATCAAATATATACTCATATACATATATATATATATATATATATTAATATATATATATAATTATATACATATCTATTACACATACAAATATGTATATATACATACTACTATACGTATACATATACATATACATATACATATGAAGACCACAAGGGAAACCAGAGGTCACTTTTTATAAACTTCAGGGTTATTGCACCTGCCAATAGTTGGCAACATAAGGTTTCCTCTCACAATATTACTTTAACAAATAACCAGGGGTGTCACATAATTTATATGGTATAAAGTTTAGCCGTGCAATGAAAAAAAGTGTTGTCAAAGCTGAACAAGTAGAAACCCAGAGTTGTCAGTACTTTACTCCTGGTTATCTCCCTTTCATTCATGTTAACTGCTCCACCATAATATTCAGAGTTGAGAAACTAAAAAATGAAAGGTTGTAAAACTTTCACAGCATAAACTCTGAGCACTACAATGGCCTATTTGGTTATATCATGGGCTCCGTAGTTGGTGCATATCGTGGTTCAAGCCTGGTCAAACCTTTATTGTGACTTTATGGGACCCACGCCGTGGCTTAATGCTTAGCGCGTCTGAGTACCCTCATTCGATGTACCCACCGCCCAACAACCTGCTTAGGTATATGAGGGAGTCACATGAGGTGACTTCGGCTATCGCGGGGTGGTTTATCCTTGGTTTCCTCCCGGTTTCCTTCATATTAAGTAGTACGGAGTAAGAAATGGAGAATCCGTCGTCATATAAGCGAATAACCTTGAGTATGGCGTTGAACACCAATCAAACAAAAAAACAATGACCGTTTAATGTTGAAAAAATAATCTGTGATCACCAAAGTCATTGTAATGTATGCTAATAACCAACAAGCATGAATTTGCTACACATCCTGGGTTAAAATTGCATGGCAATTATTAAACAAGGGAATAACCAGTGATGTCAGTTTGCAACATTGATTCGTTCTTTGCTCTTAATTAAATACAACAGAAGCTTGGCAAATGCTACATGCTTAATTTGATCGGCAATATCACTTCCTTACTGGAAAAGAAATCTATATGACGTTATTAAACAGTCCACTAAAGTCTTGAAACTTTGTTTTTCAGTTTCTTCAAAATTGACTTATCCTGACATCTTGGTTTCCCCTTGTGGTCTTCATTATCATATCTCTCTCTCTCTCTCCTCTTCTCTCTCTCTCTCTCTCTCTCTCTCTCTCTCTCTCTTCTCTCTCTCTCTCTCTCCCTCTCTCCCGCTCCATCTCTCTCCTCCACCTCCTTCTCTTCCACCTCTCCCTCTCTCTCTTTCCACTCTCCCTCTCCTCCTTGCCACCTCTCCCTCTCCTCTCTCTCTTCCACCTCTCCTCTCCTCTCCTTCACCTCTCCCTCTCTCTCCTTCTCCCCACCCTCTCCTCTCTCTCTTTCACCCTCTCCCTCTCCTCTTCCACCTCTCCTCTCTCTCCTTCCATCTCTCCCTTTCACCTCTCCTCTCTCTCCTCCTTTCACCCTCTCCCTCTCTCTCCTTCCACTCTCTCCTCTCACCCTCTCCTCTCTCTCCTTCCACTCTCTCCCTCTCTATCTCCTTCCACACTCTTCCTCTCTCTATCTCTCTCTCTCTCTCCTTCTCTCCTCTCTCTCTCTCTCTCTCTCCTCTCTCTCTCTCCTCTCTCCTCTCTCCTCTCTCTTCCCTCCCCTTCCACACTCTTCCTCTCTCTATCTCCCTTCCACCTCGCCCTCTCTCTGTCCTTCACCCTCTCCCTCCTCTCTCTCCTTCCTCTCCTCCACTCTCCTGCCTCCATCTCTCCCTCCAACCTCTCCATCTCCTCTCTGTCATCCATCCTCTCTCCATCTCCTCTCTGTCATCCCACCTCTCCCTCCATCTCCTCTCTGTCATCCACCTCTCCCTCCATCTCCCTCTCTGTCATCCCACCCTCTCCCTCCCTCTACTCCCGCAGCATGATTCAGGAAGCACAATCTTCTTAGCCAGTGCAGGTATACAATGAGGACTTTCCAGTGGAAACAATGCAGCAACAACACCAAAAAAAACCCACAAAACATCACTTTCATCACAGCAGTCATTTAAAAGAACCCCAGCAAATGGTAGTGAACAATGTTATGAACATATGCATTGTATACACATCATCAATTTGAGGGAGTTACAAGTACTAGAACAACAAAGAGAAAAGAAAGAACAGTCACTTCAATTTCGACGTATTACCGTTATGCAGCACAACAATAAGATGGCACTGGGTGTTTATAAAGGTTACACACAAGTAGTTGTTACCTCCGTCACCGAAGGTGGACTGTGGTTATGTTGTCATCCCTATCTGTTTGTCTGTCTGTGAGCAGGATATCTCAAAAAAGTTATGGACGGATTCAGACGAAACTTGGTGGACAGGATGGATGTGTGACAAGGACGAATTGAATATTTGAAGTGATTCTTCACCATTGAAAGATGGGGCCAAAAACTATATATAGCATGACATCTCAAAAGTTTTGGACAGACGATGACAAAACTTGCTGGATGAGTTGGGTAGTTGATAAGAACCAGGCGATAAGGTTTTGGTTCAGGTCCGGATGCAGATCTGGCCTATCAGTGGGACACAAAACGTAAACTGTTCTGCGTGGCGGCGGTTTGTGCTCTACCGAGTGCCGTTGTCGTTGGTGGAATTATATTCATCAGCAATCACACGGGCAGGTAGAATATGTAAACAACTTCAGGAGGAAGATCTCAACATCTTTGTGTCAGGTGACAGATGTCTCCAAAAAAAAAATAAACTATCTCGTTATACAACACACAACTGTGAAATAACCCACAGTACATCTTTCAAAATAATCCTCATGGGTATTTTTGGAATAATAAAGAAAAACTTTGCACTAAACAACCGTCGAATGGGTCAACTCTAGTCGCTATACACGCAGTGGCAGATCGAGCCTGCGGAAGGATCCAACGGTTTGTGACAAGTATTAGACCTGCAACAGCATAGCAAGTCATAGAAGGCATCAACACTGTAGAGATTTATAAGAAAGAAAGAAAAAACTCATCTGGCAGCTGTGCGGTGTGACCTTCACTTGTGGGTCACCTTTTCATGCACCTGTCATCTCCTGAAAATTAATTTAACGTGAAGCTATGAAAGACTCTATGCGATCAAATGAATCACACCATACTTCACTGTGTTTACTGAAAAAAAATTAACGATGAGGACAGGGTAACTCGGCGTGCATCATGCGTACGGTCCAAGCTGTCTCACGGTGTTATGGTCCGGACATCGTTCAACAGGATTCGTTTTTACAACCATCACATTATTGGACCAGGTGACACCACATGAAAAACATATCATGGTTATTTTTCAATAGCGTTTTCTGCCTTTCGATTGGATGTCACCTGCATGACAAAAGCAGCACCGTACATACTGCCGTGCAATTTCTGTGTAATGTACATTACCTTCAGAAAGTATTTACACTCCTCGACTTTTTTCACATTTTGTTGTGTTACAGCCTGAATTTAAAATAGATTCTAATTAAAATTTTTGTCACTTATCTGCACAAAATCCCCCATAATGACAAGGTGAAAACATATTTTTAGAAATTTTTACAAGTTTATTGAAAATGAAATACTGTACGGAAATATTAAATTTACATAACTATTCAGCCCTCTTTGACAATACTTTGTAGAAGCGCCTTTGTCAGCGATCACAATTTCGAATCTTCTTGGGTAAGTCTGATCAGCTTTGCACATCTTGATTTGGGGATTTTCTCCCATTCTTCCTTGCAGATTTGCTCAAGCTCTGTCAAGTTGGATGGGGAGCATCGGTGAACAGCAATCTTCAAGTCTTTCCACAGATTCTCAATGGGATTCAAGTCTGGGCTTTGGCTGGGCCAATCAAGGGCTTTCACATTCTTGTTCTGAAGCCATTCCAGTGTTCCTTCGGCTGTATGCTTGGGATTATTGGCCTGTTGGAATGTAAATCTTTGCTGCTGTCTAAGATCTTTTGCACTCTGAAGCAGGTTCTCAAGGATTTGCCTATATTTAGCTCCATTCATTGTTCCCTCTATCCTTACAAGTCTCGCAGTCTCTGCTGCTGAAAAGCATCCTGATAGCATGATGCTGCCACCACCATGCTTCATGGTAGGGATGGTGTTAGATGGATAATGAGCTGTGCTCAGTTTCCGCCAGATGTCGTTTTTTGCATTCATGCCAAAGAGTTCAATTTTCATCTCATCAAACCATCCAATCGTTTGCCTCATCCTCTGGGAGTCTTTCACGTGCCTTTTTGCAACTCCAGGCATGCTGTCATGTGCCTTTTTCTCAGGCGTGGCTTCCATCTGGCCACTCTCCCATAAAGCCCAGATTTGTGAAGTGCTGCGGAGAATGTTGTCCTTCTAGCAGGTTCTCCCATCTCAGCCAAGTAACTCTGTCATTCTGTCAGAGTGGTCATTGGGTTCTTGGCCATCTCCCTAACCAAGGTACTTCTTTCCCAGTTGCTCAGTTTGGTCGGACGGCCAGCTCTAGGAAGAGTCTGGGTAGTTCCATATTCTTTCCATTTCCTAAAGATTGAGCTCACTGTGCTCTTGGGAACTTTCAACTCTCTAGAAATTGTTTTATACCCTTCCCCAGATCTATGCCTCCTCACAATTCTATCTCGGATTTCTACGGACAGTTTCTTGGACTTCTTGGTAGAGTTTCTGCTCTGACATGCACTCTCAACTGTGAAATCTTATATATATACATATATATAAATAAAGGTGTGTTTCTTTCGAAATCAAGTCTAATCAATTGATTTGGCCACAGGTGGACTCCAATCAAGTTGTCGAGACATCTCAAGGATGATCAAAGGAAATTGGATTTCTTATTTTGCCAACCTGCAGTTCACCAGTGAGTCCAATTGGAGCATTTGTGCAATTGTGTTTCCATTTCAGACATAAAAGGAGGGCCGTTACTATCCTTGGGGCATTTACACCCAGAGATTGCCCTCTTATGCCTGGTGTTGGCTTAATGGTTAGGGTGGGTGTGCTTGGGATCCTAGGGTCCTGAGTTCAAATCCCACTTGGCAGTTGAATTGATACTAGGTGGGGTTGACTCAGCCTGTCATCCTTCTGACGTCGGCAAAGTGAGTACTAGCTTGCTGGTGTACTGCGTCGGAGTGTCGACCCATCCAGGATTGTGTCCATTAGCCAAGGAGTCTGCTTCGACAGCACCAACGCTCTGCACAGAGTATGGTCCCAATGGATGGATGGATGGATGATTGGGCCTTTCGAGTATGCTAAGTCGGAGTGGCGACCCATCCAGGATTGTGCCAAATATCCCAGGAGACTGCTTCGGCAGCACCGATGCTCTGTGCAGAGTACGGTCCCAATGGATGGATGGATTGCCCCCTTGAAGCTTCAACCACAAGCACCAGATATAACAGACCGTGATTTTTCCAATGACTCTATTAAGACATACCTACCTTGGATATTTAGTAGATAGAAGAGAAGTCCAATCATATAAATCCAAAAACATCTCAAAATGAAGTTCGGCAGCAAACACCTTTGTTGCATTTGCAATTCACTGCAGGTGTTGTAAAGCCTTTATTTTTATGGCTGCCTAAAACGAGTATGCAAGAAAATGGTCGACTTTCGTGTCGGTGAAGATAGTTGTTAGTATATGGCAGTCGAACACCTGAGTGTGTGAATTACTTTCGAGTGCAAGATCTGCTCCCCACCCAGCAAACGGACTCTAGAATGCATTATTGCATTCACAAGCAGTGTAATCTGGTATCAAAAAATATCTTAGAACACCAGTAACTTGTTGGAAACACTGCAGGCATTGTGAGTTTCTCTACTCTCAGATGTATATGGGGACTCTGTGTAAGCAGAAGCTCATGATGCGATGATTCTTATGCGATTCATGGGCGCCTTGTCGATTCCGCGAGATTCACCCAAATCATGGTTCAAGTACTGACTTCACATCCTCATAAAATCGACGTACGTGAGCTGCCGGCGATGAAACTTGGAGACATCTAAGGAAACCTTGCATACGCTAAATTAAGCGACACTAGGGTTGCCACATGATGTGTGAGCAGAACATGAATTTCACTAGATTGATCTAATTATTGGTGATCAGCACCAACTTCACGCACCCATATCGTCATTAACGCCTCATCGCTCAGGTCTTCGATTTTATATTTATTGTATATTTTTTTGTATTCTCTTCTTTAGCTTTGGACTTCAGTTTCTCTCTCACTAATTGTTGTAATTGTCCCGTTTCCTTTCTCATTTGTTCTCTTTTTGTCTCTCGTATCTTTCCATGGTGGTGTTTGGTTTTGTTGATGGTGTCTGGTCTATTGTTGCAGCATTGTTTTCCTGTTACTTTTTCTTGAATGAGCTGTGCTGCTGCAAAGCTAACACTATTGGTTTCCTTTCAGGGGGATGATTTTGGTGTAATTTTACCAAGTCATCGGTTAGCTGTCATAACTAGCATTTTCTTCTGTTTGTTGTATTCTATTCGAAAGAGTTGTGGTCTTTCTCTGAATGGTATCAATCTTATCATACGACTTTGTTGGCCATCTCTTCGACCAATATATGCTGCTCTACCTCCTTCGTCGAACTCCCTCTTTCTCCTCCTCCTACCTCTTTCTCCTCATCCTCTCTTTTTTCCTCTTTCTCCTCTTCCTCCTCCTACCTTCTTTCTCCTAGTCCCTCTTTCTCCTCCTCCCTCACTTTTTTTTCTCCTCTTTTCAAAATCCTCCTCCTTCTTTCTCCTCCTCACTCTTTACTCATTCTCCTCTTTCTCCTCTTTATCCTCCTCCCTCATTCTCCTCCTCCCTCTTTCTCTCTTTCTCCCCTCTCTCTTTCTCCTCTTTCCCCTCCTCCTCCTCTCCTCCTCCTCCTCCTCCCTCTTTCTCTTCCTCCTCCCCTCTTCCTCTTCTCCTCCTCCCTCTTTCTCCCCCTCCTCCTCCTCTTTCTCTTCCTCCTCCCTTTTCTCCTACCCCTCCTTCTCTCCTCCCCATTTCTTCCTCCTTTCTTTCTCCTCCTCCCCTTTCTTCTCCTCTTTTCGACTCCTCCCCTTTCTCCTCCTCCTCCAACTCGTTCTTTCTCCTCCTCCCTCTGCTTTTTCTTTCTCCTCCCTCTTTCTCCTCTTTCTCAGGTTAGGCTCGATCAGATCTGTGACTTGCTTCAGGTATCATGTAAACCTGTACTAACCTGTTTCATGGTCAGATGTTGGCGACTAAACCGTCTCCCCACCAGGTCTTCTGATGAGGAGGGTGTATGATATGGACACCCAGCAGGAGTAAAAACAAAAAACCCATCAAAGGGTGGAGGAGCTCCTTGTGAGCCAACGCCATCCATATCTAGTGCCCAACTGTGTCTGTGGATGTCCTCCAGGAGTTGGGTTACTTCTTTTTTTAGGAGGTTGTGGGCAGGATTCGAACTCCAGCCACCATAAAACTCTTCACTGTGCACACATATATATATAATATATAATATATATATAATATGTATTAGCGATACCCGTGCACATGCACGGGATAGCAGTACAACATAGCTGGTAGCAGACGACAGACCGTACACGGGGAATGACAAAAATACGCATTGTGCAAAATGCAAGTGGTACTATGGAACGCCAAGACTTCCCAAACATTGTCGGCATGTCCGCTAAGTGCCACAGCAGTTTCATAGGGATCGTGTGACGGCGAGCCGAGTTTTTAGTGTGCAAGCTTGGTATTATAATAGAGATATACATGTATATATATTATATATATATATGAATATGTATATATATGTATATGTTATATATATATACACACACCACATATATATATATATATATACATATATAATATACATATATATATATATATCTATATATACATATACAGAAACATATATATATATATACATATACAGGATATACATATACATATACTTATATATATATAACATATATATATATATATATATATATATACATACATATATATAATACATATATATATAACAAACATAGATGTAATTATATATATACATACATATATATACATATATATACATATATATATTTACATTCATATATATACATACATATATACATATATATATACATACATACATGTATATATACATACATATATATACATATATATAATACATTGTATATATATATATACATACATACATACATATATATATATATATATATATATATACATACATACAATATATAAATCTATATATACATATATATAACACATATATAACATACATATATATACACATATATATATACATATACATATATATATATATATATATATATATATATATATATATATATATATATAATATATAATATATATATACTAGGTGAATGCATAGCCTGGTGTTGGCGTAGTGGTTAGGGTAGCGGCTTGGGATCCAAAAGGTCCTGAGTTCAAGCCCCGTTGGCCCGCTTGAATTAATACACACCAGGAGGTTGACTCAGCCTGTCATCCTTCCGAGGTCGGCGAAGTGAGTACCAGTGGTACTGGGCCCGGTGTATACCCCGGTTAAAATAGGTGTAACATATCCCTGTGTCGTAAGAGGTGACCAGGGTTTGCGTCAGGAAGGGCATCCGGCGTAAAACCTGTGCCAAATCACTATGCGGATCATACGGATGATCCGCTGTGGCGACCCCTATCGGGAGCAGCCGAAAGAAGAAGAAGAAGATACTAGGTGAATGCACCGGCGCTGCCGGGTTCTTTTTGAATGAATTTAATCTTCTATACATATGTCTGACACGAGCACGGGTATCAGTTCCCAATTGGGCCATGGCAGTCATAGGCTAAGGAGGTTGGTGAGCGGGAAACACACCCTCCCCCCCCCGGCCGAGGGCCTTGCACATAAGCCTATAAAACCTTCCTGGGGCCATCCCGACATTTTTTGTTTCAGTGGTTAGCTCCTATCTTTCACCTTTCAGGAGATTAGCGTGTGCAGACAACAAACAAACAGACAAACAAAAAACTTAAATATATGTTAGATATATTGTATATGGTGTTGGCCCCATGTCAATCGGCTGAACTTGAAAAATTAACGTTACGAAATCAGGTGATGAGTCATAATTCGGAAACCGGAAGTCGGAAGTACAATTCTTTTACATCGTGACACTCCGGGTACATGTTCTGTCAGCATGTGAAGTTTGGTGAGGACAGTCCAGTACTTTTCGCGTGCATAGGTCACAGAGAACACACAGACACACTTTCAACTTTATATATATAGATATATACATACATATATATACATAGATATATATACATATATATGATTATACAGTCGAGGTGGTGAGATGATGCAGAGAAGGAGGTGGAGAAGTGTTGTGTGTGCAAGAGACCAAATGGAAAGGAGACAGGGTGAGGAGTTGGGATGAGGATACAAGCTGTTGTACGTGGGTGGGGATGGAAGGAGTAATGGCGTGGGAATAATAGTATCGGAAGAGATTATCAAGCAGGTGGTCAGAGTGGAAAAATGGAAGGGAGAGATAGTTATGGCATGGGTGGTGATACAGAGGCAAATGGTGTATTTTATGTTGGTATATGGGCCACAAGTGTGAAGGACTGGGGCAGTGAAGCAGGAATTCAGGGACACACTGGAGAGGATGATGGGAATGGTTGAGCTGGACGTGATGCTGTGCATTGCAGGGGACTTTAATATGGGAGTAGCGGAGCCGGGTGAAGAGGAATGTGTTGGTAAATTTGCTTGGGGAACAAGGAATGGCCGGCAGAG
>CM068965.1:77404387-77418403 GCA_035128595.1 Eptatretus atami | reverse complement strand
CTATTGGCGGGCTTCATGGCCCAGGCAAGCCTCTTTTTCTTATTTTGCCATCTTAGCAATGGCTTTCTTACATGCCACTCGACCTGTCAAACCTGCCAGCTCGAAAGTTTTCTTGTCACAGTTGAAACTGAGACTTCCTACTTCGACCAGTTGTTAAACTGTGCTTGAGGCTGGCTGTCCTGTGAGCCGCCTATCACGCAAACTGTTGACTCTCAGAACTGTGTCTTTGATGTGTTGTGGGCTTTGGGTCTGCCAACCTCTTCCCTGTCAGAGTTTCCTCCAGTTCTCCAAGTGCCTTTTGATGGTGTAGGAAACTGTACTCACTGACACCTTGCTGGCTTTTGCAATTTCTCAAAGGAAAAGACCAACACTTTTAGGGTTATATCAAGCCTGTCTGTCTCCTTTGTTAATTGTCTTTTTCTCACCATTATGATAGCAATAACTACTTCCTGCAGTGCAATATTGTCCAAATAATGGTTCAGAGGGTGTAGCAACACAGTCTGTTCCAACACTGCTTTTTCCAGACAGAGGGTTTGTAACTAATCAACAAAGTTGCGGACCCTGAAGGAATTGTTTGCATCAACTTCAAGGCCTTAATTTACTTCCATTGCTGCAAAAACAGCTGCAGTCGCCTAACCCATTACTTGTTCCCTGGGTTAATCGACACATGGAAGCCTTGGTGTCTCATCATTCTTTTAACACAATACTGTCAATGATTGATAAAATTATATTTTTTCAGTTTGTGTTACCTAAACATTTTTTTTTTACCTCTGGCAGTTTACCGCTTAGCTTTGTACCATTTCAGGTATTCACTGGACTTGAACTGCTTAGGATTCAGTAAAAACCTGAAAAAATGGGGGGTGTTCTAAAACTTTAGGACGGTGGTAGTGTATATATAGATATATTCAATGAAAAAAAATCGGCAAGCTGACTATGACACGACTATGATGTCATGTGCATAAATTACACCAATACATCACTCACCTCCAAACTAGGAGGGATCAGTATGGTCCTCAAGCCTTTGCAGACTGAGATTAAAGCCTATGGTCACAAATAGACGAAAGCAGAAATGTCGATCGAGATTTCGCCCTTGTTATGGGCTCATCAGGACAACATACTGCTAATTGTTTGTTTGTGACCATATTAGGCTCATTAATAAAACTGAATCAAAACAACCAAAACACATGCGCACGCACGCACGCACACACACACACACACACACACCCACACCACACACACACCACACACACACACACACACAGACCTGGGAGGGTCCATCTCCATTCCACTTTCTGGAACCCATATATGGAGATACTCCCCCCCCCCCCCAACCACAACACACCACCACACACACACACACACACACACACACACACACACACACACACACCACACACACACTGGAGGGTTACATTACACTTTCTGGAACCCATAAATGGATTACCAAACCAAACACACATACACACACATACACACACATACACATTGAGACCTGGAGGGGCTCTATTCCACTTTCTGGAACCCATATATGGAGAACTCCCCCCCCCCACCACACCAACACACACACACACACACACACACACACACACACACACACACACCTGGAAGGGTTCCATTCCACTTTCTGAACCCATATATGGAGATACCCCCCCCCCCCCCACCACCACACACACAAACACACACACACACACACACACACACACACACACACACACACACACACGTGTGCAGCGACGGTGGATACTTCGAGAGCTGGAAGGATCTGTTGCACTTGACCAACATAGAGATGAAACAACAACACACACACACACACACCACACCACACACCACACAACAACACACACACACACACACACCACACACACACACTGAACCCTGGGAAGGGCTCCATTCCACTTTCTGGAGCCATATTTGGAGATACCAACCAAACAAACACACACACACACACACACACACACAACGGTGGATACTTCCAGGGTACTGTGTCGAGCACATCAATGATTTTAAATAACTCATTAGTCCATCTCTAAGTATACCCCTTCTCAAAATGTGATTTCAAACGGTGTATTTGTGATATCGCCAACTCTAAACTTTGGTTTCCTCAGATTACTTTATTGTTCATGTTCTAATTTTGCAAATGTTTCTGAGGGTTTCAATTTTGTTCAAGAGTAAACTGTGTCATTGAAAACATCGACAACATCTTGTATGATAGAAACCCATTTCGTATGGCCGAGGTGAGTAAACTTTTGTACAATCTCTCCTTCAAAGTGCGATCAAAACGCTCAATGACAACAGCCTTTCCTTCATTAAAGGTACTGCACAATGTAATACCATGGGCCTTCAGACAATCCATAAATATTCCAATATAGAACTCTGTTCCCTCATCAGTCCATAATTTATTTGGCTTCCTTTTACTTTTACTAAATATCCTGTTGAAGGCTAACATAAAAGTACTTCCCCTTTTATTTTTCAAAGGAACCACCCACACATATCTACTCCTCAAATCAATAACAGTTAAAGCATACTTATATCTCCTATCATTAATAAGTTCAATCAAGTCACCAGACCAAATGTAATCAACCTCTTTGGAATAAACCTTCCTTTTTTAAAAACTTTGTAATCATCGCTTGATGTAATTCATAGGCTAATTGCTCTTCAGGTTTAATGGCATCAATTTTTTTTTGCTCCCCTAAAGTGGAAACGCCAAGTCCCAACCTCGATTTAGCACTTATCATCTTCTTCACGATAAATCTATCAACTTTCTCTCTCAACGTTGGATTTCGTATCAAAGACAAATTATACAGCATCTCTCTATCAGCTTCGTGTTTCTCAGCTGAAGTAGTGCTATCCCCATCATCAAAATCAATATCGTGTTTCCTACACACTTCATCAACCCTATTTTGGGGTCTGCTCCAAGGTTTAGGATTGTCAGCTTCGGCTAATCTCTTATCAAGGTTTGTGCCAGGACCACAGAATGAATACCCTGGTAGATGTAGTTCTCCGGGTATCCCAGTCATTGTAAATTTACTTCCTGATCGCAATTTTTGTATATCTCCTCCACTTTTCTGCTTCGAAATGAATTGACTCTTTTTAGTTCCACACACCATACATATCCCTTTCTGTATAACTAATATTTTTACTTTTTAGAATAGAGATATCTTTAGTCTCGGTTTTCTTTCTGCACTTGGCACAATGAATCATTCTATTTTAACTCATGCAGATTATAAGAAGCTTTTTCGCATTCAACATTAACATTTGGATCTTCACTTTGCAAAAGCGGATAATACAAAGTGGCGTCTTCATACTTTCCTCCATAAAGGCTTACTATACCAAGTACTCAAAGAATTTTCTTCTCATTTTTTAGGATTAAGATTATCAAATGCTGAAGTCATATCGACATCATCTCCAACATCTAAAGCCTTCATCTTGGCATCAAACTCTTTACTCAACTTTCCTAATCTCAAAGTTTTCTCTCCTTTACTTAAATCACTCATTTTAATTGCTGTCACTACCTTTTTACGTTTTTGGTCTAATTTATTTACCCTTTCCAAAAATTCATCAACATTAAATGTCTTGTGCTCCTTTGAACCATCTCCCCATAGAATATCATACGTATATTCATCAGGATTTGACGATATTCTTATATCTGTCATTATTTTCTTTAAAATGGGGAGCCAAAACATTTATTCACCGTTTCTACTAGAGCTCTTTGTTTTGCAAATTTTAATACCTTATGTTTATTTAATATTCTCATTAAATCCGTATTTGTAGGTTGAGCAACATCAGTGTAAAACCACCTACTAATTGAGAATGTTCCATTCTTATGTTGTAGATTATATTTCTTAAAATATCGAATGCCTTTTCTCACAAGTATCCTTGGATACAAAAATGGTAATTTTCTTGAAGATTTCCCTCGCTTCCTGCCATGTATTATATGTATTTTATTATTTTGACATATACGAAATATTAAGATGAAAACATACACCACCCCCATCTTCCCATTGTCATATCGGTTTGAAAACCCTTACTTATTACATGCAACTGTGTTTCTTCTGAATTAATAATATAAACCATCGCAAGGCTTTCATAGCTTCAGTTCTGATCAAATTATTTTATTCGTTGTTTGGCAATTGTGCTTCCACAAATCTCATTGCTTCTGCAGAGCGAATAATAGTCTTCCTTGCGAGAATATTTCAATTGTTCAAGGTCTTGTAGGTTTATTGAAAATGACAAATTATACCCTAAATCAGGCATATCGTATACCCAATGTGCTACTCTCATGTGGACTACACGCCCTTGTTAAAAAAAATTATATTTTTATTGGAACGTTGAACAATGTAGTACTCGGCATTGATGTTGCTATTTCTATATTTTTTGAATAAATAGCCTTTTTGCTAATGGCGAAGTGTTTTGCCAAATCATTTAATCTCACCAAGTCTTTATCATCTGTAGGATGCTGGTAATTGGTTGATTTATAAGAATTCCCCATATTGATATTTTGAGTAATATGACATTTCTGGTACTCTGTCTGTGCTTTTGTGTAATAATTGGACAAGTCAATACCCAACTCTTGCAACACACCAAAGGTAGATTCATCCTTTCCAACATACGTCAGCTTTATATTCATAGAAAATTTAAAATGGTGCCATAAAAATTCCCGTTGTTGAGATGAAACAACACATACAAGCACAATTGTCCGCAACAATTCAAATTGATGGCTTGTGTTTGAAATGTCGGATAAACACCTTCCCTTAAAATTTTTACAACTTCAATAGGTGGTGGAAAGGCCATAACTTTCAAATTAATATTTAGCAGCCATATGATTAAAAACATACCCAATGAGAACCATTCCCACTTCCATCTTCTAAATTCATTAAAACATTCTTGGTATCTTTGGGCAAACTTAACAATTCATCTCTCGTGCAGATTTCTACATCAATTTTCAGCCTTTTGCAACATTTCTGAAGTTCTACATTTGAGGTTGTATTTTTCCCAAATTCTTTAAACCACTCACTGATACTCATGCTTATTTATAAGAAAGATGCAATCCATTGCCTCTTTTTTGTATCTTTTACACTAGCTTGTGCAATGGAAGAAAGCATATCTCCAACTAACAATGTAGCTTTATCTGGAAGGCTTTCAAGCTTTTGAGCAAAATCTACAATCACACCGCTATCCACAGCAATTTGTTTCTCAATCTCTCTGTTATGTTTTTCCAGCTCTTTTTGAGCGTGAAGTTGAGCCTTCCTTTCGTTAGCAGTTTTTACCAGTGATGAAATCCTGGTATTTTTTCGAATCAAGGCCCCCACAGCACTAAGACCTGCCAGTAAAAGGGGAAGAGATATAATACATCCTCCACTTGTCTCTCTTATCCAATATTTCTTCAACATAGGTTTTGTTATTTTTACTCGTAGCCGACCAGTGTCATATAAGGTTTCCACTTGTTCTCTCATGAGTAAAACATAAATTATTTCAGCCCCTTTTCTTTGAATTGTATCAACATTAATAGAACAAGGTTTTAGATTTTGAATGCATAATTTTAGTTTTTCGAAGTGGCTTTGATTAACATAGACTCCCATTGGTACTTTGCCATTCCTCGTCTTATTTAATTGCCAACAAACAATTAAGTAATATTGACCATCGCACCATTTTCTGCATTAATCGCCATTTCAGTTTCTTCCAAAAGCGAACAATATGTATCAACTTCTTCGCTCTCTCCTCTTTCAATGTACAGGGAAGTATCTACTACTCTATTCGACTTTATAGTTTCCTTTTGAGAACTCAGTTCAATCACATAGATTGTATAAAGCTTTTTAAATGCAACCTTTTCCAAAATGGGATCTTTATTTCCTTGACGTTGTTTCACCTTAGCATTTACAGCCAACGCGTTGTTCTTATCAGTTGCGGTATCTCCATCTGGTTCCTTAAATATGTGCCACAAGGATAGCGGCATTCCTTCCAGAACACCCAAATTCCAAATGTCGGTAGTTTGGTTCAGTTTAACGTGTTAGCATCTCCTTTTCAGGTATGATACATTCAGCGGCTTCTTTGAGTTGAGTCTTCTATTCAACATCTCCATTTTCAGATTCGGAGTGTATTCACTGATGTACCAACACAGTTCATTAATAATGAATTAATTGTTATCACCGAAAGCATTAGCAAAACCAAAAAGCACTGTTTTCATTATTATTTCTCTGCAGTTGAAATCAAATTTTAAGTCCATACAGAACTTTACCATAATCACAGAATCCAAATATCCCTTTAAGAGGAACCGCCATGGTAAAACTATTCTCTGCTTTTGATTAATCATTAAACATTGACCTTCTTTGATTATAGCCTGGGTCAGTATTTGTTTCGGTAACCATATCAGGGATAAACCTCCAACAGCCCCCTTACCCATTCTTTCACTTTACGAATACAGGGTAAATTTCATCATTTCTGAATGTGCCAGAAACATAATCAACCACTTCAACTTCTTGTGTTCCAATATACAAGCGAACACTATCAAACATTTTCCAGAAGAAATCATTTACGAGTGTGGCGTTTGTGTTTTGAGCAGCCTTAGTGAATGTAAATTTATACAACAAGAAACTATCGGCTAGATTCAAGTAAGTTTGTTGATTATTTATTTCAAAACTTTTTGTTCTGTTTGTATTCCAGTCTGTTCCTGTGATGGTATTTACCTTGAAGTAGTCTTCCTTTTTGATAGAGTTTGAGATGATGATGGTATCATCCAAATCATAGATACTATCAATTGCTTCCATACATGTGTATATTTCGTAATACATATTTTTTATGCTAAAACTTTCGAAATCCTGACCCCCAATATGTGAATAATTTTTTGCTTTTCTTGTGGGGATAGTTGAGTTTTACCTTTCTTAATTTCTTTGATAGCCTGGAATTTACGAGATTCCTTCTGAGCATCTTTCACACTCTTTATAGCACTCGCAACATTTCCCACAGCAGAAGCAGTCGAACCTATGAGGCCCTTATGTTTAAGAATCGTTGAACCAATGCCAATTAGAGTATCCATTATTCTATCCCCACTTCGAAATTGTTCTCCAACACCGGGTTGCCTTTTCGGTGTGTACTCTACCAAGATAAACACCTTTACCCTGGGAATTGTTCGAAGAACGGAATGGGGTAAGGTATATACCCTCTCCTTCAGTAAGTTTTTAAATATTTCTTCAACTCATGCTTCGTCACAGTAGGCATTATATATAAAACTATGAAATAACTTTTCTCGTAAGGGAACTTCTCGTAAGTGAATTCTGATGTAAATAATTTCTCCGTTGAAGGAAATCAGGAGATTACTTTGGTCGGTGATTCTAAAATTTACTCTGTAGGTGGTTTTAGATGATACAGGCAGATAAACAAGATTTTTCGGTTCCATGTTGAATTTATATCTAATGAGGGTTGAGTACGCACTGAAGGAGAATATTGCATTTGTTCTTTTACTGTCGTTGTAAGCTCCATCAACCAAATCACAGTGAAGCCATACAGAATTTATACCTGAATATATTTGGATAGTATCATTGTTGTAATAAAGTCCGTTAGTTTCAATCGTTTTTGAGGAGAAACCCAACAATTCTCTGAATGAATCATCGATGGTGAAATCAACTTTGTAATTGTTTTTCAACTGAATGCTTGATTTTGAAGTATGCTTTTGGACACCTCTGGTTATATTTTTTGGCTCATCCCCTTGCTTCTTCATAAGGTACGCAATTTCAGAAGATATTTGAAAAATCTAATATGCTATTTTTATCGTTTTATTCGGTGGGATTGTTATCGTTTTATACCCGCTTCCCCAATTATAACTGAACTTGTTTTTCTCTGTGATATTGAACCGGATATTATAACTTTCCATTGACAATCGTGAAGCTTCGTATTCTTTTGTAAGGTCAAGTTGTAGTTGGTATGGGAACGAAGCCGTGTGATCACTAGTTGTGAAGTCAAAGCTTAAGATCGTGCTTCTCATTGTATAGAGGAAAATATCTTTGTATTGGCCTTTATTAATTATTTTCACATTCATCAACTGGTCTGAAATGGCTGAAGCCTCATTAAAGCAATTGTTGTTTCCAGCCTTCTTACTACCTTATAATAATAGTAGTCTATTAACTAGCTGTGCTGGGTCACTTGGAGGAAAGCTAACACCTGAACCTGAACCAAGCTTACTTAATACTTCAATATGTTTTTCCTTCTCTTACCAATTTTCCCAGCAACATAAATCCCATAGTTACACCGCTTCTAAAAGTTATCAACCAAATCAACCAAATTCTGCGTGTCATGCGAGTCCAGTAAATCAATGTATACTCTGTCATCCTCATTTTTCAAATTTAGCGGTTCATCAAAATAAGTTGAATCGTGATATCCATCTTTGATGTCAGGTCAGGCAAGATTAGATCTGTGACTTGCTACAGGTATCATATAAAACTGTACTAACCTGTTCCATGGTCGGGTTGTCGGTGACTAAACCGTCTCCCCCACCAGGTTTTGTGTGAGGAGGGTGTTTGATATGGACACCCAGCAGAATTAAAAACAAAACCTGTCAAAGGGCGGAGAGTCCTTGTGAGCCAATGGCCATCCATATCTAGTGCCCAACTGTCTGTAGACGTCCTCCTGCAGTTGGGTTACTTATTATTAGGAGGTTGGTGGCAGGATTTGCACTCCGGCCACCGTAAAACCCTTCATTCCGCAAAACACAAAAACGCAAAGAAATCTGAAAACCCACTACGTGGGATACCTCCTGTGCAACTTCCCTTTGCAGGGCAGCTTACCGGATGACTGATTAGGGCAAGCCTTCGGGACCCCCAATCTTTGATGACAGGAGGAAACAACCGGGTAACATTCCGGGTCAGATTGCGGGAGAGTGTGTCGGAGTGTGCTGAGGTGTCGTCCACCTGACGGCGGTCTCCTTGGGTTAACCTGAGGCGGTCCCTTCGGGTGGGTGCCTGGAATGTCCTATCCCTAAGAGAGGATGATCACCTGTCTCTGTTAGAATCTCGAGCTCAAGTGTTTGGACATCGGATTGCAGCACTCTCTGAGGTTCGGAGACCGGATTGCGGTGAGATCATGGTGGGTGGTTACACCTACTATTGGTCTGGTCGCTCTGATGGTACCATCGCCAAGGAGTTGCTGTAGCTGTGTCCAATAAGCTGACTCCAATGATAATTGAGGTAACACCGGTCAACGAGCGTATTATGAGACTAAGGATTCGTCACTCCTTGTTCGTATTACCCACACTCGAGTCTGTGGTTGATCAGTGCCCCAGACGGGATACACTTCTTGTCTTGGGGGATTTCAATGCATCGACTGGAACTGATAGGATGGTTATGAGTGTGTGCTGGTCCCCATGGGTCTGGAACTGTGAACCTGAATAGCACTAAGTTCCTTGACTTTGCAAGAAGTCATGGACTTAGGTGGCTGTTCAGGTTTCAGTGCCCACAAGCTCATCGCTGGACTTGGTATTCCAACGCTGGCGGTGTGGCAAAGGAGATTGACCATGTCCTCGTTCATGGTCGCTGGAGGATGATCCAGAACTGCAGGTCTACCGGAGTGCTCAGTTCCTCAATACTGACCACCGGCTTGTGGTAACAACTCTGAAGTTGCACCTTAAATCCAGGAGAATGGTACCTACCAGCCTAGGCTGGATGTTGCAAGCTCCAGGATGAGGGTAGCTGAGGAGTTTGCGAACAAGCTGAGTGGAGATTTGGGGGTCTGGGTGTTTGGGATGTCCTGAAAAGTTGTGGAGTGCCTTCAAGACCACCGTCCTTGATGTTGCCGGTGGATGTCTTGGAACTCACCGCAGGGCAAAGAAGAATTTTGTCTCTCAAGGGACACTGGATACCATTGACCAGCGTCGCAGGGCCAGGCTGAATGGCAGAGCTGACTGTTCAGGGAGCTGACTGTTCAGGGGTTAAAACTGTATGTGCGCTAAGGGTTGACAAGGAGGCCTATGTGCAAGAATCTGTGAGGGGTAGAGCATCACCTGTGGTAAGTGATTCTCGCCCTGCTTACAGGGGAATTCGCGCATTGTGTTCATCCAAGCCCATCCTCGGTGAACTGCAGTTAGAGCAGAGGGTGGTAGGCTCTTGACAGAGGAGTCCGAAGTGAAGGCCCGCTGGGCCGGTTACTTTGAGCGTTGTACCAGGCTGATCCACCAGCTGTCAGAGTGGACGTCCAGGGTGTTACAATCCCTGTTGCTGACCCTCCAATCAACAGTATTCCACCTTCGCTTGTGGAAACACAGGTGCGGTGAACCGGTTGAAATGGGTAAAGCTTCAGGATCTGTGGCATCCATGCTGAACTTCTCAAGGCTGGTGGAAATGCTGCACTCGTGTTGTTGCATGCAGTTCTGTGCTCTGCCTGGAACACAGGCATCATCGCAACCAACAGGTAGAGGGCCTTGTTGTCCCTCTTGGAAAGGGAAGGGTTATTGCCAGGACTGCAACAACTACTGAGGGGTGACGCTGCTCTCAGTGCCGGGCAAGGTCTCTGCTCGGATAATTCTTGATAGGGTTCCCACCATCTGCTTGAGCACCAGCGGCCATTGCAGTCAGGCTTTACACCAAAGAGGTCAACGATTGACCGTATCCTTCTCTTCGGGTCCTCACCGAACGCAGACGAGAGTTCGGCAGGGGCTGCTTGCAGCCTATGTTGATCTCTGCAAAGCGTTCGATTCAGTGAATCGGGTGCCCTCTGGAGGATTCTTGGCCTTCGTGGGGTGCCACCAAAACTGATCGATCTGATGTCTGAACTCCACTCTGGTACTGAGAGTGCTGTGAGATGTGGTGGTACAATCTCTGACTTATTTCCAGTTGTTACTGGAGTTCGTCAGAGGGTGTACTGGCCCCCACACTTTTCAGCACTTGTATGGACTGGATTCTAGGGAGGATGTCGAGAGATCAAGCTGTGGGGCATCGTTTGGAATGTCAAGATCTCTGACCTTGATTTCGCAATATGATGTTATATCTTGCGGAGATTTAGATATCCTTTTGGGCCCTCGGCTGGAATGAGGAGTCGGAGCTGCAGGAATATGGGTTTCCTGGGTCAAAACTAAGATCCAGGCTTTCATTGACATCTTGGATGCTGCTGTCCTGTCTGTGCCTGTTTGTGGTGAAGATCTTGATGTCGTGGAGAGATTCACTTTCCTTGGCAGTGATATTCATGTCTCTGCTCACTGTGAGTCAGAGGTCAATAGACGTCTGGTCGGCTTGGGGAGTCATGGATTCACTGGATAACGGGGTGTGCGCTGACGGTACCTGTGCGGAGGACGAAAGTCTGAGTCTTCAGGTCCTTGGGCTTCCAGTCTTGCTCTATGGATGTGAGACTTGGACTCTGACAAGGATTGAGACGGGACTTAATTCCTTTGGTACCAGGTCTCTTCGGAGAATCTTTGGCTATCGCTGGTTGGACTTTGTGTCCAACGAGCGGTTGCTGAGAGAGACTCAAATGAGATTTGTTACCTGCATAGTCCGTGGCGTCAGCTGCGGCTGTGTATGACATTTGGCTCGTTTTCCTGATGCTGATCCTGCTCACCAGATTCTCTCAGTGAGGGAGTCTCGTGAGTGGAGGAGTCCAATGGGCCGACCACTGCTCGTGGTTGCAGCAGGTTGATCAGCATCTCAAGGAGATTGGGATGAGCCAGGCATCTGCCTGGAGGATGCTAGACGGAGGCCCCTGAGTACCGGCGGAAAGTGGACGCAGCGACCGCGCTGCTCTGGCGCATGCTCCCATACCTGACCTGACCCATCTTTTGTTGGAAGAAACATTAATCTGTGAGTTAATTTAACATTTCATACGAGCAGAATTTAGGAATGGTAATTTATCAAATATCAATACCTTAAGCTGCTGTCACACCTTGACGTTTTAGCCAGCGTATGGCAACGTATCAAAATGTATGTAAAACGCTGGCGTACGCTGAACTATTGATGTTTTTTTTTTTTTTGGGCGTATAATAACGTTGGATGTATGCATAAGGTATTAGTAACTACACAGAACGTTTTAATCACATGTAGATAGCTTATACCACGAATGCTGAGCGTGTTGTCGGCGTTCACAACCTATGCCCAACGACAGTCTAACTTATGCTAGCGCGCGGCAGCGTATCGCCGACGATCACGTGGCGTAGGCTATAAATAGGCTGCGGCTCGACGATTCAAATCATAACCGCACTAGACATCGAAGTGTGAACCGCTGTCACACCTTGACGTTTTAGCCAGCGTATGCCGACGTATGAAAAATTTGCCGAACTAAGCTGGCACACGTCGAATACGTTATGGTAAGTTTTGCATACGTTAGAGGAGCTGGCATACATCGTGACGCTGCATACGTCGTAGTACGCTGGCATACGTCATTGTACGCCGAGTACGTCGAGAAATTTTCAGCATGTTGAAAATTTCTCGACGTACTCGACGTATGACACACATTCCGCATACGCTGGCATAAGTGTAGGCACGTTACGCGATCGTTGACACACGTCGACATACGTTACTTGTACGTTACTCATAGGTCGAAACACGTCGAGTAATGGTTAGCGTCAGTGTTCCAGACTCCCTGTTTTTTTTTTTTTTTCTTTCGGTATGACGGTTATGATTTAAATCGTTGAGCGGCAGCCTTTTAATTATATTATATTATAACCGCACTAGAAATCGAAGTGTCAACATCAACGTCATACCGAAGAAAAAAAAAAAATAATAAAAACCAGAGAGTCTGGAACACTGACGCTCTAACCATTACCTTGGCGGTATTTCGACTTATGAGTAACGTACAAGTAACGTATGTCGAGTGTGTCAACGATCGCGTAACGTGCCTTCAACACGTTACTCATAGGTTAGAAATAAGTTTCGGGTACGCTAAACATTACCTTGACGTGTTTCGACTTTGAGTACCTTACAAGTAACGTTGTCGACGGTGTCAACGATCGCGTAACGTGCCTCAACACGTTACTCATAGGTTAGAAATAAGTTTTGGACGCTAAACATTACCTCGACGTGTTTCGACTTATGAGTAACTTACAAGTAACGTGTGTCGACGTGTGTCAACGATCACGTAACGTGCCTACAACTTATGGCCAGCATTATGCGGAACGTGTGAGTCATACGCTGGCATACGTCGAGAAATTTCAAGCATGGAAAATTTGTCTAACAGCTCGGCGAACTACGACGTTTGCCAGCGTACTACGACGTATGCCAGCGTTCTACGACGTATGCCAGCGTGCTCTTAACGTATACAAACTTACCCATAACGTATTCGACATGTGCCGGCGTTTCTAGCCCAATTTTGCACACGTCAGGCATACGTTGGCTAAATCGTCAAGGTGTGACAGGGCCTTTATGTTTGACAAGATAGAATATTGCTGGTTCTTCTGTTGGAATGAGACCCGCTATGGCTTTTGAATCCGCTGAATATTAATTGTTTTGAAGAGCTCTCACAACATAATTGAGAGGTTTATTTGCCTCCTCCAGTTGTTGGAATAATCCCTCTTCATCATATTCTAATTCTCCTATATCTTCTTGTTCTTGCTCCATCATTTGGCCAAAATCATTTATCACTTTAAGATTTTCCGGGTGTATTCTCGTGAAAGAATTGTGGGAACCCCCATTTCAACCATTTGTTGTTGAGAAGCTTTCAGAAGTGGTGAAAAATATTTCTCTTGTTTTCTTTCAAACGCTTCTTCACCCGTTATTTTTTGCCTCCGTTTCTTCCGGATGTCTTCTTGTTGTTTAGCTACTTTGGAAAGCCACGTTTTTTGTATACATTGTCGAGGCTCGTCTGAGAGCTAACACACAATGCACAGCATGGGGGGGGGGGGGGCATGAAACAAGAGGGGCAGGAGAGGGAAGGCCAAAACAGTGGGGAACAGAGACATTAGGAGATCTGTGGAAGGGGAGAGGGAATGGGGCCGGGGAACGGTCATTACAGGGACTTTCAGGAAGGAAAGCAGGGAATTTGAAGGAGGTGGGTTTGGGGTGGATTAATGGATGTAGAAAAGATCGAGGATTTGGATGGGGGATG
>CM068965.1:77390072-77404072 GCA_035128595.1 Eptatretus atami | reverse complement strand
TCAATATGTTTTTCCTTCTCTACCAATTTTCCCAGCAAACATAAATCCCATAATTACACCGCTTCTAAAGTTATCAACCAAATCAACCAAAATTCTGCGTGTCATGCGAGTCCAGTAAATCAATGTATACTGTCATCCTCATTTTTCAAATTTAGCGGTTCATCAAAATAAGTTGAATCGTGATATCCATCTTTGATGTCAGGTCAGGCAAGATTAGATCTGTGACTTGCTACAGGTATCATATAAAACGTACTAACCCTGTTTCCATGTCGGCGTTGTCGGTGACTAAACCGTCTCCCCCACCAGGTTTTTTTGGTGAGGAGGGGTTTGGATATGGACACCCAGCAGAATTAAAAACAAAAACCTGTCAAAGGGCGGAGGAGTCCTTGTGAGCCAATGGCCATCCATATCTAGTGCCCAACTGTCTGTAGACGTCCTCCTGCAGGTGGGTTACTTATTATTAGGAGGTTGGTGGCAGGATTTGGCACTCCGGCCACCGTAAACCCTTCATTCCGCAAAACACAAAAACGCCAAAGAAATCTGAAAACCCACTACGTGGGAGTACCTCCTGTGCAGCTTCCTTTGCAGGGCAGCTTACCGGATGGACTGGATTAGGCGCAAAGCCTTCGGGACCCCCAATCTTTGATGACAGGAGGAAACAACCCGGGTACATTCCCGGGTCAGATTGCGGAGAGTGTGTCGAGTGGTGCTGAGTGTCGTCCACCTGACGGGGTCTTCCTTTGGGTTAACCTGAGCGTCCCTTCGGGGGGGTGCCTGGAATGTCCTATCCTAAGAGAGGATGATCACCTGTCTCTGTTAGAATCTGAGCTCAAGTGTTTGGACATCGGTATTGCAGCACTCTCTGAGGTTCGGAGACCGGATTGCCGGTGAGATCATGGTGGTGGTTACACCTACTATTGGTCCTGGTCGCTCTGATGGTTACCATGCCCAAGGAGTTGCTGTAGCTGTGTCCAATAAGCTGACTCCAATGATAATTGAGGTAACACCGGTCAACGAGCGTATTATGAGACTAAGGATTCGTCACTCCTTGTTCGTATTACGCCACACTCGAGTCTGTGGTTGATCAGTGCCCCAGACGGGATACACTTCTTGTCTTGGGGATTTCAATGCATCGACTGGAACTGCTAGGGATGGTTATGAGGTGTGTGCTGGTCCCCATGGGTCTGGAACTGTGAACCTGAATAGCACTAAGTTCCTTGACTTTGCAAGAAGTCATGGACTTAGGTGGCTGGTTCAGGGTTTCAGTGCCCACAAGCTCATCGCTGGACTTGGTATTCCAACGCTGGCGGTGTGGCAAAGGAGATTGACCATGTCCTCGTTGATGGTCGCTGGAGGATGATCCAGAACTGCAGGGTCTACCGGAGTGCTCAGTTCCTCAATACTGACCACCGCTTGTGGTAACAACTCTGAAGTTGCACCTTAAATCCAGGAGAATGTACCATACCAGCCTAGGCTGGATTGTTGCAAGCTCAAGGATGAGAGGGTAGTGAGGAGTTTGCGAACAAGCTGAGTGGAGATTTGGGGGTCTGGGTGCTTGGGATGTCCTGAAAAGTTGTGGAGTGCCTTCAAGACCACCGTCCTTGATGTTGCCGGTGGATGTCTTGGAACTCACCGCAGGGCCAAAGAAGAATTTTGTCTCTCAAGGGACACTGGTACCATTGACCAGCGTCGCAGGGCCAGGCTGAATGGCAGAGCTGAGCTGTTCAGGGAGCTGAGCTGTTCAGGGGTTTAAAACTGTATGTGCGCTAAGGGTTGACAAGGAGGCCTATGTGCAAGGAATCTGTGAGGGGTTAGAGCATCACCTGTGGTCAAGTGATTCTCGCCCTGCTTACAGGGGAATTCGCGCATTGTGTTCATCCAAGCCCATGCCTCGGTGAACTGCCAGTTAGAGCAGAGGGTGGTAGGCTCTTGACAGAGGAGTCCGAAGTTGAAGGCCCGCTGGGCCGTTACTTTGAGCGGTTGTACCAGGCTGATCCACCAGCTGTCGAGGTGGACGTCCAGGGTGTTACAATCCCTGTTGCTGACCCTCCAATCAACAGTATTCACCTTCGCTTGTGGGAAACACAGGTTGCGGTGAAACCGGTTGAAATGGGGTAAGCTTCAGGGATCTGTGGCATCCCATGCTGAACTTCTCAAGGCTGGTGGAAATGCTGCACTCGTGTTGTTGCATGCAGTTCTGTGCTCTGCCTGGAAACACAGGCATCATCGCAACCAAAAGGTAGAGGGCCTTTTGTCCCTCTCTGGAAAAGGAAGGTTATTGCCAGGACTGCAACAACTACTGAGGGGTGACGCTGCTCTCAGTGCCGGGCAAGGTCTTCTGCTCGGATAATCTTGATAGGGTTCGCCACCATCTGCCTGAGCACCAGCGGCCATTGCAGTCAGGCTTTACACCAAAGAGGTCAACGATTGACCGTATCCTTTCTCTTCGGGTCCTCACCGAACGCAGACGAGAGTTTCGGCAGGGGCTGCTTGCAGCCTATGTTGATCTCTGCAAAGCTGTTCGATTCAGTGAATCGGGGTGCCCTCTGGAGGATTCTTGGCCTTCGTGGGGTGCCACCAAAACTGATCGATCTGATGTCTGAACTCCACTCTGGTACTGAGAGTGCTGTGAGATTGTGTGGTACAATCTCTGACTTATTTCCAGTTGTTACTGGAGTTCGTCAGAGGGTGTACTGGCCCCCACACTTTTCAGCACTTGTATGGACTGGATTCTAGGGAGGATGTCTGGAGAGATCAAGCTGTGGTGCATCGTTTGGGAATGTCAAGATCTCTGACTTGATTTCGCAATGATGTAGTTATCTTTGCGGAGACTTTAGATATCCTTTGGGGGAACCCCTCGAGGGCTGAATGGAGTCGGAGCTGCAGGGAATATGGTTCCTGGGTCAAAACTAAGATCCAGGCTTTCATTGACATCTTGGATGCTGCTGTTCCTGTCTGTGCCTGTTTTGTGGTGAAGATCTTGATGTCGTGGAGAGATTCACTTTCCTTGCAGTGATATTCATGTCTCTGCTCACTGTGAGTCAGAGGTCAATAGACGTCTGGGTCGGGCTTTGGGAGTCATGGATCACTGGATAACGGGGTGTGGCGCTGACGGTACCTGTGCGGAGGACGAAAGTCTGAGTCTTCAGGTCCTTGGTGCTTCAGTCTTGCTCTATGGATGTGAGACTTGGACTCTGATCAAGGATCTGAGACGGAGACTTATTCCTTTGGTACCAGGTCTCTTCGGAGAATCTTTGGCTATCGCTGGTTGACTTTGTGTCCAACGAGCGGTTGCTGAGAGAGACTCAAATGAGATTTGTTACCTGCATAGTCCGTGAGCGTCAGCTGCGGCTGTATCGACATGTGGCTCGTTTTCCTGATGCTGATCCTGCTCACCAGATTCTCTCAGTGAGGGAGTCTCGTGAGTGGAGGAGTCCAATGGGCCGACCACGTGCTCGTGTTGCAGCAGTGTTGATCAGCATCTCAAGGAGATTGGGATGAGCCAGGCATCTGCCTGGAGGATGCTAGACGGAGCCCCTGGAGTACCGGCGGAAAGTGGACGCAGCGACGCGCTGCTCTGGCGCATGCTCCCATACCTGACCTGACCCATCTTTTGTTGGAAGAAACATTAATCTTGGAGTTAATTTAACATTTCATCGAGCAGAATTTAGGAATGCTAATTTATCATTGAATATCAATACCTTAAGCTGCTGTCACACCTTGACGTTTAGCCAGCGTATGGCAACGTATCAAAATGTATGTAAAACGCTGGCGTACGCTGAACTATTGATGTTTTTTTTTTATTTTTGGGCGTATAATAACGCTGTGGGATGTATGCATAAGGTATTAGTAACATACACAGAACGTTTAATCACATGTAGATAGCTTATACCAACGAATGCTGAGCGGTTGTCGCGTTCACAACCTATGCCCAACGACAGTCTAACTTATGCATAGGCCGCGGCAGCGTATCGCCGACGATCACGTGGCGTAGGCTATAAATAGGCTGCGGCTCGACGATTTCAAATCATAACCGCACTAGACATCGAAGTGTGAACCGCTGTCACACCTTGACGTTTTAAGCCAGCGTATGCCGACGTATGAAAAATTTTGCCGAACTAAGCTGGCACACGTCGAATACGTTATGGGAAGTTTTGCATACGTTAAGAGGACGCTGGCATACATCGTAGTACGCTGGCATACGTCGTAGTACGCTGGCATACGTCATTTACGCCGAGTACGTCGAGAAATTTTCAGCATGTTGAAAATTTCTCGACGTACTCGACGTATGACACACATTCCGCATACGCTTGCCATAAGTTGTAGGCACGTTACGCGATCGTTGACACACGTCGACATACGTTACTTGTACGTTACTCATAGGTCGAAACACGTCGAGTAATGGTTAGCGTCAGTGTTCCAGACTCCCTGTTTTTTTTTTTTTTTTCTTCGGTATGACGGTTATGATTTAAATCGTTGAGCGGCAGCCTTTTAATTATATTATATTATAACCGCACTAGAAATCGAAGTGTCAACATCAACGTCATACCGAAGAAAAAAAAAAAATAAAAAAACCAGAGAGTCTGGAACACTGACGCTCTAACCATTACCTTGGCGTATTTCGACTTATGAGTAACGTACAAGTAACGTATGTCGACGTGTGTCAACGATCGCGTAACGTGCCCTTCAACACGTTACTCATAGGTTAGAAATAAGTTTCGGGTACGCTAAACATTACCTTGACGTGTTTCGACTTATGAGTACCTTACAAATAACGTGTGTCGACGTGTGTCAACGATCGCGTAACGTGCCTTCAACACGTTACTCATAGGTTAGAAATAAGTTTTGGGTACGCTAAACATTACCTCGACGTGTTTCGACTTATGAGTAACTTACAAGTAACGTGTGTCGACGTGTGTCAACGATCACGTAACGTGCCTACAACTTATGGCCAGCATTATGCGGAACGTGTGAGTCATACGCTGGCATACGTCGAGAAATTTCAAGCATGGAAAATTTGTCTAACAGCTCGGCGAACTACGACGTTTGCCAGCGTACTACGACGTATGCCAGCGTTCTACGACGTATGCCAGCGTGCTCTTAACGTATACAAACTTACCCATAACGTATTCGACATGTGCCGGCGTTTAGCCCAATTTTGCACACGTCAGGCATACGTTGGCTAAATCGTCAAGGTGTGACAGGGCCTTTATGTTTGACAAGATAGAATATTGCTGGTTCTTTCTGTTGGAATGAGACCCGCTATGGCTTTTGAATCCGCTGAATATTAATTGTTTTGAAGAGCTCTCACAACATAATTGAGAGGTTTATTTGCCTCCTCCAGTTGTTGGAATAATCCCTCTCATCATATTCTAATTCTCCTATATCTTCTTGTTCTTGCTCCATCATTTGGCCAAATCATTTATCACTTTAAGATTTTCCGGGTGTATTCTCGTGAAAAATTGTGGGAACCCCATTTCAACCATTTGTTGTTGAGAAGCTTTCAGAAGTGGTGAAAAATATTTCTCTTGTTTTCTTTCAAACGCTTCTTCACCCGTTATTTTTTGCCTCCGTTTCTTCCGGATGTCTTCTTGTTGTTTAGCTACTTTGGAAAGCCACGTTTTTTGTATACATTGTCGAGGCTCGTCTGAGAGCTAACACACAATGCACAGCATGGGGGGGGGGGGGGCATGAAACAAGAGGGCAGGAGAGGGAAGGCCAAAACAGTGGGGAACAGAGACATTAGGAGATCTGTGGAAGGGGAGAGGGATGGGGCGGGAACACGGGTATACAAGATGGTCATTACAGGGACTTTCAGGAAGGAAAGCAGGGAATTTGAAGGAGGTGGGTTTGGGTGGATTAATGGATGTAGAAAAGATCGAGGATTTGGATGGGGGATGATAAGAGGTGGTGGTGAACAACTGTTTTGAAGGCCTGGAGGGAAGAATGGGATTGAACACAGTGTGGAGTTTATTCCAAAGGCGGGGAAAAATAGACTGAAAGAGTGAAGGTGAGCAGTGATTCGTGATTTTTGTAGTTTACCAGAAGGGGGTTGTTGGCGGACCTTGAGCGCCCTGCGGAAATATGGTGGGGACAAATTGCAGACAGAGCAGGGGAGCGAGACCGGAGAGGAGATGGTAGAAGACAAAAGACCACCGTCCTGCATGCGGTGAGAGAGTGAGAGGCCCAAAGACTCAGCCTCATCGTGGGAGATATCAATGTTCCTAAATGCCTTGGTTTCCACAGTGTGAAGCCGAGAAAGGTGAGAGGCAGGAGCACCAGCCCAGACTGTTGAGCAGTACTCCATCAGGCTGCGGACGAAAGCTTTGTATGTGGTCAGCAGCTCAGGTGGGCCGAGGAAGGACTTTACACGACAGAGGATTCCCAGTCGGCGATGGCTTTGAGGCGTGGTTTGAAATGTGGCTTTCCCAGGAAAGATCATGGCAGATAGTGAGACCCATTGCTTGAATGAAAGGACTTCTTCCAGAGAGATTGTTGAGAAAGTAGATGGGGGTGGGGGGGGGTTCTAAACGGCACTTTCAGAGAGACATAATGCCCAGAGTGCTTGAGATTTGTCAGGATTGAAAGACATGTTCCACATGTTGGACCAGTTTGTAATTTTATCCAGATCTGCAGAGAGTGAAGATGTTCCTTAAATCTTCTTGCTCGTTCTTGCGCATCCATCTATTTATTGGAATATATCAAAAAGAATCCCATCTTCTTTTACAAAGAGATAATTATATTTGCCCTTCGTGTGCTTCATAAACTCTTCAAATTCGTTTTTACTACATACTGTTGAACAGTTATCTCTCCAAAAATTCTGCGTATCTTTCACATTTAGCTTGAGGAGTATTAAGGTATTTGCATTTTTTCTTGGTGGGCGATGCGGAAGTTGAAAGTACGACTGCGATAGATAAATACAATTACAAGAGGAATGCCTCCCTCTCGTATAGTAGCTATCCATTACCGTTTGTTTTTTTTCATTTACACAATCATCGAATGGTTCTTGTTTGATTTCTCCAAATTCTGTGATGAGGGTATGTCATCCGTGTTATCGCTAAGAATACAAGATACTGGAGGGTTTGACTTCTTTTTCTTTTGGGTTTGACAAAATAGCTGTACGACATCTTCGATGTTATTTAGCTTGTTTTGAAGTTTGAACAAACCGATGATGTCTTCTTTTTGAAGACCTGCGTTGAAACCTTATGAGAGCAGTTTTTATTCGAGTTTAAAGCTTGACTTCGTGAAAATTATTAAATTGTCGTCATCTATAAAGCCGGGAGTAAGGAGCATCTTTAAAAGCAAGTACGTTTTCCCGCAACCGCTCGGGCCTACTATGAAACATCTAAGTGAATTTGGGATATTTTGATGGTTGTGAAATCGTATCTTGCTTTCCCAGATGGGTGAAAACTCCATTTGTATTTCAATTGAAACATAATATCATCTTCTGCTTTTAGCGAAGTAGCTCATCTATTATCAGGTAATCACAAGGGGCCAGGGATGTCTTTGTGCCCATGTGCAAGCATTTTAACACCATTTTTTGTGATCCACCGTTTGCAGTCGAAGGGGGATAAAGACACCTTGTTTATCCGTATACCATAGATCTGGTGCAACTCACTTCTCAGCATATCCATTTCATGCCTGAAGGTCTTCCTGTCAAAGAGAACTGCTTTGTACTGCTCATGGTGAAGGTGCTTCTTTACAATGCACTTCTTCACACCCTTTGCCTTCCTGATCTCCTTTTCATCAGACCTCTGGATCGAGTACATCTTTAAACGCAGACCCACGTACTCGGTGACAGGGCAGCCAGCACACTCGTCCTTCATTTTACCCAGGACCTTCTTGTTTTTGACGCTGTAGAGTGGGTGGTCCTTTGGGTAGTCACTCGTGTCATTGAACTCTGCATGTGCAGCCATGTCAATGTGCACATCCTCTGCCTGGATCTTGAGGAGGAGAGAGTCCGTGTCTGAATACAACAGCTGAACGCGGTCTCCATACTGGGCCTTAAGGTGGTTGTTGTAGAAATCGTACATGAGATGCTTGGAGAGGTCCGGGATGCTCATACCCACATAGACAGGTCGATTTAGCACCAGTCTGCTCTTAGTCATGTGAAGAGCAGTGAGGTCATTATTGAATATCTTCTGCCGTGCAAATATTGGGCATGAGATTAGGTGCCGCAGCTTGTCCTCCTCACGGGCACGGACCAGCTTAACGTCTACACACTTGCACAAGTTTTCCATCGTCTTGCCAAAGACATAATTGTTCATGAGCTTGTAGAGATCCTTTTCGAAGTCGCTGGTGGCCTCCTTGCGAAGCTCTGTGTTCATCCGGATGTAGGGCTCCATCCAGGGGCTCTGGTTGAACCGCAGAGCTCGGTGGACCTTCTTAAGCCTCATTCCCAGGGAGAGATAGAGTTGAAGGTTGCGGTAGTGCAGCACATACTTCATCCTGCCGAAGAGGTTTGGCACCAGCTTTATTACTTCGACCGACATCCCCCTAAGTTCTTGCTGGTATTCTGACATCCACTCCTTCTGAACTACCATGTGCTCTGGTGCCAGCGGATATGCATTGTGCTTGTCGTGCAGTTCCTCAGGATATTCTAGGTCCACTTGTAAGATGTAGCCCACAGGGCTGTCTGCCAGGTGATCTGCAATGCTCCCAGCAAGCTGCCGGCAGTCCTCTACCCATTCAAAGCTGCCTGATGGCAGTGGCTGGCTCATGGCCCAGCCATATAGGTTGTTGGCGTCGAGGTATAAGGTATGATTATTAGGTATCCTTGAGCCGTACCCTTCGACATGTGGGTTGTTTGTATTTGTGAGGCATTTTGAGACCATGGAGATGTCTCCACGCAGACCCTTCTCGATGAAGAGGTGCTGGTCATAATCCCTGAGAAGTATGAGCTCTACGCCAGTTTTCTTCAGGAGCGAGTCCCAACTCGGGCCAAGACTCATGTAGTAGTGGGCAGGGTCTAGTCCATATTGCCGCTTGCAGGTCTTTCTGAAGGTCTCAAAGACATCTGCCAGAAGGGGCACATCTGTACGGAGTTAGAGGTCATGGGAGTCTCCTATGTCTTTATACCCAAAAGTGGTCCAAACCTTTTGGGAATGGGTGTAATCCTCTTCGCTGATGTTCTCATCGCTGAGCTTGCTGTAGAAGGTCTCCTCGGGTGGTAGGGGATCTGCAAATCTCTCCCAGGAGTCCATATGCTCATAGGGGTATACATCCTGCCACAGCAGTAGTTGCCACTTATGCTCGTCAGGCTCATGTGTGGCTGTGATGTGAAAGTCCTCAGGTCGGTTGGCTGATGTGAGCTTGTCTAGGGAAGCTAGGAGGAACTGGGCACTGTCAATTAACTGGAATTCAAATGAAGATCTCTGAGTTTTTTCACCTTCTTGAGCCCCCTTATTTGGTTCATGCTTGAGAGAGAATGAAATGTACTTTTCCATGTTGTTTGGGATACAGGTGATGGTACCTTTCACCTTGCTGATAGCCTGCATCAGAAGGTGTGAGTCATAGCCATTCTGGTTGTGGACGATCACAGGGGTGATTATTTGTTTCTGTTTTATCCTCAGCATGAGGATGCCATTTCTGTGGGCTGCCCCTCAAAACTTTCCGGTGATACGATAGTGATCGATGACAGAGTCGTGTTGCCCCCCTTCAACTATCATAGGCTTAGCACATATGTGGCAGTTGATGCTGGTTTTGTATAACTCCCAGTCTTGGGGTGTCATTCTCAAAAGCTTAGGGTTGCTTAGGATATCCTTAATGTGTCTCTCCTTCTGAATAGCACTGAGGAAGTGTTCCGCTGCGTCTGGATCCCTGTAGACCACTGGAGGCTCTGTTTGACCATCACACCATACCACGATGTAGCCGTAGCCACAAGCCTCATGCCATTGCGTCTTCTATGTGTTTCTCTGGTCAGGGTTGAGCTCTGACCCATCAATCTTGGTGGCAAGAGCCTCAAAGTCAGCATAAATGATGAAGGGAGCTGGTTACTGCTTGTGCCAGTTCTGAAAGGAGATCATGTTTTTCCCCTCCTCTGTCATATCTACCCTCAAAGCTGTTTGTCCTGTACCCTTACATTCTGGTCCATGCGCCTCCAGCAGCTCCTCACAAGAGTACCCAAGTCGGAACCTTTCACAGAAGTGCTTTCACCCTATGTGCTTACTCTGATCGTGAAGTAGGCGGTTGAGGTCTTTGATCCACTTGTAGTGAAACGTTTTGGCCTTCTCGATCAGCAGGAAGTTGATCCGTGGGATGCTTTAGTGTTGCTTGCTAAGCCTATGAACAATTACACCCTTATCCCAACCAAAGACATTGAGAGCTAAGATGTTCTGTCTTTCAACTTTCTCAATTTGTGAGATGGATGCAGGTGCATCGATCCCTGTGAAGTCGAGGTCATCTTCGACAAGATACTTGGTAGACCTTTGGGCATTTTTTTCTGCTGGAAACAAGGCTGAGTGAAGAGCCCAGCGGAGAGACACTGGTCATCCTCGTTCTGTTCGTTGACCACTGCTTTACTGTTTCTGAGAGCTGCTGGCAGTGGGATATACAAGCCGCCCCTCAGAGGCTGGTAGTGAGCAATGTCCATCCACAGAAGTTCCACTCTGTTCAGCTCCCAGCCAGAGCTGTGACTCATCCACTTTTCAAGGGTCTCCAGGATGTTTGGGAAAGCCGTATCAAGTGCACTGTCGATCTCATGGGCCTGCAAGATGGCCTCCTGCTTGTGCCAGAACACTGCAGGCACATACACCCACTCCTTCCCCTCCTTGTCAATCTTTCCATTCCGGAACAGAACCTTTAAAGCAAGCTGAAATTTAACCCCCTTCAAGGTGAGGATCTCTCCTACCAGCCAGGTCCAATGGTCCACGGGGTCTTTTCGAATGCGAGGTCACCGTTTTGTTCCTCGTGTTTGGACAACTCGAGAATGTCTTTTTGGTAGCTATCTACTGTCTGGGTTTTCTGGGGAGGTATGGGATCAAACTTTCCCAGAATGGCCTTCCGCTTTCTCTTCTTCCTGTTTCGTGGCAGAGCAGAAGGTCGGTATTTCATTGAAAGTAGTGGTTTAAACAGGTGCTCTTTCACTGCTTCCGGAAAGGGCTCATCCGAAATGTTCTGTACAACACCCTGGAGAGGCTCCGCTATCTGCATTTCTGCAAGCGATTGTTTGATGTGTTTGAATAAGAGGCCATCTGCCTTGAACAGACCAAGAAGTTATTTCTGGTATTTCCTGGCTGTTCTGATTTTTTGAGGAGGGTTGGGATCGAACTCCTCAAGTATGGCCTTCTGCTTTCTCTCCTTCCTCTTTCAAGGTGGGGCAGAAGGTCGGTATTTCATTGAAAGCAGTGGTTTGCAGGTGCTTTTTCACTGATTCTAAAATGGGCTCATCCAAAATGCTCTGCACAACACCCTGGAGAGGCTCCGGTATCGGCATTTCTGCAAGCGATTGTTTGATGTACTCATCCATGGTAACCATGTTTCATGGGCATACTAAGGAGTTTGTCAATGTCTAAATGAAAAATCTCAGTGGTTCAAGACAGACCTCTATTTCCTCAAGACGCCTATATTCATCTCGAAAAGTATGGGTCTGGGAGCATTCCCAGAGCTCTGGAGCTCTCGAAACACAAGGTGTGTCAGAACGATCATTTTCCTTACTACTCATACACACCCACGACGGTGGATACTTTGAGACCCGGGAGGGATTCGTTCCACCTTCTGAAACCCGCATATACAAAAAAAACTTCACCTTGGTCCGTGAATCGTGACCCCTTACCGAAATAAGGTGGATACTTTGAGCCCACCCTGGAGGACTCCATTCAGGTCAGGTATGGGAGCATGCACCAGAGCAGTGCGTTGCTGCGTCCACTTTCTGCCAATACTCCAGGGGCCTCTGTCTGGCCATCCCCCAGGCAGATGCCTGGCCCATCCCCATCTCCTTGAGATGCTGATCAACGTGCTGCAACCACGAGGCACGTGGTCGGCTCATTGGCCTCTCCACTCAGAGACTCCCTCGCTGAGAGAATCTGGTGAGCAGGATCAGCGTCAGGAAAAGAGCCACATTCCATACAGCCGCAGTTGACGCCCATGGACTATGCAGGCAACAAATCTCATTTTAGTCTCTCTCAGCAAGCGCTCGCTGGACAAAAGTCTGACCAGCGATAGCCAAGGATTCTCGAAGAGACCTCGTACCAAAGGAATTAAGTATCCATCTCAGATCCTTGGTCAGAGTCCAAGTCTCATATCCATAGAGCAAGACTGGAAGCACCAAGGACCTGAAGACTCGGACTTTAATACTCCCGCACAGGTTGCGGCAGCGCCACACACCATTATCCAGTGAATCCATGACTCCCCAGGCCTGACCCAGACATCTATTGACCTCTGACTCACAGCCAGCAGAGACATGAATATCACTGCCAAGGTAAGTGAATCTCTCCACGACCTCAACATCCTCACCACAAACAGGCACAGACAAGACAGCAGCATCCATGATGTCATTGAAAGCTGGATCTTATTTTGACCCAGGAATCCCGTAATCTCAGCTGCTCCGACTACTCATTCAGACCTCGAGGCCCCCAAAAGGATATCTAAAGTCTCCGCAAATATGACTGCATCATCTGCGAAATCAAGGTCAGAGACCTTGACATTCCCAAACGATGCACCGCAGCTTGATCTCTCCGACATCCTTCCCAGAATCCAGTCCATACAAGGCTGAAAAGTGTGGGGCCAGTACACACCCCTGACGAACTCCAGTAACAACTGGAAATAAGTCAGAGATGGTATCACCACATCTCACAGCACTCTCAGTACCAGAGTGGAGTTCAGACATCAGATCAATCAGTTTTTGTGGCACCCCACGAAGACCAAGAATCCTCCAGAGGGCATCCCGATTCACTGAATCAAACGCTTTGCAGAGATCAACAAGGCTGCAAGCAGCCCCTGCCGGAACTCTCGTCTGCGTTCAGTGAGGACCCGAAGAGCAAGGATCAGTGAATCATTGACCTCTTTGGTGTAAAGCCTGACTGTTCTGGACGCTGTGCTCAAGCAGATGGTGGCGAACCCTATCACGAAGACCTTGCCCCACTGAGAGCAGCGTCACCCCTCGGTAGTTGTTGCAGTTTGGCGATCACCCTTCCCTTGCCAGAGAGGGACAACAAGGCCCCTCTACCAGTCAGTGTTGGGATGATGCCTGTGTTCCAAGCAGAGCACAGAACTGCATGCAACGACACGAGTACAGCATTTCCACCAGCCTTGAGAAGTTCAGCATGGATGCACAGATCCCTGGAGCTTTACCCAATTTCAACCAGTTCACCGCAGCCTGTGTTTCCACAAGCGAAGGTGGACCACAGTTGATTGGTGGGGCAGCAATAGGGATTGTAACACCCCTGACGTCCAACTTGACAGCTGGTGGATCAGCCTGGTACAACTGCTCAAAGTAACCGGCCCAGCGGCCTTCACTTCGGACTCCTCTGTCAAGAGCCTACCACCCTCTGCTCTCACTGCAGTACACCGAGGGATGGCTTGGAGGAACGCAAGCGCGAATTCCCCTGTAAGCAGGACGAGAATCACCTGACCACAGGTGATGCTCTACCTACTCACAGATTCCTCGCACATTGGCCTCTTTCTCTACCCTAAGCGCACGTGCAGTTTTACCCTCAGCTCCCTGAACAGCTCAGCTCTGCCATTCAGCCTTGCCCTGCGACTCGGTCAATGGTATCCAGAGTCCCTTGAGAGACAAAATTCTTCTTTGCCCTCTGGTGAGTTCCAAGACATCCACCGGCAACATCAAGGACGTGGTTTGAAGGCACTCCACAACTCTTCAGGCCTCCCAAAGCACCCAGGCCCCAAAAGTCTCCACTCAGCTTGTTCGCAACTCCTCAGCTGACCCTCTCATCCTTGAGCTTGCCAACATCCAGCCTAGGCTGGGATGGTACCAATCTCCTGGATTTAATGTGTAACTTAAGAGTTGCTACAACAAGCCGGTGGTCAGTATTGAGGAACTG
>CM068965.1:77326532-77340702 GCA_035128595.1 Eptatretus atami | reverse complement strand
GTGTGTGTGTGTTTTTATTCACAGTGCCGCATTCATTCTGCATCGACGAAGACACCGGGAGTGAAGGCGAGGGGTATATACACAGGCGTACAATCCATGCATAACAAAGGACACAAGTTGTCATGGTGACAGAGTATAATAAGTAAGGATGCATTTAATAATTATTTCTGCTAGGTGAAAGGAGGATTAATTAAAACGTTTGTGTACTCGCAGCACTTTCTTCCAATCTATAAATTCACCTGCAGAGCCATGAGGGTGCTGGAATTGGAGAACTCGCGCAGCAAGTGTAAGCTCATCTGTGTAAGCCGTGTATGTGGAATAATAATGACGTCGATTGATAAGAGGTTTGGGGGCAGCAATTATTTGATTTCCACCGAACCGAGGAACTTTGTCGTATAAATGGGGCATCGATGGCCAAAAGGGTTGGTTGTGTTCCCGCGTCAATGGCACACGCGGGACGAAGCTGACGGGTAGCCGTGCACGCCGACGGCCGTACGCCGATGGCATCTCGAGAGAAAGCCTCCTCGCAATTAGGGCAATTATAAAGAAAAACACGTTGGCCGTGTTGGATGGGATTCGGAGTGGTGGCAGCACTCAGGGAAGGTGACACGAGGCACGCGTCCCACCCGACGCACTCGCTGCATCTCCCCTGCCAGTGACAGCGTGACGGGAGGAAAGTTAACAAGTTTTCGGACGTGGAACCCGAGTACTTATTGGCCTCATAACGTGTTAACAGCAACACATTCATTGTGCTTTGGACATTTCTAAACGGATATACGGTAAATGGAGGCACAGCTCTTTGCGTGATATATACTGCGTACAGGAAATTAATACATGAGGGAGTGATCGATATGACCAGACTGTGTGTGTGTGTGCATATATGTTATTTATATATATATATATATATATTATATCTCACACACACACACACACGTATGTCACAATAGCTTGTGCATGATTTTTTTAACCAAACTAATTTTTCGAGATAAAGACACAGTCCTTTCATCGAACACATTGATTCTTGTACTTTTTCCACCGAACAATGATCGCTTTTTGTTTCATCCAATTCACATTTTTGGTACAACACGGATCGCATGCGCTGATCAATCCTTGTACTGGATAAATCCTCGATCGCTTTAGAAGTTTATTTCAACAAAATAAAACCCAATGTAAAAATCGTTTTTACATATGCAATTACATTGTAATTGAGGTTATGTAATCAGCATTTTGCAATGCTCGTGTGCATAATCAGTATGTCCTTCCTATGAACTCAAAGAGCAAGGCGATGTCAAAAGAGAACCCATAATCATTTCATTATTTCTAATTTTTAAAAATTAATAAACACCAGTTTAATGCTGTCTAGTTATGATACGGGGAAAAAAAACTTTGGACGAACAACAATTCAACTTGAAGGATGTTGTGATTAAAGATCTTTTCTTTTATTTCGGGGTTTATTCATAATTTTCTGTTCAAGATGATTTCCAAAATATAAATAAATGTAACTTTCCATATCATTTATATGCTATATATATATATATATATATATATATATATATATATATATATATATATCATGTTTTTTTTTTACTACTACTTTAACACCACTAATTATTCCCACCTTTTTGTGGGGTCATTCGGGGAACGTTTTTGGCCCAAGTCTTTCACAAACCGGCTGATCAGGCCTGAAATGATTTTGAATGTAATTTGGACAGGTGTTTGTAATTTGCTCAAGGTGCCGGCAATAACTCCTCTGCTCTTTGCGAAAGCCAATGTGGGATATTTAACGTCCACCAACTAATACTAGCATATGAGACACACGTTGATGCCTCTCCCTGCATGCAAAATACCAAGGTAACAGTTTATAGCTGGGTTGAGATTAAAACACAGGAGAGACAGCTCAAAGGTGAGTGCACATAGCTCTCGAGTCAAGATGGAATATAACTATAACCAGTTCTTTTAAAATGTGCCTTCACCAAAAAGAATGTACATAATAATAATAATAAACATGCAGCCTCTTTGCAATTCGTTGCAATCAATGTTGTTTGAATATAAATCATTGTACGAACAATCGTTGTAGTGGATGTGAAAATCGTAACTTTGATAGATGATAAATCTGCAAAAATAATTGCACTCTTAATAGCTTTAAACATCTGCACACAAACTATATCAATATATTTTTTGTTTGCAAGATTTCTCCACATTCACGATATAGTGTAACGTTCAAAAATTATCGCAACGAGAAACAACTGTTCAAAAAAGAAAAAAACCCACAAAGATTTGTAACCCCCCCTTAATATAGAACTATATTTCGGTTTTTGCACGGTTGGTTTGTTTCAGGGGCCTTCGTTGGCGGTTAGGTTATGCGGGCGGGGGAGGTTTCCTGTCATGTGACCTTCGCCTAACTAGGCCATCGAACCATGCAAGCCAGATGCACGGATGGAGTCCCTCATCTCAAAGTAATTAATAATAGAAGCACAAAAAGAATAAGCAAGCAATTTTGAAAGCCATCAAATAAATAAATTTTTGAAGCATTGGTTCTTGAAATCAATGGAGATGTTCTTTGCGTCCTTCGTGTTGATCTGAGATTTTTAGAATTTGCGATGACTAGAGAGACAGACAGAGAGAGACAGACAGAGAGAGTTTTGTATCTTGTATTATAAAACATAGAAAAAGTATAAAACCAGTGAAAAGAAAAACTCTGGAAGTGGAATCACATTCAAAGGAAAGACAACAAAAGACAGATACCTGAAATTAAACACGGTAGATTATACACAAAACCTTCAACAAAATAAACATTTCTCGAATACTTTACAAATAACTTCACTTCCACACAATTTGCCTTCAAACTGTCATAACTTTCCTGTTACTGAACAAAAATCAAAGTCTAACTTCACATGACCTATTACAAACAAGCAAGAGTTTTAAACAAGAAGAACACATTCCCATCATTTATTTCGAGACCATCAAGTTTTCTGGTTTTTAAAAAACTTGGACACTGCAATCTTTGCCTGAGTAAGCAGGAAATTGGGTTAGACGATATTTTAATTTTATGTGAAACGTTGAAACCATGGATGAATGCACAGATATTGAAAATTAAACCTAAACAAACATTTGAGAGTTCATATAACACCTTGCCCTGTGAAGACTTGAGAAAAAAAAACAACACATGGGCGGGGTCTGCAAGTGGCAAATTTGATTGGTCGAGATGATGTAAAATGCTGTAATATTTTAAAGAATAACTGCTAAATGTAAGATTTCTGAAAGTGCCAAGAAGTTGATTTGCATTTGACAGTGTTCAAATATATAATCCAATTGAAATAAAACAAAGTTTTAAAGGCTGAAGGAAAACAAATTCCAGAAGTTTACCGCCATTGATGCAGCGTCTTTTACACCAGCCTATCTAACATGTTACACTAGTTCTTCGTGCCTATTGTTTGTGTCCTTTATGATGTCCTTATAAATAATACATTTGTTGTTTGTAAAGATTTTCAATTTTGTTTGACTGCCAGATAGGCAGAAAGAGTAAAAAATATTATCTCGCTCCTCTCTGCACATGTGCGGTCGGGATGAGATTCCATACAATTTGCCAAATTCAGAGCTAAAGTACTGCTGAACTGCACGTTCATGTTTCGATTTATGTTCCGATTTGTGTTCTGAATATAACATTCAATTAAAATTTAGTAGTTCTTCGATCATAATCTGGTCTGTAGAGACAGATAGACAGACAGAGTGAACCAATTGCTTCACCCCGCTTTTTGCTTTGCTTGTGGAGTAAAAACAAATCTGAAGACTAGAAAGCATCTGAAAATGCAAAGCCCATCTGCATCTGCTTTGTATTCGGACTTCTTCTTCCGTATGCTAAACATGATGAAAACAGCTAAAACTTGAGGGGGAGCACTCGGTAGAGTGCAAAACCTCTGCGCCAATACTGCTGGTCACTTAAGTGAACCTGATATCCTATTCATTGGAGGTCAAAACGGATCAGACTCTACTGAACCACGATTGAATAAACTAAACTAGATCGACGCGCATGTAGAAATGCCAAAAAAAAATCGAAATTTTTTTGAAAAAAAAGTTGCAAAATTTGTTTTTTTTTCTAACATTTTTTTTGGGGGGGGGGGGTTGGAAATCACTAAAACATGTAGAATGCAAAAATATAAATATTTTCAAATAAAATCGAAATTTTTTGAAAAAGTGCAATTATTTTTTTTTCTCTAACAATTTTTTTTTGTGGTTGGAAATCACTTAAACATGTAGAAATGCAAAAACAAAAATTCAAATATTTTTTCAAAATGGGCGCCATAGCGGCCATATTGGACTTTGGACCAAGTCCAAAATCTAATGGCATGATCCTTGGACCATACCTAATCCCCCACCAAGTTTCGTCGAAATCCGTCGAGGAGTTTTCCGTAATACTGTTACACAAAACAAACAAACAAACAGACAGGGGTGAAAACAGTAACCTCCGTCCATCTTTCGATAGGCGGAGGTTAACTAGGGGCACTCGGTCAAGCGCATACCTCCACCACACAATGCCTGATCCAGTGGAACATATTGGGCCAATATATTTTTGGAATATGATGCTATATACCGTTTTTGGCCCCATCTCTCAAGAGTGAAGAATCACTTTAAAAATTAAAAAAAATTCTCGTACCCGGATCTGGATTCAGATCTTGACCAAAATTTAATCAATTCCACCTTGTTACACACCAAACCTGCCCACCAAATTTCATCAGAATCAGTCTGCAACTTTTTGAGATACCGTGCCATATATAGTTTTTGGCTCTTCCTCTCAATGGGGAAGAATCGCTTTAAAAATTATAGTATCTGGATCTGGATCCAGATCTTCACCAAAATCTAATCAGTGTGTCCTTGTCACATACCCAACCTGTCCACCTAATTTCATCCAGATCCATTCACAACTTTTTGAGTATCCTGCACACAAATAAACAAAGACAAACAGGCAGCCAGGGGTGAAAATATAACCTCCGTCCACCTTCGGTCGGCGGAGGTAAAAATACAGAGATTGACGATTTCAGATAACCTTGACCTTTTGACCTCAAAAGTAATAGGCTTCCGTGACCCAATTTGCAAACCCTGCTCAAATTTCAAGTCAGATGGAAATTAATGATTTTGTGACCTTGAACTTTGACCGTTTGACCTTCTCGACAACACTGGTTACGCTTCATGAAATGGCTCATGTTGGGTCACTGACATATTGATATGACTGATATTTTCTGCAGCATTGACCTTTGACCTTTTGATTAAAAAAAAAATCCACTTCTAGCTTTTAATTGGTGAACCAATCCAGTGAGTGAACCAATCCAGTGAGTGAACCAATCCAGTGACTTTTGATATTAAAAAAACAAACAAACAATCTACTTCGAGCTTTTAATTGGTGAACCAATCCAGTGACTTTTGATATTAAAAAAAACAAACAAACAATCTACTTCGAGCTTTTAATTGGTGAACCAATCCAGTGCATTTTGATATTAAAAAATATATATATTTACTTTGAGCTTTTAATTGGTGAACCAATCCAGTGCCCCAATAAGCAAATTCTTTAAATTTCAGGTCAATTGAATGAAAATTGACGATTTTATGTGATGTTGACCTTTGACCCTGAACAAGGCAAAATAGTCCTGCAGTGTAGTTTGATATTTCAGATCAATTGTTCAAATTTGCATAAAAGCACCAAAATTGGTACACATGTAGAATATCGATTCCTTCGCTCTCGTAAACGACGACTGGATTGGGGCATTTTTTCAATTAGATCGGACTAACCGTATCATAAATGGCCATAACTTGGGAAACATACTCAGGTCCCCAGCATCAATTGTGACGTCATATCAAACGAAGAAGAATTGTGACGCCCCCTCTCTCTCGCCCCCTCGCTCCCCCCTAGTCTCGCCCCTCCTCTCTCCCCCTCCTCTCTCGCCCCCCTCTCTCACCCCCTCCTCTCTCCCCCTCTCTTGAATTGTGACGCCTCCCTCTCTATCACCTCCCTCTCCCTCCCCTCTCTCGCCCCTATCTTGCCCCCTCTCTCTCGCCCCCACTCTCACCCCTCTCTCACACCCCCTCTCTCGCCCCCACTCTCACCCCCCCTCTCGCCCTCCTCTCTCCCCTTCTTGAATTGTGACGGCCTTCTCTCTCTCTCACCCCTCCTCTCTCCCTCCCCTCTCTCTCGCTCCCCCTAGTCTCGCCCTCCTCCTCCCCCCTCCTCTCTCCCCCCTCCTCTCTCGCCCCCACTCTCACCCCCCCTCTCTCGCCCCTCCTCTCTCCCCCTCTTGAATTGTGACGCCCCCTCTCTCTCACCCCCTCTCCCCCTCCCTCTCTTGCCCCCCCTCTCTCGCCCCCCTCTCACCCCCCCTCTCTCGCCCCCTTCCTCTCTCCCCTTCTCTTGAATTGTGACGGCCTTCTCTCTCTCACCCCTCCTCTCTCCCTCCCTCTCTCTCGCTCCCCCCTAGTCTCGCCCCTCCTCTCTCCCCCTCCTCCTCTCCCCCTCCTCTCTCGCCCCCACTCTCACCCCCCTCTCACCCCCCTCTCACCCCCCTCTCTCGCCCCCTCCCTCTCCCCCTCTCTAATTGTGACGGCCCTCTCTCTCTCACCCCTCCTCTCCTCCTCCCCTCTCTCTCGTCCCCCCTAGTCTCGCCCCTCTCTCTCCCCCCTCCTCTCTCCCCCTTCTCTCTCGCCCCCACTCTCACCCCCCTCTCTCGCCCTCCTCTCTCCCCTCTCTTGAATTGTGACGCTCTCTCTCACCCGCGGGCGAGCCCGCCGGTGGGACGGGGGGCGGAGAGGGGCGCCATGCGAGTCGGGGGTTGGGCGCGAGCGCGCGGCAGAGGGGGGTGAAGAGAAGGGGTCAAAGACGTAGAGGGCGTGAGAGAGCAGGGGGCGGCCGTCAACAATTCAAAGAGGGGCCCGAGAAGGAGACGGGAGCGAAGAGATGGGCGTCGGGGTGAGAGATGGGGGGCACGAGAGAGGGGCGGGGAGAGAGGGGAGGCGGGCAGCCAGGGGCCGGCTGAGTCTCTAGATCAGAGGGCCGTCCGCACAGATTCAAGAGAGGGCGGGAAGCCAGGAGGGGTCCTCGTCGACAGGGGCCCTGGCGTTCGAATTGAGTAGGAGGAGGTTGTGACCGGCGCCCGAGAGAGGAAAGCGCCGGGGAAGGAGGAGGGGGGAGAGAGGAGGGGATCGAGACTAAGGTCTCGTCGGGAACCCAGCGAGACCGAGAGGAGGCGTAGAGACGGCTAGGGTTTGAGTCCCCTCGAAGAGTATATGCGCCGTTCACAATTTCAAGAGAGGGGGATCACGTAGCGAGGGGTTGACCGACGAGCTCAACGGAGGGGATGAAGAGGGGACTGGAAGACAGGGGCCACGCTCGAAGAGTCTTGGGGCCGGCGGCCGAGAAGCACGGAGTCTCGGTTGTGGTTAGAGGAGGAGGGGGGAAGAGAGGTATCCGCGGGCCGAGACTCCAGCGGGGGAGAGGGAGAGAGACCGCTGCTCGTCGGAGCGGACGAGAGGCCCGGGCGTCTCGCAGCCACGCTCAGATTCCCGCCCAATGCCGCGTTCACAATCAAACGTACGTCTTTAGACGACGGCAAGGAACGTGTAAGGGGCGGCGGTCTTAAGAGAGAGGCTCTCTGATAGAAGAGTGAGGGCTGTTAGTGTCTCTATGGAGGCGAAAGTGATACACAAAAACAGAAGGCAGATAGAGAGTAATAGAGATAGGAGGTAAGCATGTTAAAAGATGTAGTGACGGTTGGAGCTATTATAGCATGCTTACTCAACATCTAAGAGTGGTAGCGCTGGGTCTAGGAGATTGGGGAAGTGAGAATAAGACTGAGCAATGAAGGTTGGGCGTGAAGAGCGCTGTGCGTGGGCGTCCAAGTAGAGAGTGAGAAGAAGGCCAGTGAAGGGGAGAGGGCACATAACGTGCGACGGGACTAGGGGGCGGAGTGCAGCCGCAGCGGCGAGTTGGAGACGGAGGGTCAAGTAAGAGACACGAACCGGAAGAAAGAGATTGTGACATGAATCGGGAAATATGAGATAAATAGAGACAGTTGCGATCTGTAGGACGTGCGATTGGCGTGAGCATCATAGTCACCGGTGGGGCATTGTCATTAGGAGCAATATAGATGGCGCGGATAGGTTGGGTATACGCGCTCACAGGGGTGACCGAATGATGAGCAAGAGCCTCAGAAAAGGCCACCAGTCCAGCGGCGCGCAGCAATATTCCTGGCAAGTTTCATGCGCGACCGGCGAGTAACGTGGCGGAGAGGAGAGAACGAGGATCGAGACAGAGCAGGAGCAACAGAACGCGAGATCAGAGATTGACCTTGGAATGAGATAGAGTAGAGGTTAATATATTAGTCTTTACATTGATTAATATTCCTTTTTTACAGTGAAGCGAGTTCCAGGAGAGACCATTTGTAGTAACTGCGAGGACAGAGGCAAACCGAAGTTGTGCGATTTTCTAAAAGCACAGAAAATTAGGTGAACAAGGTATGTTGAGAGCGAACTGTGATTACTGGAAACAGGGGAGTTCTAGGATGATGGAGGCCACTAAGGAAGGCCGACAAAACTTAGTGGGGCCGGTTGAGCCGCGCAAGGGGGTGATGAGCAGACGCAGGTTTGCCGCTAACAATAGGCCGCCATTATTCTACCTTTTAATCTATACCCATGGCGATATTCTGTCATTGATAGTTATATTGACCGTCCACTAACATTTTGTATAGGGCTTGGTCGCGTAACCTGAGTAGGTGAATAGAATTTTATCTCCATGCCCCTGAAATGTTGTTTAGCATGGCTCAATTATCAAAGGAACAAATTAGACAAAATGTCACAGGTTTTTGAATGTTGATTTATTTATCATTTCCAACCAATTGTGATTGGGGAAAAATGCTCATTTTTATGGGAAATCCAATTTTCGACACACGAGCTATTCAGTGACAGCATCAGAAGTATTGACCTGTGGTCGTGGTAGTGGTGCGAAGGTGTGTTGTAATTGGTAATATGGTATGAAGTGTCAAGTTAGTAGTAGTAGTCATTTAGTTAGTGGTAATAGCGAAAAATGGTGATGACATGTCGAACGTGAGGTATGGGCAAACCGCCGACAAATGCCAAGAGAGCTAATCTGCAATGCACTACTGGACTGTGCCTGCTTGTGAAGAGAATGCCAGTAGACCAGACGCAGTAGACACACGACTGAGATATCGGCCTAGCTTAGAGAATGTGCAAATGCAAAGTCGCATTAGGCTTAGTAAGAAGTGTTGACTAGTCTTGGGGAATGCCAGAGCCACCGTGACAGAAGCACGGAGCTAGGCGATGAAAACTCATATTGTACTAGAAGGAAGGAGCGGGATTGTGAATGACGTAGTACATGAATTGTTCCTGGTACCGCTCAGATCACTACCGTCAGAGATCGTACCTGCTCCAGAGACTGAAAGTGTGCCTATATAATGGGTTCGACTCATGTTTACTTGAGTTTGTCACAATTAAACACGATATCAATATATCCCTATTTCAAAAATAAGACCTATACATGTGAGAATGTAAATTCTAGCTCATAGCAAAATTTATGTTGATCTCTTCCTATAACCGCATTGAATGTGAGGATATACTCATTTGACTCCTATCGTCTTCTCCCAGTTGCATATTAACAGTAAATGTTATATTCACGGGTAAGTCTCAGGGATGTCAGAAATCTTACAATTCATATTATGAGATCTGGCTTTCTTATACCTGATAAATATCCTGGCTCATAATATGTTGATTACTGCTTTCATGTCAATTCTATCTGAATGTATTAATCAACACCTTCCTGTAATATTGTATGACACACCTATAGTACTAGATACAGAAAAGTAAGACTGTACATAATCAGTACTATAATTTACGCTATTATAGTCGAAGTGGTGGTCTCATTCGTATGGAATAACTGCGCACGCGAACTGAAACTATACAATGACGGCTGACACAATCCCTGTGGTGCGTACCCATTTGATGCTAGCCAAAAGTTATGTGAATTATGTAGCACTTAGTATCTACATGTGTCTCAATCATTAAGTGAGCTAATGCTTATGCATATGAATATGAACTAATGATCTGAAATATCAAACTAACACTGCAGGAAATTTTGCCTTGTTCAGGTCAAAGGTCAAACACTCACATAAATGCGCTCAATTTTCAATTCAATGTCGACACGACAAATTAAAAGCGAATCTTTGCTTAATGGCAAAACATCGATTATGGTTCCTACCAAGTCAGATGACAGCTCAAAAAAGTATATATAGTCTATTAATATTCAAAAACGCATACTGTGATTGGTTCACGCAAAATTAAAGCTCGAAGTAGATTGGGGTTTGTTGTTTGTTTTTTTATAACACAAAAGTCACACTGATCTGGTCTCACCAATATAAAGAACGAAGTAATGATTGTCTGGTTGTTTTTGTTTCTAATAAAAAAGGTACACTAGGGACCTTGGACACTCCACTGGATTTGTTCACACTCACTGGCACTATGCGATCGATTCAACACAAATGTAAAAGCTTAGAAAGGTATGGAATTGATTTTGTTTATAAATCAAAAGGTCAATAGGTCTAATAAATCAGCAGAAAAATACTCAGTAATATCAAAAATTCATGTGACCCCAACATGGCCACTTTATAAGAGATGTCGTCAAACCAGGAGTGATTATAGAGAAGGTCAATGGACGCAAAAGTTCAAGCTGACACAAATCATATGTTTCCATCTTGACGAACACTTACTAGGGCAGGAGTTTCGTCAAAAATCTGAGTGGTGTATGCCGACGCATGCCTATTAGCGTTCTATGACGGCTCAAAAAGTCAACGGATTATGAAATCAGACATCAATCTCTGTAATTTGTTAACCTCGGTCCTGCCGGAGGACCGAAAGAGCGTGGAGCAACGAAAGAGATTATTATATATTTCACCCACCTGGCTGCCTTGTTTCTACCCATTGGTGTTATACCACTAGAATGTGCTCAGGCATAAGCTGACATAGAAGTTAGGATATGAAACATTGGATGCTAGGTGATAACATTAGATGGTACAGGAGTTGGAGTCTGTTATAGTGCGACACACGTATAATAGATTTTGTATGTAAGAGTCTCGGACTCATAAGATCCGAAATACTAGTACATCATTCACACAGCTGAATAAACTTCCCTCCATAGAGCACGTGATATATTAGTCGCCAATAGACTTAACAGAGTGCCTGGACGGATAATTCATAGAGCCATATGGTATGACTCAAAGACACGATTTTTGATGACAATTTGCTGCGGCAGTTGATTTGTTGAGTGTAACCACAGGAGTTGGACCGATTAAAAATTTTGGTCTCAGCATGCTGTAATCAAGATCCGGGTAGCCAGAATTAATCTTTTTCACATTAATAGAGCTATAGATCTATCTACACTCTTGGAAGAGAAGACCTAAAAATCGAGTGAATATGCAATACAAACTTCCTAAAAATATATTGCGCCAATAATGTTCAACTGAATAAGCGCATCTGTGTGGTGGAGGTATCGCTTGACCGATGTGTGCCCCGAGTATAAACCTCCGCCTTCAGAGGTGTACCACTCGCCCGACGGCTATGGATTTAAATACTTGTGGTCGGAACAGCACTTGACAGCAAAATTACAGATGTCAGTCCCTGGTTTGTGGAATCAGGTCGTCTTTTGATCCAAATTTTGTCTATCACGATTGATTGTGTTGTGAACAGTATTAACGGAAAAATCTCCTCGACGGATTTCGACGAAACTTGGTGGGGGATTAGGTATGGTCAAGGATCATGCATTAGATTTTGGACTTGGTCCAAAGTCCAATATGGCCGCTATGGCGGCCATTTTGAAAAAATATTTGAATTTTTGTTTTTGCATTTCTACATGTTTTAAGTGATTTTCAACCACAAAAAAAAAATTTGTTAGAGAAAAAAAAAATAATTTTGCAACTTTTTTTCAAAAAAATTTCGATTTTATTTGAAGATATTTGAATTATTTTTGCATTCTACATGTTTTAAGTGATTTCCAACCCCCCCCCCCCCAAAAAAAATGTTAGAAAAAAAAACAAAATTTGCAACTTTTTTTTCAAAAAAATTTCGATTTTTTTTTGGCATTTCTACATGCGCGTCGATCTAGTTTAGTTTATTCAATCGTGGTTCAGTAGAGTCTGATCCGTTTTTGACCTCCAATGAATAGGATATCAGGTTCACTTAAGTGACCCAGCAGTATTGGCGCAGAGGTTTTGCACTCTACCGAGTGCTCCCCCTCAAGTTTTAGCTGTTTTCATCATGTTTAGCATACGGAAGAAGAAGTCCGAATACAAAGCAGATGCAGATGGGCTTTGCATTTTCAGATGCTTTCTAGTCTTCAGATTTGTTTTTACTCCACAAGCAAAGCAAAAAGCGGGGTGAAGCAATTGGTTCACTCTGTCTGTCTATCTGTCTCTACAGACCAGATTATGATCGAAGAACTACTAAATTTTAATTGAATGTTATATTCAGAACACAAATCGGAACATAAATCGAAACATGAACGTGCAGTTCAGCAGTACTTTAGCTCTTGAATTTGGCAAATTGTATGGAATCTCATCCCGACCGCACATGTGCAGAGAGGAGCGAGATAATATTTTTTACTCTTTCTGCCTATCTGGCAGTCAAACAAAATTGAAAATCTTTACAAACAACAAATGTATTATTTATAAGGACATCATAAAGGACACAAACAATAGGCACGAAGAACTAGTGTAACATGTTAGATAGGCTGGTGTAAAAGCGCTGCATCAATGGCGGTAAACTTCTGGAATTTGTTTTCCTTCAGCCTTTAAAACTTTGTTTTATTTCAATTGGATTATATATTTGAACACTGTCAAATGCAAATCAACTTCTTGGCACTTTCAGAAATCTTACATTTAGCAGTTATTCTTTAAAATATTACAGCATTTTACATCATCTCGACCAATCAAATTTGCCACTCGCAGACCCCGCCCATGTGTTGTTTTTTTTCTCAAGTCTTCACAGGGCAAGGTGTTTATGAACTCTCAATGTTTGTTTAGGTTAATTTTCAATATCTGTGCATTCATCCATGGTTTCAACGTTTCACATAAAATTAAAATATCGTCTAACCCAATTTCCTGCTTACTCAGGCAAAGATTGCAGTGTCCAAGTTTTTTAAAAACCAGAAAACTTGATGGTCTCGAAATAAATGATGGAATGTGTTCTTCTTGTTTAAAACTCTTGCTTGTTTGTAATAGGTCATGTGAAGTTAGACTTTGATTTTGTTCAGTAACAGGAAAGTTATGACAGTTTGAAGGCAAATTTGTTGGAAGTGAAGTTATTTGTAAAGTATTCGAGAAATGTTTATTTTGTTGAAGGTTTGTGTATAATCTACCTGTGTTTAATTTCAGGTATCTGTCTTTTGTTGTCTTTCCTTTGAATGTGATTCCACTTCCAGAGTTTTTCTTTTCACTGGTTTTATACTTTTTTATGTTTTATAATACAAGATACAAAACTCTCTCTGTCTGTCCTCTTCTGTCTGTCTCTCTAGTCATCGCAAATTCTAAAAATCTCAGATCCACACGAAGGACGCAAAGAACATCTCCATTGATTTCAAGAACCAATGCTTCAAAAATTTATTTATTTGATGGCTTTCAAAATTGCTTGCTTATTCTTTTTGTGCTTCTATTATTAATTACTTTGAGATGAGGACTCCATCCGTGCATCTGGCTTGCATGGTTCGATGGCCTAGTTAGGCGAAGGTCACATGACAGGAAACCTCCCCCCCCGCATAACCTAACCGCCAACGAAGGCCCTGAAACAAACCAACCGTGCAAAAACCGAAATATAGTTCTATATTAAGGGGGGGTTACAAATCTTTGTGGGTTTTTTTTTCTTTGACAGTTGTTTCTCGTTGCGATAATTTTTGAACGTTACACTATATCGTGAATGTGAGAAATCTTGCAAACAAAAAATATATTGATATAGTTTGTGTGCAGATGTTTAAAGCTATTAAGAGTGCAATTATTTTTGCAGATTTATCATCTATCAAAGTTACGATTTTCACATCCACTACAACGATTGTTCGTACAATGATTTATATTCAAACAACATTGATTGCAACGAATTGCAAAGAGGCTGCATGTTTATTATTATTATT
>CM068965.1:77284190-77326507 GCA_035128595.1 Eptatretus atami | reverse complement strand
TGACTCAGTCGGTTCGCTGACCGGTTCATGGCGTCCGTGAGACTCAGAGTTTAACATGGAGCCGTGGTTTTTGGAAGCGCTCTCCAGCCCAGAACGTGTGCAAGCCTCCGTTCAAATGTGTGATTTTAGGGAAATACCTGCACCACCCTAAAGGTCCCTAAAGAGTTCCAGTGCATGTTCGCGCTTCGAGTAATGCCCCAAACAACCCACCTGCATCTCCTCCATGTCCTTTGAGGTTGTGGTGAGAGTTTGATGAACATGTGGCAGTTGTGGTGGCTGTAGAGTAAGAGATTACAATGTGGCATTGTGGGGACGAGGTTGAAGTTCCTTGTAATGAGCATGGTTATTTTGGTGAGTGGAATGGAAGGTCCGACGCAAAATGGCAGTTGAGAATTGGCGCGCAGTTTTGAATGGAAAATTGGCGTGCAAAGCTCGGGGAGGACGCTCGCAGCGCGATGATGCACAGGAAGCGCTCGCAGCGTGAATGCACAGGAAGCGCTCGCAGTCCGAATGCACAGGAAGCACTCGCAGCCTGAATGCACAGGAAGCGCTCGCAGTGCAAATGCAGAGGAAGCGCTCACAGCCCGAATTCACAGGAAGCGCTCACAGTGAAAATGCATAGGAAGCGCTCGCAGCCCGAATGCACAGGAAGCGCTCGCAACGCGAATGCACAGGAAGACTCGCAGCACAAAGGCACAGGAAGCGCTCGCAGCGCGAATGCACAGGAAGTGCTCGCAGCGCGAATGCACAGGAAGCGCTCGCAGCGCGATGCACAGGAAGCGCTCGCAGCGCGAATGCACAGGAAGCGTCGCTCGCAGCGCATAAGGCAAGGAAAGCGCTCGCAGCCGTGAATGCACAGGAAGCGCTCGCAGCGCGAATGCACAGGACAGCGCTCCACGCGCGAATGCACAGGAAGCGCTCGCAGCGCAAAGGCACAGGAAGCGCTCGCAGCGCAAAGGCCCAGGAAGCGCTCGCGCATGAATGCACAGGAAGCGCTCGCAGCGCGAATGCACAGGAAGCGCTGCAGCGCCAATGCACAGGAAGCACTTGCAGCCCGAATGCACAGGAAGCGCTCGCAGCGCGAAGGCACAGGAAGCGCTCGCAGCGCCAATGCACAGGAGCACTTGCAGCCCGAATGCACAGGAAGCGCTCGCAGCGCCAATGCACAGGAAGCACTCGCAGCACGAATGCACAGAAGCGCTCACAGCGCGAAGGCACAGGAAGCGCTCACAGCGCGAAGCACAGGAAGCGGCTCGACAGCGCGAAGACAGCAGGAAGGCTCGCAGTGCGGTCTGGTTAATTTCTATTGGTTGGCATGCATGCTTGTTGCATGTTTCCTGTAGAGAAAGGTGTAACAAAGCATGAAAGAAAAATATGGAAGAACTGCGAGACCTACAGGTTAAAGAGACATAAGAGATCGAACTGAAAGAGTCCCACGCAACGCATCTTTCTCTCTTTACCCACTAGACATATGGAAGGGACTAACTAATACACATACTATTGAAATAACTGCCTTGGTATTGCGTATGTTGTTGCCATTGCCTTGGAGCATACGGTTTTTCAGAATCGCAACAATTGTTCCTGGTATTGGATTCTGCCAACAGTGAAAGTAAAAATCCTCGAACAAGTGAATGCGAACATATTAGCGAGACAACTTTCTAACTCGACTTGTCAAATACCCATTGAATGCCAATTTATTGAAAATTTGCTACACTCGTTAATATCGGGTGAATAAGCTACATACCCCACAACAACAATCAATAATCCTGGATGAGCCTTTGGGTGGTGGAGGCAGGGCACGTGGGCGAAGGGGCAAGTGCCCCTGTTGCCCTTGCGTAAATCTGGCCTTGCGTATGAGGGTGCAACACCTGAATGACATGGACATACCACCAAATACTTATTTTCCTTACACAGATGCTTTCCTAGTAAGCAGCTTATTCAATTACAATTGGCAGACTCATCTGTTAATTTCTCCTAATCAGTGATAAAAAAATTGGATGATATTTACTCTAAAATCTATCAATTGGAGCAATCGATTCTGTTAGTCACCTCTATCTCCGTTAGTCTTGTTGTGCGAAGATGGGGCATCCCATCTGGAGAGCTCCGTTACCTTGGAACAACTTGGTACTACCTTACACAGCCTTGCTATTGGAAGAACACCTGGTTTGGATGGATTTACAACAGATTTTTTTTTAATGCGCTTATTGGGTCCAGAGCTTCTTAGCACATTAAAGACAAGCTGCCAGGTTGGAGGCATCCCTCAGATCTGCCAACGGCCATCCTTACCCTCATCCCAAAGAAAAGGAAACTTAACTGTGTATTCAAAACTGGCGCCCGGTTCTCCTTATTGTGTACGACAGTAAGATATTCTTGAAAGCCTTGGCATCGAGACTCACTCCTCTTTTGCCCTCTTTGTTGAAGGAAGATCAATGTTGTTGTATTCCTAACATTATATTTATGACATCTCCCTTGTAAAAGATGTGATTGAACTGTGTAAGGAAAACCCTAATATTTTGGACTCGTTCTCCTTGATCAGGAGAAAGATTTTGATCGCATCGACCATCAATATCTTTTTGAAGTACTCGAGGAAGATTCGACTTGGTTTATCTCTTATTATATACCAAAATGCTTTATGATACCATTTCTAGTTTGCTTAGATTAATAATGAGCTTGTCACACAGTTTTCTGTGAACAGCGGAATTTGACAAGGTTGCCCTCTCTCTGGGTTTCCCTCTCTCTAGGTTGCTCTATGGTCTCTCCGTCGAACTCCTGCTGGTTTCCTTGCACTCTAGATGAAACAGGTTTGGATTTCTCATCTTGAATGACCCATCAAGGTGTTAGCATATGCCGAGATATCTGCGATGTTGTGACAGAACCCATGATATAATGCCATTGTTCATTGCTTATCCTTATTTGAAAAGCGTTCTTCAGCTTCGGTAAATTGGAGCAAAATGCATGGCCTTTGGCTCGATCCTTCTTGTCACCTGGCACCAAGACTTCCTGCTCCTCTCTGTTGTGATTAACGATAGCGTGAAATACATTGGGGTGTTGGTGGGTAACGATGCTATAGTAGCAAATAATTGGATGATTTGGTAGATTTTGTTGAGGTAAAATTGCAAAAAAGGAAACGTTTGCTCACACAACTGTCCTACCTGGAAAGGTGTTGCTTGTTAATATTTTAATGGCCTCTACCCAATGTGCTAATTCCTCCAGTTGTGTTACTTTAACAATCTTAGAAGTGCTTTGTCATTGTTTTTTGGAATGAAAATATTTGCTCCGACCAGAGGTTCTCAGTTTACCACTGACTGATGGAGGCCAAGGCTTGGTTTACGTAAAGTGCCGGTTAATGGCCTTTCGTCTGTGGTTGCTCTGCACATGTATATATTCAGTGCCGAGAGAGTCTTCACCCCCTTTCAAAATTTCACCTTTTGTTGCCTTATAGCCTGGAATTTAACTGCATGAAATCAGACTTTTTCCACCTTTTTTTACATCGTAACCCACAACTTCCAAGTGAAAAAGCATCCACAAATTTCAGAAAATTAATTTAAAATACAAAACTACAATATCTTGGTTGGATAAGTGTTCACACCCATTATAATAACAATTGTAAATCATCTCAGGTGTAACAAATCACCTTCAAATCACACACCAAATTAACTGGCCTCCACCTGTATATATTGTCGTGATTCTGATTATTTCAGAATAAATCAGCTGTTCCTGTAGGTTTCCTCTGCTGGGTAGTGCATTTCACAGCAAATGCTCAACCATGAGACCCAAAGAGCTTTCAAAAGACCTCCGAGAAAAGTTGTGGAACGGCACAGATTCAGGGATGGGTAGAGAAATATTTCAAAGCCCTTGAATATCTCTTGGAGCACAGTCAAGACAATCATTAAGAGTGGAAGGCATATGGTACCACACAGACCCTGCCTAGATCAGGCCATCCCTCCACACTGGATGACCAATCAAGGAGGGACTGTTCAGAAGGCCACCAAGACGCCAATGGCAGCTTTGAAAGAGCTACATGCCTTTATGGCAAAGATTGGTCACTGTGTGCATGTGTGACAACAATATCCCAAGCACTGCACAAGTCTGGCCTGTACGGTAGGGTGGCAGAAGAAAGCCATGACTCAAAAAGCCACCTTGAGTCGCGTTAGAGGTATGCAAAAAAAACAACACTCCGGAGATTCTGAAGCTGTGTGCCAAAAAGTTTTGTGGTCTGACGAAACAAAGATGGAACTTTTTTGTCCTAAATGCAAAATGTTACATTTGGTGCAAACCAAACGCATCACAACAGCCAAAGAACACCATCCCTACTTTGAATCATGGGGGTAACAGCACCATGTTATGGGGATGTTCTCATCAGAGGGACTGGGACACTTGTCAGAATAGAAGGGAAAATGGATGGAGCAAAATACAGAAATCTGGAGGAAAACCTGCTGCCCTCTTCAAGAAAGCTGATATTGGGACGGAAGTTCACCTTTCAGCATGAGAATGACCTGAAGCACACAGCCCAAAGCTACACTGGAGTGGCTAAGGAACAAACATAAATGTCCTTGCATAGCCAGTCAGAGCCTCCACCTAAATCCAATCGTAAATCTGTGGCATGACTTGAAGATTGCTGTCTATCAACGTTCCCCACGCAACTTGACTGAGCTTGAACAGTTTTGTCCATAAGAATTGGCAAATATTTGCTCAATCAAGGTGTGCAAATTGGTAGAGACCTATCCAACAGACTCACATCTGTAATTGCTGTCAAAGGTGCTTCCACCAAGTATTAACTCAAGGGGGTGGACACTTATCCAACCAAGATATTGTAGTTTTGTTATTTAATGAATTTTCTGAAATTTGTAGAATTTGTTTTTCACTTGGAAGTTGTGGGTTACGATGTGTAAATAAAGGTGGAAAAAGTCTGAATTCAATGGCAATTTAATTCCAGGCTGTAAGGCAACAAAAGGTGAAAATTTTTAAAGGGGTGTAGACTTTCTATAGGCACTGTATATACGACGTCTCCAACATGAGTCAATGTTTTCATCACTTGAGGTTGTTGTTAACTGTGGAGACACGTGTATTATGTTTTGTGCTTCGTACCGATGCACAGCTTGTACCTGCTTGGGTGCAAGGCCTCCCATTAAGTAATGTGTAGGCGCAGACTTCGTGTCTTCTTCCACCTTTCCTGAACCTTTATGCAAATTTTCTGTTTTAAATGTTTCTCATTCTACCTCCTTCGTGTAGGCTTGAATGTCGAGCTCAGTTTTGCAAACAGAAAGATCTTTATTTGGGTTTTGTTAAATTCCTTTTGCAACAATTCCTTTTATTAGCTTGGCCCCGCGCACGTAGCTTATGCTCAAGTATTGCAATATGGGCAGCTGCGGATGGTTGCAACCTAGTGTGTTTCGCTGGCCTATTTTGTTTGACATTAGTTTTTCTCATCGTATCTATGTAGACGAATTACCTTGCTATGTGGTAGCCGATCTCGCTAGATGTAGATACTCGGAGTACTTCAGCGCGGACGTTGCGATTAGCTTGGATCGTTTAGCTCACTTGGTCCCATATTCTAAAAGCATGCTACTCCCCGCGCGTACGCGTGCTCTTCTCGTCTCTTAGCAGTTCATGAGTCTAACCTCCTTCTGCGAATAAGATTCTCAATGGTCGCGTAGTGCAGTTATTCTGCCTTTATTTTCTTTTCCATCTCAGTGTTAGAGGCGATATTCCTCGTGTTGTCGACCTCCTCTCGGCCAAGCTCTATCCTCCAATAGTAATCCGGTTGTCATCACAGCAGTGCTTCTCACAACACATCACGAGCGCTCGGTCCTGTCTCGGTGAACTTTATCTATTCCAGGTACCGACAATAGATATCCTATGTACGACGCACAGTACTTGCTCTATAGATATCTCTCTTCGCGCCAAATACACCGTGGCTCACTAAAGTGCTCATATTGGTCAGTGTAGCTCGTCGCTCATTCTATCTATATAATAGAATCATTCGAGCCGTCCTTTTACGTCACGATCCTCTCAAGTCCGGCTGGCGTTATCGATAACCATCTACATCGCTTCCTTTTAGAGCTAGTCGGTCCACTTGTCTCTTTTCCATACCTGTTTACGAGCCTCCCCATTGCCCTTTCGTTATCCATTCGTTTGTTATTTCTTTCCCCGTATTTTCAATACAAACTGTTGTGATTCTGCGTCATCAAAAGTCGAAGAAACAAATATTTTCCGCATGCCCAAAGTTAATCTGCTTGGCCCAAGTCAGAAGGTTCGTCCGTTAATAGGTTAAATATTTCACCCTGATACTGCCACAAGTAGCGCTTTCCACTTACGACCAGTCAGGTACTATAGTCCACCGTCATCGTCTCGCGTATGTTCTAATGAGCTTCTTGCGTCGAAAGTGCCTCGCCCGCACAAAATGATTTACTTACTGTCGAACACAGCTGCTATGATAAATAGCCTATAACAGGCATCCAGCTACTGCCTGCATGTGTATTGTTAGGCAGACTTTTCATAAGATGTTCGAGCGGCTCCGCTCTTCGATCCCGCTAGTGTACATAAGTTCGTCCAGGATTCCTCTCCCACCTAGTATAATACATACGTGTCTTTCACTATTCGTACTTATTATTTCCGCTATCTTCTCTTCATTATTATACTGCGTGTCGTGACTATGTGCCAAATCATGCATACCACCGTCTAAGGTCCCTCTCCTTGACCCCTGCACCAATAGATTACGCCGAGTCGTTTCCAGCGGCGCTGCCGCTCGTGAATCAGATTTCTTGTGTTTCGGCAGTACCTTTACTTTCCGTTTTTTTTTCACCTATCCGTGTTGTTTTTTTTTTGCCCGCGCTAAATACCGGTGACGCGCTGCACGATTTCCGTAACGGCCCTCCCTCCACCCCTGCTTTACCGTGTCCGTCTTCTTTGCGTTGCTCTACATTGTTTACCCCGCTCGGCGGCGGTACTATTCGATTTTTCCCCCCCCACTTCTTACGCCCCCGTGGGCGTCTGCGGCTGCCCCCCCTCTCCGCTCACTCGCCCTACGATTACTCTAAGATAGTTGATCAACAGCTCTCTTCATTCCGTTTCCCCTCGCTGCTGCCAGCGCATTCTCGCCTCCTCACTTTGTCTCCGAGATCTACTCGAGTCACGCAGTTGTGTCAGATATCATGTACCTACGATACGCGCTGAATGCGAACTCCGGCCCCCCTGCCCCATCTTAGTCATTTTCCAAGCCGCCTGGCTAACTCCTACCTCCCCATGTTCTCTCGACTTCTTCCTAACTGATCTTCTTACACGTTTTCCTGCTTGTCCTGTGTGCATCAGATTTCTCTCGCACATCGTTCCCCTATCCCTTTTGATAGCGCTCGATCATTGCTCCCTGAGTCTATCTTCCCCCCACAGCCCCGCTCTTCGAATTCTCTTCCGTTAGCGGTCTTCTTCTCCTGCGATCCAATGTCTGGCCGACCAGCGTTTATGCCGCGACCTGCATCCTCTCTCGCCGCGCATGGCCTGTCTTTGCCCTTTTCTTTCATGTCCACTCCCGGATGTGACGTGATCTAGCCTCATTGGTGAGTTAGCCGAGTTTCTTTCATTCCAATCGGTCAGGTCGCGTAAGCCGGAATCTCTCAGGTTAGTAAACGACCTTCGATATACGTCGGGACGACGACACCTTGCATGAGAGTCGCTCCTTTACTGTCAACAAGATGCCCATTAGTTCCCGCCTGACGAGATCCCTGCTCCTATCCCTTGCGTACCCGTCCAGAGCTTTTTGTGACTGTTTGTCTATTCTTTCGTTTACCTGCCGTTTACCTTCCATTCAGGCTCGTAGCACCCTCCCCATCCAACCTTCCTCGCCACTCCTGCCTGCTGCAGCCTGTTTCTTTTTACTCATTGACTGCCGTGAGCAACTCTATGCCCGTACGGCCCCCCATTGGCGCCTTTAGATTCATACGTTCTAGTCCGCCCTCCATGCTTCCCCTATGACGCAGCTCTATCCTCTAACCCTCCATACCCAGTTATATCCCCCCCCAGCAAGTGCTTGGTTAAGTGCCCCTGGTTGGTTCGCCGAACTCCTCCGCTTCTGACGCGAGCGCCCTCTCATTACAGTTACTTCCCTCACCCCCTACACGATCGATGCTGTCTAAGGCTCTTTCTGATCAATCGGCCGTATTCGGCCAGCTAGTCTATGTTGCTGCGTTAACCCGCTATACACTGCGCGCCAAACCCCCTTAGCCCGACTCTCCTTGCGTGTTATCCTTTGTATATCAGCTTTTCCCGGTCTCTTTCCTACCGCTGCATTTCAATGCATAGCCAGTCTCTCTCGCCTAACGAACGCTGGCCCAGCTTCGCATGCGTTTCTTTAGGGGCCATTTGTATCAATCTATACGATCGGACTACCGTATCATAAATGGCCATAACTTGGCGAAACGATATCAGGTCCAGATCCAATATAGTATAGGCCCTGCTACTTCGTAGCTTTCATCAGCTTGGGAGACCCTTTATACGATGCAGTGAGTGTCCCCCAGCCCTACCATGCAAATTTATCGTTCCCATCGTCTTGACCGCTTGTTTCAGGATCAAAGAACAGCCGATCAATTTATACACTGATCTCTGCCTTCTTGCCACGGATACCTTGCCAAAGATCAAGTCGATAGAATTTCCTCCCTTTACCTCGCTGTCGTGCCGGCTCGCCGTCTCTGCCTCGACTTGCGCGCTTGTCCGATTACTTCGACAGCCTTGTTCCCGCTCACCTCCTCGCTGTATGCTAGTTACTCAAAAAAACTACCGTGTCCGAAATATAGCTTAAGGATCCGTTCGAACTTATCCCATACAGTCGGACTCGTCAACCGTCGCTCGCGGTCCTCCGGGAAGTCTGATCTACACACAAGATGGGCGTCTCAGTATGTTACCGTCTCCTCTTACTTCACGTACCCTGAACTAACGTATATCTACATCAACTCCACACATCCAAGTCTCTGCCACCTGCTGCTATGAAGCTTCGATATACGTTACAGTCTCGCCCCTCCTCCTTTACTCATGCGCTACGGCCCTCCTTTCCCAACGGCTCTACCATTATGTTTGCGCCCCGAAAGATCCGACATTCACGACCCGCCAATGCCCGTGTCGTCGACAGGGCCCCTCTGCCTCCTTGTCGCGCAGCTGCCTCTCATATTCTCCTTCAGCACCTACAGCACTACGCCTTCCCCGCTAGTCTCTGGCGACCCCTACTATATCCTCGGTCCAACTTGCATTTCGACTCGAGCGTGGTTCGTATCACACGGTCCACTTGTTAACTGTCTTTACTCTTCGATCGTCTTCTCTCTCGGGGTTTACGAACGTGCCGCGTAACTATCCTGACTTTGCCTCTCTTACTTCTCCTCCTGAGCCCGCCTACGCGGGTCAATGCTCGTGGATTACCCCCCACTCCTCCTCTCCGCTCGACTGCACTTCTTTTTCTTTCACTATCTTCGTCGCGTCCATCCACCGCTCGGCAAGTTCTACTTAGATGGTTGTCATCCATCCCCTATCCCTGATATAACTACGCTCATACTCCCCTCTTAATGCTCCTTGCTAGCAGCGCCTTCTTACTACGCTGAAGGCTCTCTTACGTTTCGCTAAATTTTGCCTCGTTTGTCCGACTCGCCCTCAATCTACGCCAATTCTGCGAGTCGCCTCAAGTCTTAAGAATGTCATCGCCTCAATGGACCTCCTTACTCGCGTTGCTATCCAGTAGCGTCCTCATCATAAAGTGGATGCCCTTTATCCGTCCCTATCTCTGAGCTGACACCTTATCCTGCTCCCAACGCTTAACGCACTCCCGGTACTTCGACTAACCTATAGTCCTAGAACTTCGCTGCTCCTTCTCCTCGTCCACCCCTCACCGCTCCCTCTGTAGCTCGTCCTCAGCTCTCCATATGTTGACGCTATAAGTTCGGTCGATATTTAATACCCCCTCAGCCGTCTAAGTTTCGGCAATCCCTGCTCTGCCTCTCTAACCCCTCCAAGTGCCGTCGTCCCCCTTCCCTCTGTGCTTCTCACGTCTCTGGCCCCCAAAACTTCGTTATTGCAAAGTGCCCATACCTCAGCAGACATTTCTGCGATCAAGATTCGCTGGCCTCCCCCTAGCCCATGTCTCTTTAGTCATTCCTCCTCCCTCTTCCCCTCTCTTGCCCTTCTTGTCATAGCGCGCCATTCGCTTTCGGTACCCGCACCCTTGATCACGTCTACTCTTCTTCCGCCTCGCCCAAATGCCCTCAAACTCTTGAACCTACCCTCTGCCCCTCTCCCTCATACTCACAACCAACTTTGGTCGATCGCCTCCCACTCCTTCCAAACAGCAGTCCATCCCGTTCTTACTTCTTTGGCACGCCACCGATCTCCACCATCTATCATCTGTCGCCTCTAGCACCTCTATACCATAGCGACATATAACAGGGCCGACCCCTCCTTCTGCTACGCTCTCTCGCCCGCTAGCCTGAGTATCTCCATCTCTCCAACTTTGCGCATTTGCCGTCCCGTGCCGACCTCAATCCTCAGCGCCCCCGCTCCCTGCCCCGCTGAGCGGCGCTCACTCTCATGTCCTGCGCATCCACTAGCGTGTCAAACTCACTCTACCAAGTCCCGATCAGCCAGAATGGACCCCACCTGTACGGTATATCATCCCCCTCGTTTCATATGACCCTTATTATCAATCATGGATGCCACGTGAAGATCTGCCCCTCCAAGTGACCCTCTCTCTGGTGTGCCCATTGACAATGTCCCTTAACATGCATTGTCCGTGATCCACCTCGGAATACGCACCCTTACCTTCACTTTTTCTGTCTCTTTGTCTCACCCCTTCACTTATTTTCTTCATCTCGCACACTCCTCTCACTACTCTCATCTTCGCTGTCGCTGCGCTGTTTCCTCCCGTGTACTGTCTTTATCCATCCCAACGCTAGTTTTCGTGAGCATCTTAATTCTCTCTTTATTCCTCCCTTCTCACTCTTGACCGTTCTCCCTCCCCTCCCCTGATACGTGGCCTCCTTTCCGCCCCTCGTTGTTCGGAGCGGGTTCGTCCGCTCCCTCCTCTCTCAATCATTGTCCTGCCCCCCGCCCCCCCCTGAACGCTGCATGTCCACCCCGCGCCCTCTCCGGCCCCCGTCCTATCTTTCCTCTCACCCCTCTCTTGTTGGAATTCGCTGTTGCACGATCCCTATTATCTATGTACTGAGTCCCCCTCACCCCCTCTCTCTTCTCACCTTCTCCCCTCGGTCCTGTTCCCCCTTTTCACTCCCCACTTGCTGCCACTAATACCTGCCCCCCTTCCCACTTGGCTTGCCGTAGTAGCGTCACCCCAGCTCCCTCTGGCACCGGTCTATCTCATGTCCCCCTCCTTCTCGATTTCTTCCGCTTTGCCTTCAGATCGCGACCCTCGCTCCGGACTGTAGCTCCCCACGAGTCGGTCACGTAACCTCGGGTATATCTGACCGCGCCTTCACCCACCTCGTCTCTCCCCGCGGGTCCTCTACTTCAGTCCGCTCTTGGTGCTTCCTGCCCGCTGTCGGCCGCGATGTTGGCGTCACATACAGCTATAGCTAGAACTGACCGTCTACTCTTAGCTGCACTTCTCTTAATGCTCCTCGCCGTCTTTACCAGTGTCTTGCGTACCGCTCCAATTGCACTCAACCTGTACTCTTCCTCTCTTTAACTCTGTACCTTGGCTCCTCCGTAGCAATTCCATAATGAACTATCCACGTTAGGAGACTGCATGCTGCAATTCTTAACGTCGTCCCTCGTTCATTCTCACTACAACCTGTGCTTTTACAGTCCAGATCGCGTAGCCACATTTCTCTCTCTTTCGTCGCAGCTGTCTTTCGTCCGCCTCGTTTCTAATCAGTTGGAATTGCCTTCGATTGTATGTCTATGCCCTACTCCTTGATCCGATCACGTCTCGGCTACTTTTGCGCTCCTTGCGCCTATCTTATTCTGCATCTGGCCCGGCAGCCTGTGTTAGTGCGTGAATGTACGCCGTGCCGTCCTGCTTACCTTGCGGACTCGACAGTCAAACCCTTTCCGTGGTCCTCAGCACTTGACTGCGCACCTATCTGCGTCGCCTCCTTAAGCCCGCCTATCCTTCTTCAGACTGGACCCCCCTCTCTCACCCACTCCCTCCTGTTCAGTGCTTCTATGCACCTAACGCTCCGTCTCATTCGCCCCGCTCCCTCTGCTTCCCCCCCGCATCATCATTTGAGATTCGTGTCGTGGCACTTTCGCTGTCTCTCACCCGCATCCTTCTCCTTCTGTTCTCCCTTCCATGGTCACGGCCTGTTCCCTCTTCTACTCGCTCTCATCGGCCTGTTTCGCATCCGATCGGCAGTTACTGCTGTTCGCCCCGTGTCTATGCCTCCTCTCACGTGAGCATCGTCCGACGCGCGCCTAGACCTTGACTTGTCTCAGCCTTCCCGTGCTATTCCCGTGAAAGTGCCTTATATCTATTCTCTGATTCTGGGCTATCATGTCATCCTTTCTATGTCTCGCCCGGGCATGCTCCTGCTCCCTAGCTGGTCCCAGCAGTTCCTCCTTCTCATCCCCGCGCAAATCTCATCCCACACGATCGGATGCTCTCCTCACCTCCCCTCTCCTTCCCCCCTCTCTGCCCCTCCTTCTCCCCCTCTCAGTGTAGTTCCGCGCAACTCTTATGGATTGCGTGCTCTTCACTAGTGTGAACGCTTTAGTGTTATTGAGCTAGCCGTCTATTCCGCGTGTGGCCCCCTAACCGCGTGCCAGTCCCTGTGTCTTGCGCTGTATATCTTCATCGCGTCGCCTCGATACATTGCCCGGTTTGAAGCTAATCTGTATCTCACTCGCGTGCCTTGTCTCCGATAGTATCTGAACGCTCTGCTTTGGCCCTCTGCTCTTTTAGTTTTCCCTACTTTTCGTGGACACTTGGATTTTGTTTTTCATCTACTCAGCTCGCCTTACGCGACCGTGCTTCCCCGTATCGCTTGCGACAATCTGTTTTGTCCACTCCGGGCCCTTACCTTCGAACTATCTTTGCTGCCTCCTACGAGACCAAGCGCTCGTCTCAGCTTACGTCCCTCTCTTTTAGTTGAGCCTGCACGGCTGCTCTTGAATGCTCTGTCTGGCTCCCCGATCTTTTTCCATCTTCCCTCCTGTTGCGCAAGTTGTCCAGGTCCTCCCTTTCTCACGTCTGCCCTATGCGCCAGCCGAACCGTTCTTCATTAGGTCTCCTAGCTTCCACTCTCTCTTCCCCCTCTCTCGCCCCCTCCTCTCTCCCCTCTCTTGAATTGTGACGCCCCCTCTCTCACCCCCTCTCTCTTTCCCCTCTCTCACCCCCTCTCTTGCCCCCCTCTCCCCCCCCTCTCTCCCCCCTCTCTCGCCCCCTCTTTCCCCCCTCCTCTCTTGCCTCTCTCTGTAAATGTATTCACAAATGTATTCACAAAAAAACAAAAAACAAATAAATAAATGAATAAACATTAATTGTGACGTCATAGCACCGTTCCTGTCATTGGTTTGTAAATAAATGGCCTAACTTGGCACCGCTTGTCCAATTAATATAAAACCTTGAAAAGGCACATACTCAGGTCCCCCAGTCGATTGTGACGTCATACCAAACGAAGAAGAAGAATTGTGACGTCAATCGTGGAAAAAATAAATAAATAAACATTCATTGTGACGTCATTCGTGACATCATAGCACCGTGTCTTGTCATTGGTCGACAGATAAATGCCGTAACTTGGGAACCGCTCGTCCGATTGATATCAAACCTCGAAAAAGGCACATCCGCGGGTCCCCAGCAATATTCCTGGCAAGTTTCAATCAGATCGGACGGCGGTCGTCGAGAAACGGCGGTCGCACTACAGACAGACAGACACACACACACACAGAGATTGCTGGAATTATAGATAGATTATTATTATTATTTTTACAATTTTGTTAAATTCCTTTTTTTACAGTGGAACATTCCAGGGAGAGACCTTTTTAGTACTGCAGCATAGCAAACCAATTGTTCGACTTTTCATAAAGCACCAAAATTGGTACATATGTTGACTAATGTATTCTGAACAATTCTGGATATGGAGCCACTCGAGATTTTGCCTTGGTCAACTTTGGCGGCCATTTTCCAAAATAGCCACCATTCTACTTTAACAACATGGGATATCTGTCATTGTTATTCTCTTTGTAGGTTTCTCAGAGGTGATAAATACTCCATGTGATGTGCATTTACAAAGGAAAACAATACAAATGTCATTTGTGTTGATTTATTATATTTCCAACCATTGTATTGGGGAAAAATGGCCATTTTTATGGGAAAATCCATTTTCGCACACAGCATCAGTGACAGGTTCAGAAGTATTTTGTTGTGGTGGTGGTAGTGGTGGAAGGTGTGTTGTAATTGGTAATATTGGTTGTAAGTAGTAGTAGTAGTAAGTAGTATTAGTGTGGTAAAAAAAGGTGTTTGTAACGTGAGAGGCAAACCGCTGCAAATGCAAGAAGGCTAATCTGCAATGCACTGGACTGTGTGCTTGTGAAGAGAATGCCAGTAGACAGACGCAGTAGACACAGACTGAGATATCGGCCTAGCTTAGAATGTGCAAATGCAAAGTCGCATTGCTTTAAAAGTGTTGACTTCTTGATCCAGAGCCAGTACACTTGAGCTCAGAAAACTCATATTGTACTAGACTGATGTATGCGTTGTACCATGTGTCCTGGTAGAATGGTAGTAGACAGTAAACCGTAGCGCTTCAAAGTGAAGTGTGCAATAATTTGACAACATTTTCTGAGTTTGTCATTATCACGATTATCAGTTCCCTTTTCAAAATAGAGTAAAGTATGTAATCTATAATGCAATTTTTGTTGATTCCAAAACCATTGAATGTGATGAATATCATTTGACTCTTGTTCTCCAGGCAATAATGGGTACTTTTCAGCGAAAAGTTTCAGGAGAGCAGCAATTTCACAAATCAAATAATGGCTTTTTTACCGAAAATACTGGCTCATAATATTTGAATATGCCTTTTCATGGTCAATTTACTGAATTTTACACTTTCCTTATTTTCTACCACCAATCAATAAGAAAATAAGAGCATATAGCCAATTTCGCTAAAGTCGAATGGTGCCATTTTGGAAAATGGTCGCCAAAGCTGACCAAGGACAATCTCGGGTGGGCTCCATAATCATAGATATTGTTTGGCAACTACAGGAACGAAGCTGCACATACTGGCACGCCTCACCCACGAGAGAGGGGGAGAGAGGAGGGGGCGAGAGAGGGAGGGTGAGAGGGGGTGAAAAAATTCCCCAATCCAGTCGTCGTTTACGCACCTACGGGCCCACACTAGTAATAATAATAATAATAACAATTATAAAACATCTGAAAATGCAAAACTCATCTGCTTTGTATTCTGACTTCTTTTTCCAAATGTTAAACGGTACCTTTGACCTTTTGACCAAATTATTAATTTGTATTCTCCATATTCTCAGAATAAAGATTTGTTGAAAATATGATGACAAAAGCTTAAACGATACTTAAAATTTTTGTTCATTCGGATGAAAACTGACGATTTTATATGACGCTGACCTTTGACCTTTTGGCCAAATTATTAATTTGTCTTGTCTATTTTCTCATAATAAAGCTTTGTTGAAAATTTGATGACAAAAGCTCAAATGGTCAAAAAGTTACGGCCCAGCCAGACAGACACACACGTGATTGCAAAACCCCATCTCCCACTGCGCGGGGGCCAAGCTAATAAAAAGGAATTGTTGCAAAAGGAATTTAACAAAACCCAAATAAAGATCTTTCTGTTTCGCAAAACTAGGCTCGACATTCAAGCCTACACGAAAGGAGGTAGAATGAGAAACATTTAAAACAGAAAATTTGCATAAAGGTTCAGGAAAGGTGGAAGAAGACACGAAGTCTGCGCCTACACAATTACTTAATGGGAGGCCTTGCACCCAAGCAGGTACAAGCTGTGCATCGGTACGAAGCACAAAACATAATACACGTGTCTCCACAGTTAACAACAACCTCAAGTGATGAGAAACATTGACTCATGTTGGAGGACGTTATATACAGTGCCTATAGAAAGTCTACACCCCCTTTAAAAATTTTCACCTTTTGTTGCCTTACAGCCTGGAATTAAATTGCCATTGAATCAGACTTTTTCCACCTTTATTTACACATCGTAACCCACAACTTCCAAGTGAAAAACAAATTCTACAAATTTCAGAAAATTCATTAAAATACAAAACTACAATATCTTGGTTGGATAAGTGTCCACCCCCCTTGAGTTAATACTTGGTGGAAGCACCTTTGACAGCAATTACAGATGTGAGTCTGTTGGGATAGGTCTCTACCAAATTTGCACACCTTGATTGAGCAAATATTTGCCAATTCTTATGGACAAAACTGTTCAAGCTCAGTCAAGTTGCGTGGGGAACGTTGATAGACAGCAATCTTCAAGTCATGCCACAGATTTACGATTGGATTTAGGTGGAGGCTCTGACTGGGCTATGCAAGGACATTTATCTGTTTGTTCCTTAGCCACTCCAGTGTAGCTTTGGCTGTGTGCTTCAGGTCATTCTCATGCTGAAAGGTGAACTTCCGTCCCAATATCAGCTTTCTTGAAGAGGGCAGCAGGTTTTCCTCCAGGATTTTTCTGTATTTTGCTCCATCCATTTTCCCTTCTATTCTGACAAGTGTCCCAGTCCCTGCTGATGAGAAACATCCCCATAACATGGTGCTGTTACCCCCATGATTCAAAGTAGGGATGGTGTTCTTTGGCTGTTGTGATGCGTTTGGTTTGCACCAAATGTAACATTTTGCATTTAGGACAAAAAGTTCCATCTTTGTTTCGTCAGACCACAAAACTTTTTGGCACACAGCTTCAGAATCTCCGGAGTGTTGTTGTTTTTTTTTGCATACCTCTAACGCGACTCAAGGTGGGCTTTTTGAGTCATGGCTTTCTTCTTGCCACCCTACCGTACAGGCCAGACTTGTGCAGTGCTTGGGATATTGTTGTCACATGCACACAGTGACCAATCTTTGCCATAAAGGCATGTAGCTCTTTCAAAGCTGCCATTGGCGTCTTGGTGGCCTTTCTGAACAGTCTCCTCCTTGATTGGTCATCCAGTGTGGAGGGATGGCCTGATCTAGGCAGGGTCTTGGTGGTACCATATGCCTTCCACTTCTTAATGATTGTCTTGACTGTGCTCCAAGAGATATTCAAGGGCTTTGAAATATTTCTCTACCCATCCCCTGAATCTGTGCCGTTCCACAACTTTATCTCGGAGGTCTTTTGAAAGCTCTTTGGGTCTCATGGTTGAGCATTTGCTGTGAAATGCACTACCCAGCAGAGGAAACCTACAGGAACAGCTGATTTTATTCTGAAATAATCAGAATCACGACAATTTAATACAGGTGGAGGCCAGTTAATTTGGTGTGTGATTTTGAAGGTGATTTGTTACACCTGAGATGATTTACAATTGTTATTATAATGGGTGTGAACACTTATCCAACCAAGATATTGTAGTTTTGTATTTTAAATTAATTTTCTGAAATTTTTGGATGCTGTTTTTCACTTGGAAGTTGTGGGTTACGATGTGTAAATAAAGGTGGAAAAAGTCTGATTTCATGCAGTTAAATTCCAGGCTATAAGGCAACAAAAGGTGAAAATTTTGAAAGGGGGTGAAGACTCTCTCGGCACTGAATATAACATGTGCAGAGCAACCAACAGACGAAAGGCCATTAACCGGCACTTTACGTCAACCAAGCCTTGGCCTCCATCAGTCAGTGGTAAACTGAGAACCTCTGGTCGGAGGCAATATTTTTCATTCCAAAAAACAATGACAAAGCACTTCTAAGATTGTTAAAGTAACACAACTGGAGGAATTAGCACATTGGGTAGAGGCCATTAAAATATTAACAAGCAACACCTTTCCGAGGTAGGACAGTTGTGTGAGCAAACGTTTCCTTTTTTGCAATTTTACCTCAAACAAAATCTACCAAATCATCCCAATTATTTGCTACTATAGCATCGTTACCCACCAACACCCCCAATGTATTTCACGCTATCGTTAACTCACAAGAGAGGAGCAGGAAGTCTTGGTGCCAGGTGACAAGAAGGATCGAGCCAAAGGCCATGCATTTTGCTCCAATTTACCGAAGCTGAAGAAGCCTTTTCAAATAAGGATAAGCAATGAACAATGGCATTATATCATTGGGGTTCTGCACAAACTCGCAGATATCATCGGCATATGCTAACACCTTGATGGGTCATTCAAGATGAGAAAATCCAAACCTGTTTCATCTAGAGTGCAAGGAAACCAGCAGGAGTTCGACGGAGAGACCATAGAGCAACCTAGAGAGAGGGAAACCCAGAGAGAGGGCAACCTTGTCAAATTCCGCTGTTCACAGAAAACTGTGTGACAAGCTCATTATTAATCTAAAGCAAACTAGAAATGGTATCATAAAGCATTTTGGTATATAATAAGAGATAAACCAAGTCGAATCTCCTCGAGTACTTCAAAAAGATATTGATGGTCGATGCGATCAAAATCTTTCTCCTGATCAAGGAGAACGAGTCCAAAATATTTAGGGTTTTCCTTACACAGTTCAATCACATCTTTTACAAGGGAGATGTCATAAATATAATGTTAGGAATACAACAACATTGATCTTCCTTCAACAAAGAGGGCAAAAGAGGAGTGAGTCTCGATGCCAAGGCTTTCAAGAATATCTTACTGCTCGTACACAATAAGGAGACCGGGCGCCAGTTTTGAATACACAGTTAAGTTTCCTTTCTTTGGGATGAGGGTAAGGATGGCCGTTGGCAGATCTGAGGGATGCCTCCAACCTGGCAGCTTGTCTTTAATGTGCTAAGAAGCTCTGGACCCAATAAGCGCCGATTAAAAAAAAAATCTGTTGTAAATCCATCCAAACCAGGTGTTCTTCCAATAGCAAGGCTGTGTAAGGTAGTACCAAGTTGTTCCAAGGTAACGGAGCTCTCCAGATGGGAATGCCCATCTTCGCACAACAAGACATACGGAGATAGAGGTGACTAACAGAATCGATATGCTCCAATTGATAGATTTTAGAGTAAATATTCATCCAATTTTTTTATCACTGATTAGGAGAAATTAACAGATGAGTCTGCCAATTGTAATTGAATAAGCTGCTTACTAGGAAAGCATCTGTGTAAGGAAAATAAGTATTTGGTTGGTATGTCCATGTCATTCAGGTGTTGCACCCTCATACGCAAGGCCAGATTTACGCAAGGGCAACAGGGGCACTTGCCCCTTCGCCCAACACGTGCCCCTGCCTCCACCACCCAAAGGCTCATCCAGGATTATTGATTGTTGTTGTGGGGTATGTAGCTTATTCACCCTATATTAACGAGTGTAGCAAATTTTCAATAAAAATTGGGCATTCAATGGGTATTTGACAAGTCGAGTTAGAAATTGTCTCGCTAATATAGTTCGCATTCACTTGTTCGAGGGATTTTTACTTTCACTGTTGGCAGAATCCAATACCAGGAACATATTGTTGCGATTCTGAAAAACCGTATGCCTCCAAGGCAATGGCACACAACATACAGCAATACCAAGGCAGTTATTTCAATAGTATGTGTATTAGTTAGTCCCTTCCATATGTCTAGTGGGTAAAGGAGAAAGATGCGTTGCGTGGGACTCTTTCAGTTCGATCTCTTATGTCTCTTTAACCTGTAGGTCTCGCAGTTCTTCCATTATTTTTCTTTCATGCTTTGTTACACCTTTCTCTCACAGGAAACATGCAACAAGCATGCATGCCAACCAATAGAAATTAACCAGACGCACTGCGAGCGCTTCCTGTGCCTTCGCGCTGCGAGCGCTTCCTGTGCCTTCGCGCTGTGAGCGCTTCCTGTGCCTTCGCGCTGTGAGCGCTTCCTGTGCATTCGTGCTGCGAGTGCTTCCTGTGCATTGGCGCTGCGAGCGCTTCCTGTGCATTCGGGCTGCAAGTGCTTCCTGTGCATTGGCGCTGCGAGCGCTTCCTGTGCCTTCGCGCTGCGAGCGCTTCCTGTGCATTCGGGCTGCAAGTGCTTCCTGTGCATTGGCGCTGCCAGCGCTTCCTGTGCATTCGCGCTGCGAGCGCTTCCTGTGCATTCATGCTGCGAGCGCTTCCTGTGCCTTTGCGCTGCGAGCGCTTCCTGTGCCTTTGCGCTGCGAGCGCTTCCTGTGCATTCGCGCTGTGAGCGCTTCCTGTGCATTCGCGCTGCGAGCGCTTCCTGTGCATTCACGCTGCGAGCGCTTCCTCTGCCTTTGCGCTGCGAGAGCTTCTGGTTGCATTCGCGCTGCGAGCGCTTCCTGTGCATTCGCGCTGCGGAGCGCTTCCTGTGGCATTCGCGCTGCGAGCACTTCCTGTGCATTCGCGCTGCGAGCGCTTCCTGTGCCTTTGTGCTGCGAGTGCTTCCTGTGCATTCGCGTTGCGAGCGCTTCCTGTGCATTCGGGCTGCGAGCGCTTCCTATGCATTTTCACTGTGAGCGCTTCCTGTGAATTCGGGCTGTGAGCGCTTCCTCTGCATTTGCACTGCGAGCGCTTCCTGTGCATTCAGGCTGCGAGTGCTTCCTGTGCATTCGGACTGCGAGCGCTTCCTGTGCATTCACGCTGCGAGCGCTTCCTGTGCATATCACGCTGCGAGCGTCCTCCCCGAGCATTTGCACGCCAATTTTCCATTCAAAACTGCGCGCCAATTCTCAACTGCCATTTTGCGTCGGACCTTCCATTCCACTCACCAAACTATACCATGCTCATTACAAGGAACTTCAACCTCGTCCCCACAATGCCACATTGTAATCCTCTTACTCTACAGCCACCACAACTGCCACATGTTCATCAAACTCTCACCACAACCTCAAAGGACATGGAGGAGATGCAGGTTGGGTTGTTTTGGGGCATTACTCGAAGCGCGAACATGCACTGGAACTCTTTAGGGACCTTTAGGGTGGTGCAGGTATTTCCCTAAAATCACACATTTGAACGGAGGCTTGCACACGTTCTGGGCTGGAGAGCGCTTCCAAAAACCACGGCTCCATGTTAAACTCTGAGCTCCGACGCATGACCAGGTCAGCGACCGACTGAGCCATTTTTTGTGTTCGGGGCCTGGCTACGACCGCTGAGGAACAATGGGGAGGCGTGACTTTGCTAACAACCCCGTTTGATCCGATTTTTGGCTCCTCCCCTCATCCAGAGCTCATAAAAAGAGCAGTTTGGGGCAGAGCGGTTGGAGATCAGAGAGCGGTTCGGAGTTGGCAGATCATCAGGGACAGGGAGAGGACGAGCCAGAGCAGCACTCGCTAGACATTTGACCTCACTGGGGAGACAGGCGACATAAGGAGAACAAGCATCGGCGCAGAGCGAGAGGTGCCGTGAGTCCGCCTGACCAAGCGTGGGATCATGCATTGTTGCCACAAGCCAGGACTGCTCGACTCCAATCGATGCTTATTAGATTTTATCGACATCGACACATACATATTCTTACACAAATAGGATAGGGCCTTTTTTCTCACGCATCTTTCTTCTACCTTCTATCTCTCGTCTACTGTGGATGCAAAAAGAGCAATCAATGCGGGCAAAGCCCGACCACCTGTTCTTTTCAGGGCAGGAGCTAAAAGAGTGAATCAGCTCGCACCTCACACACCCACACCCTCGAAACCCTCAGTATTTCTCCTTCCTCCCTTTTCCTAAACGTTCTGGGCTGCGCTAGTCTGCCATGCCAAGTATTGAGAGGTCGTTAATCCTCATCTGTTTCTTTCTCTCTGGGCTAACTCTAATTTTCCTTGGGTGTGTGTGTGTGTGTGTGTGTGTGTGTGTGTGTGTGTGTGTGTGTTGGCACCTGTCGTAGCGCAAGTTAAGACTGTGAAGAACCAACAGGCGAACTCTGCTTTGTCTCCTTTTGTAGAATTGTTTGCCTTTTGCCGCACCCCACAAATTCCTTGCTTCCCTTGCTGTGCATTGCAATGAACCTATTTACTGTGCCACATGACTTTCCTCACATTCTGCTTTTATACAACTGTGCTTTTTTGAAATATTCCCAGATCATTCTTGTCTTTTCCTCCATTGGTCCAGCATGACCCACACGTGAGCTTAGCTGAGATGTTATTTCCCAAATCTGTTACATAGCCGGTATGTACTTGGCAGCTCCGCTCGGCTGCACCTGATTTGGTAGGTCATCTGAATAATGCAAGTACGTACCGAGGGCATGATCCCCAATAAGGAGGTCACGTGTCCTTTGGTAAACGGTTGTAGGATAGAGGACCCTTAGTCACGTGGTCAAGTTATTGGCGATTGCAGTCGATTAGCGAGCTGCCGCGACACGAAATTCATCGTGTGTGATGGCTTGCGATTCCCGGTGAGTCTGGAGAAGAATCCGAGACAGCCCCACCCTCATGGTCCCCCCACTACATTTGTTTTTACTACACCAGTGGGGTTACAGAATAGCTTGACTTCTGTTGCAACAAATCTGTCCTGAAAGATTCAAAGGCTTCAATGAAATTGAACTCTTCCAGTAAACTGTTATAAAATTTCCAATGAGAACTTCCTGGACATGCTTTAGAAAATCGAACAACCGCAAGAGATATGGAGTGATTAGAGAAACACGAAGGCACAATATCAGTTTTACAAACTCCATGTAATAAATAAGAGTTGACGGAGACACGATCAGGCCGAACAAATGAGATGTCTTTGTTAGAACGACACCACATGTAAGACTGTTAACAAGGGTACTGGAATCGACAAACATCATGGAGATGATATTCCGTTATTATGTTTACAAGGAGCTTTGCAATACACAGTTGGGGTTCTGGTCTGTTCAGGTCAAATGAAACATCAACAGGACAATTATTATATCAACACCCATAATTTTACAAATCTGTAAATCCAGTGTTTCAGAAAATTTCCTCAATTCACCAAAAAAGGCAATCTGCTCATTATTTTTGGTTGGAGCGTACACATTGAGAAATGTAAAGTTGACCTCATTACGATAAAAGGTCACATTGGCAGGATGACCGTCAATAATGTTTTCGTAAATTGAAGAGAGAATGGCTGAAAATTGTTTCCCTAAAATAGACACAAGACCGTCGGTGGTCTCTACTTCTTCCACCACCTTCTTTCTGGTCTTACACACTCTGCTCTTTCTTTGCCTTGTCCTCCCTTCCCCAGGTTTCTGCAGGGGCCACACGGTCCACTATCAACCCCCTTCTAGTGAAACTCCCAAAACTCAGGATCACTGCTCGCCTCCACTCATTCATTCCTCTTTTTTCCCCATCTGTGGAACGAACTTCCACACTCTCTTCAATCTCATTGTTCCCTCTTGGCCTTCAAGACAGCTGTTCACCACCATCTCAAATCATCCCCCATCCAAAACCATTATCTTTTCTAGCCCTGTTAACTCCCCATCCTCCCCCTCCACCCTTAAGCCCACCTCCTTCCAAATTTCCAGCTTTTCCTTCCGGAGACTTTGCTTCTGTTTCCCTCTTGTCCACCCCATGCATTCTTCCCTACCCCTTATTCATCCCCACACCCATTATTTCTCCAAGTCTCCCTCTATTTTGTCCTTTATCACTGATCTTAGTGTTTCCCCCCTCTCTCTACTGTTAATTTTGGTCTGTTGCGTCCTGATCCATTCAGTTTTTCAGTTCTTCGACGAGCCTTGACTCTGGATACAAAATAAATAAATTAATGCCTGCATTAGATGAGGAGGTTTTGCTGCAGAAATTACTCCTTATCCATAATTACTTGCCATTGGGCCAAAACAAACGTCAAGATCAATGCATTACATTGTTGCTAGTGGTTTGTCTACTGATAAAGGCCACTTTGTTTTGGCTTCACTGATCGACACACCAACCGTGATGGGAATATTTTCCAATGTTCTGCCATTTATTAAGAATGAGACACTAATAACTGAATTATCTCAGTTTGGCACTGTTGTTTCTCAGGTTACAATGTTGCCTCTGCGCTGTCGTAAGCAGCAAACTAAGCATCTATCTATAATTCCAGCAATCTCTGTGTGTGTCTGTCTGTTTGTCTGCGACCGCCGTTTCTCGCGACGACCGCCGGTCCGATCTCATTGAAACTTGCCAGGAATATTGCCGGGGACCCCCGGATGTGCCTTTTTTTTTTTTTTTTTTTTTTTTTTTTGTATACCATGCCAGGCTCGTATGAGAGCTAACACACAACGCACAGCAAGGGGGCATGAGACAAGAGGGGCGGGAGTGGAAGGACAAAACAGTGGGGAACAGACACATTAGATGATCTGTGGAAGGGAGAGGGATGGGGATGGGCCGGGGAACATGGGGAAGAGAAGATGGACATTACAGGGACTTTCAGGAAGGAAAGCAGGGGAATTGAAGGAAGTGGGCTTGGGTGGATTATCGGGGTAGAAAAGATCGAGGATTTGGATGGGGATGATAAAGGTGGTGGTGAACAGCTGTTTTGAAAGCCTGGAGGGGAGAATGGGAAAGAATAGAGTGAGATTTATTCCAAAGGCGGGAAAAAAGAGGAATGAAGGAGTGAAGGTGAGCAGTGCTTCGTGATTTTGGTAGTTTTACCAGAAGGGGGTTGTTGGCGGACCTTGAGCGCCCTGTGCAAATGTGGTGGGGACAAATGGCAGAGAGAGCAGGGGGCAAGGCTGGAGAGAGGTCGGTAGAAGACAGAAAGACACCCGACCAACCTGCGGTGATTGAGTGAGAGGCCCAAAGACTCAGCTTCATTGCGGGAGATGCCGATGATCCTAAATGCCCTGGTTTCGACAGCGTGAAGCGAGAAAGGTGGGAGGCAGGAGCACCAGCCCAGAGGGGAGAGCAGTACTCCATCAGGCTTCGGACAAAAGCTTTGTAAGTGGTCAGGAGCTCAAGAGGGCCGAGGAAGGACTTTGCACGACGGAGGATTCCCAGTTGGCGACTGGCTTTTGAGGCGAGGTTGGAAATGTGACTTTCCCAGGAAAGGTCATGGCAGATAGTGAGACCCAGAAGCTTGAAAGAAAAGACTTCTTCCAGAGGATTGTTGAGAAAGTGGATGGGGGGGTTTTCTAAACGGTCCTTTCGAAGAGACATAGTGAGAGTTGTAGATTTGTCTGGATTGAAAGACATGTTCCATGTGTTGGACCAGTTTGTGATTTTATCCAGATCTGCAGTGAGTGAAGAAGCTGCTGCTTGCCGGTCTGAGGGATGACAGATGGTGCGGCAGAGGGTGGAGTCATCGGCAAAGAGATATAGAGGATTTTCCAGAGAGTCGGAGAGATCATTGATGAAAACCAGAAAAAGAACAGGGCCCAGAACGCTACCTTGAGGAACTCCAGCCTGCACAGGAGAGGGGATGAAAGATCAATCGGACAGCGGTTCCCAAGTTACGGCCATTTATCTGTCAACCAATGACAGGACACGGTGCTGTGACATCATAATTAATGTTTTTTTAAATTTATTAATTTAACTTTTTTTGCACGATTGACGTCACAATTCTTCTTCTTCGTTTGGTATGACGTCACAATCGACACTGGGGACCTGATTATGTGCCTTTTCAAAGTTTGATATCGTTCTTCCTCATCCATTTCAGCTGTTCCCAAGTGTTTCCCAAGGTTTGAAAGCTGTTTATCCCAAGGTTTGAATTAATTAATTAATCCCAAGGTTTGAATATCATTTAATTATTAATTTATTTAATTATTTAATTCCAAGGTTTGATTATTATGCAAATTATTAATAATCCCAAGGTTTGAATTTTCCCAAGGGAAACAGCTGTTTCCCAAGGGTTTGAAAGCTGTTTTTTTTTTCCAAGGTTGGAATTAATCGTTGTGCTTGGTAGACATTTGTGAAAACATTTACAGAGAGAGGGACGAGAGTGGAGGGGGAGAGAGGAGGGTGAGAGGGGGGGCAAGAGAGGGGAGGAGAGAGGAGGGGGAGAGGGGGGGAGTGGGGAGAGAGAGGAGGGAGAGGAGGGAGGACAGAGGAGGGGTGAGAGGGGGTGAGAGGGGGGTGGCAAGAGAGGGAGGGAGAGAGGAGGGGAGAGAGAAGGGCGAGAGGAGGGGGAGAGAGAAGGGAGAGAGGAGGGGAGAGAGAAGGGCGGGAGAGGGGTGAAAGGGGGGGGGCAAGAGAGGGGAGAGAGAAAGGTGAGAGAGGGGGTGAGAGGGGGGGCAGAGAAGGGAGAGAGGAGGGGGAGAGAGAAGGGCGAGAGTGGGGGTGAGAGGGGGCAAGAGAGGGGAGGGAGAGAGGAGCGGGACAGAGGAGGGGGGAGAGAGAAGGGTGAGAGAGGGGGTGAGGGGGAAAGAGAAGGGAGAGGAGGAGGGGAGAGAGAAGGGTGAGAGAGGGGGGGAAGAGAGGGGAGGGTGAGAGGAGGGGGGAGAGGGAGAGGAGAGGGGGAGAGGGGAGAGGAGGGGGTGAGAGGGGTGGCAAGGGAGGGGAGGGGAGAGGAGGGGAGAGTAGGGCGGGAGAGGGGGGTGAAAGGGGGCAAGAGAGAAAGGCGAGAGAGGGGGTGAGAGGGGGGCAAGAGAAGGAGAGAGAGAGGGGGAGAGAGGGGGAAAGAGAGGGGAGGGAGAGAGGAGGGGACAGAGGAGAGGGGAGAGAGGAGGGGGAGAGAGAGGGGCGTCACAATTCTTCTTCTTCGTTTGATATGACGTCACAATTGATGCTGGGACCTGATACTGCAGGCACGAAGTGCCACATACTGGCACGCACCTATGGGCACGCCCCTACGGGCCCGCCCCTACGGGCCCGCACTAGTACAATGCAATTTCAGCAACAGGCGTGCATTGTACTTCCCGTATCTAATGTGGGTGGGTAAGATTCTCAATGTTGTTTTTATATTTCGTGTTGACAATCATCACGATCAGATGTATGGAATGCATCAACTGATACATTAAAATGTTTTTCCTCCATGGTAAGTTTGGTCACCTGAAACGTTTTTGGCCTCTCAGCCAAACAGATGCCCTCTTTGGCCAATGCTTCTCCATCTGCCCCCTCTGCTACCATCATGGAACCTGCCTTGGTTGCTGTCTTGGACAACTCAGCGTCAACTCCTTAGGTTTCTGATGGTAGTAACTCAAATGTTTGGGACGGCTTTGCCATTGTATCCTCGTTGAGAAAGAGGAAAATGTCTCAAAATGCCATTATCACCCATAAGGGACAGAAAAAGGTGCTTCGGGCTAGTGAAGAGTCTGTATTGTCCGACTCAGCTGCATCTTTACCTCTTCCGATATCCATATGTAATCGTTATGAGTCACTTTTATGTGAAGATGTGGACCCTGAACCTGCTGTAGAGATTCGGAGTGTAATTATGTCTCACCTCCAAAGGACTTTAAGAGTAAAGCAGCCTTAATTATTTGTGTCAATGGCAACGAGCTGTGCAAGGGCTTTGTGGAGGAAGGAGAAGGGCAAAAAACAAATTGTATTTCCAGTGTTCCCCCCTACCTGCCCCCTTCTCCTTCTTGCATAGTGTTATAACCTATCCAATAATGGCTCCTTAACATCAATGGCACTGTGTTGCCTGCCTTCGAACCTTGCCTGAGCATGTCGATAACATTGAAGAATCCCTAATCATCCAATCTATTATAGATTCCCCCCCCCCCCCCACTTTAATCGAAGTTCCGCCAGAACCTCCACTCCCCCATACTCAGATTGAAACAGAGCAAGCTAATTCCTGCACACTACAATTTACCTCTGTGTCTCAGGAACCAGTAATTGAGTCTTACAGATCGTACCTCCAAAATCTCTGAGGAGGAATCCCATGATATTGAACAATTCCTGACAAATAATTCCCTTGGGCCTCCATTTCTGGGATTTTTCCACGTGTTCATCGAATCTGCCGCTTCAACCTCATTAAAGCTAAGTTTTGCGAATTGGAATCGTCGCGTTTCTCTGTTACATCTTCATCCCTGTGTTGCGGTTATATCCCATCCAAATTTCTGTGTTAAATCGTATCTTGTTGTGGTGTCTTTGTCAAATTCGTTTTCATGTTAATCAAGGCCTACTTTAGCAGCTGCTCCTCGGATAGCAACTGTGAAAATGATGTGTCCCTTTTGTCCCCGTATTCCTCAGTTTGCTTCTTTCTTCCCAAATATTTTATTTCTACCTCCTCAACATTATCCCATTTCCCCTCCTCATTTCAAAAAATAAATGAATTTTTTCACTCCACAGCAATGTCATTGTCCTTGAATTTCCTTCTGTCCGCACTTCCTGTTCTCCATTGTTTTTTCCCTCTGTTCTCGATATCTCCAAATTGAGTCTTCATTGAGTATAACGCTTCATCCTTCTTCCTTTAGAAGCATTTTAAAACATTTTAAAATGCTTCACTTTCCTCATTTCTCCATCAGGATTAATATACGTGTTCTTCTTCTTATTATTCACCACAATCTATTCCACCTCTTCTTCTGCACAAATATTATTTTCCAAAACTGTGTCAGCTCAGTGCTTGGTCCACCAATGCTCATCCGACAGCGACAGCACCATCTTTCTCCTTGCCTGCAACAAAAATTCTTATCTCCCATCCCCCTCACCTCACCCTCTCAATGCTTCCATCTCACCCTCCACCCTCAATACTTTCCACCCACTCAAAACCTTCACCCTCACCATGCCCACTCTAATCCTCCCTTCTCACCCTGCCCACACAAAGCCTTTCCACAGTGATGCACCCTCCCAACAACTCCTTCCCTGTCCCTGACTGTGTGGACCTGAGACATCCGAGGACTCCACTCCAACTGGACATCATCTGTTTAACAGAATCCTTCCTCCTGCAGATATCCCTCCCCTCCTTAGTATCTCTCCCCAGTTACTGTCTCCTATGATTTGATAGGCCTGAACCATGGCCAGGCAGTGGATTTGCACTTTACAACAAAAACTCAATTTCTCACTGCCCTTGTACCGACCTGACACCTTCCAACCACCAGGAGTACCTTTAGCTGTGACCTCCTTTCCCGCTCCCACCTCTCGGTTGTCTGTGTGTTGTACCATCCTCCAAACAGTGACGACTCCATCTACATCTCTCTCAGACAACATAGACAAACTTTTAACCACTCATCACAACTCTCTATATTTCTCTTATGTGGTGATTACAATTGTCACCATGAAAATTGGATGCGTGTTGGTTCCTCTCTCACCAGCCATGACACTTCAGCTAAGAACTTCAGTGGCTCGATGGGACTGACTCAATCTGTGAACCTTCTCACTGGGATTTCTTCCAATGGCAAATCTTTCCTTCTGGACTTGGTGATGACTAACTTTCCCACAAATGACTCCTGAACTTCTTCTGCTCCAATTGGTTCATCTGATCATATGTTTGTGAAAGTCAACATCTCTGGCTATTCTCAGAGCTACCTCAATGCCGGTGAGTCTGGCATTTCACTCGAGTAGATTGGTTGTGACTGCAAGCAGCCATCTCTCTTCAGGACTGGTCTCCGATACTTACTGCCCCTGATGTTAACTCAACCTGGGAATTCTTCCTCGAGACTTACTCGTTCTCATGCACAGATTCATCCCATCTCGTCTTCAGTTTTCCTACCCTTCTTCCAATCCATGGTACATTGAATCCTGTCATGTGGCAGTTACTCTGAAACAATTTGCCTTCTCTTCCTGGAAAGCAAAATTGACCGAAAGCAATCTCAGTTCATTCCACAAAGCTCGCAACAAATGTGTTTTTGACAGAGCCAGAAAACAACATCTGTCCAACATTGAGATTGAACTTTCAAACTTTCTTCCTCCTCTAAAACCTTGTGGCACCTTGTTAAGTTAAGTCTTTTTCCGGAATATGCTCTCCCTCCATCCCTTCCCTCTCTTCAAATGGCACCACAGCCAACTCCGATCGTGAGAAGGTTGAATGCCTCAATTCTGTGTTTGCTTCGAAATCTTGTGGACCCAAACTGACCCTATCTATCTCTCTCTTTCTCTCTCTCTCTCTCTCTCTCTCTCTCTCTCTCTCTCTCTCTCTCTCTCTCTCTCTCTCTCTCTCTCTCTCTCTCTCTCTCTCTCTCTCTCTCTCTCTCTCTCTCTCTCCTATCCAGTCACACCCAACTGCTCCTGGACTCTGTGTCTTTTACACCTGAGAAGGTGGAGAGGTTTATGGCAACCCTCGACTGATTTTGCAACTGGACCGGACAGCATCAGCTCACGTGTCCTAAAAACCTGATTTGCTGCTCTTGCACATCCTCTTTCTGCTCTTTTCACCCTTTCGTTTTGCTCGGTCATCTTCCATCTGTTTGGAAGCCAACAAACATCACAGCATTACATAAAAAGGTGAAACAACCGATCCCTTTAACGACAGAGCTATCCGCTTACTTCAATCATCAGCAAGGTCATGGAATCCATCGTCGAGTTTTTTTTCAGGAAACACACGCCACTCTCACGTCCCAGGCTGAAAGGAACCGCATGATGATGAGAACGGTGTATAGTGATTGAAATACTCACACTGCAGGAGTTGTGCTTCTGATAAGGCCCCATTTTTTTTACCAATCGCAAGTTTCTTTTCAAAATACTATTCCTGGTCACTTAGCTTCCCTGGAATTTGTCGACAACAATATTTAAATTTACATTGCTAAATGTTTATGCCCCTTCGAACAGTATAGACCGACAAGTCTTTTATGCTAAATTAGGATCTTATATCAGATTACCTTTAGCACATGATCCAACAAACCATCCCAATTCTTTGCTAATGTAGCTTCATTACCCAAGAAAACAACCAAGATACTTAATACCATAATTAACCCCTGAAAGTGACTCTGGAAGTCTTGTGGCAAGTTGGTAAGAAGGTCCAATCCAAAAGGTACTCGATTTGCTCCAATTTATTTGCACAGAAGCTTTCCCAAATATAGACAAACGCTGGACCATGGCGCTAATGTCATTGGAGCACCGTACAACCAAACATATAACTTCAACATAGGCTAGCACCTTGCTTGCATGCCCCAGATAAGAAGCACCATACCCAACAAGTCTGGATCGCAAATAAATCAGCAAGGGTCCAATGGATAGAGAATACAGTATCCCAGAGAGAAGGCAAACTTGTCAAATTCCTGTTAACTGCAAATGGTGTAACAAGCTCATTCCTAACCTGAAGCACAATGGAAATATTATTCAAATCAGTTTGACATAAGAATTAAAGATGGAGCCAAATCCAAACCACTCGAGCACTTTAAAAAAACGGCAGAAATTATCAACACAATCAAAAGCTTTCTCCTGATCAATACAGTAATAACAAATCCCAATTCTTCAGGGTTTTCCTTACAGGGGAGATGTTATCAAAGATACAATTCATTGGAACAAAGTAACACTGGTCCTCGCCAAACCGTGAGGACCGATGAGCAAGTGGAGATGCCCAAGGCTTTTGAAAAAAAAAAAAGACAAAACTTTAGTCTGTACATAGCAGGGAAATTGGGTGCCAGTTTTGTATACATAAGTCTCCTTTCTTTGGTAAGCCCATCCAATCCAGTAGCTTTTCCAGTGGCAAGGTTCTGCACAGCAGCACCTAGTTACTCAAGAGCAATGTGACTCTCCAATAGGGAACGGAAATATCCATCTTCACACAACTCAGGTAGAGACCTATAGAGATAGAGGTAACACTGAAACAATTTATATGCTCCGCTAAATAGATTTTAGAAAAATATTCTTTCGCTAATTGATTAATTATTTGTGTGGAGAAAGTAACAGAAGAATCTGACAATCACAATTGGAAAAGCTGCTTGCTCGGGAGAGAATGCTCCAGATAAAAGCAATACTTCGTCGGGAAATTCATTTCATTCAAATGTTGCATCCTCATATGAACTGGAGTGCTACAAGCATTTTGTTCAGTTATTTATTTTAACAAGCACTGTTTCTCAACTAAAACCATGTGCAGAAGATTGTTGTTATATTGTTCTAAAACCATCTGGAGATGCATCATCTCCAATTCTATTGCTTCAGAATCTGCTCTTAAAAAAAAATAAAAAATCTTATATTGTTGATGAAACATTGGAAGTTGAACTTTTACTATATCCCACCACACGTAATGGATTTACTAACGAGATTTCCTTGTCAAAAGATCCATCCAGAAGGCTTTGAAAGCTTGAATCAAATATAAGTCTTCCAGGAAAGTTTTATTACAATTCCAATAAAGAATTCCATGAACATTCTTTAGACAGTCAAATGAATAGTCCCAAAGTAGGACAGATGCTCAACTCCCGATGGAAGCCAATCATAGTCGGTGTGCATTCGGTGATGAAGTTGATTTTTGGTTTAATTTGATGGAATATTATTATCACTAGCAGATTACCAACCCTACTATCTTGTTCGAAGCGGGCAACACTTTCTTCTGACACATCCCTTTATTTGGGAGGTGTATAGGCAGCAGAATGCTGCCTCAATCTCTCCCAAAAATAAAAAAATAAACTGGGTTATATAAATGTAGCAAAAACATGTGTACTGCTTATGTGCATGTATAATTAATCATGGTTATATAGCTTGGATCATTCCAATTGCACTGGCCCAGAGGCTGACATGAAAGGCCTGAGGCCTGAGACCTCTGCATACTGTCACCTTCAAAAGGTCCATGATGCCTGTCGGCTCCAACCTTTCGATATTTGATTATCCTTCTATCAGTCACTTCAGTCGTTTTACACTGAACAGAAAACTTATAGGGAGGGCATGACAATTGTGAATATGACACTTCTGAAGATGTCCGAGGCTTACCATAGCACTAAAATGGTGGACGTATGATTTTTTTCAGGTTAAAATTGTGAGTGGAGTCATGCTATCTGTCCAACCAATGGGGTGAGGGAGAGAGAGGCAGTCTGTCAATGGTACATACAGAAATACATACATACATACATACATACATACGTAGTCCAAAAATGAACTGGCTTTTGTACATTATAGAAGATTGCACGTGATATTCAAGTAATTACTTTTTAAGTTAATTATCTCACCATCTGGTTGGAAATTGAAAAAATGGCTTCATTAGTTTTTGTGCATCAACATCATGAACCAGCATGTCGAGTTTCAAAAGGATCCAGTGAGCCACCTTGGAGGAGTAGGTAAAAAAAACAAAAAACTGCTGATGGATCCACTGCCTGACGGACTGACTGAAGGACATCATTAGGGTTTTTAAAGCTCATCAACTCCATCGTCAACGAGATAAAAACTGCTCGATATAAGCAATGATCTGAAAAACCTGATGGCACAATATTAGTTTTAGAAAATCCATGTAATAAGAGTTGACATAAATACGATCAAGTCTAGCAAATGAAATGCAATTATTAGAACAGCGACACCATGTAAAAGAGTGTGGCGTGAGAGTGCTGGAGTCGCCAAACATCATGTAAATGGTATTTCATAATTGTGTCTGTGAAATGTCACCCAGTACATGGCTGAGGTTCTGGCCCATTCTGGTCTAATGAGGAATTAACCGTGCAATCAAAGTCACCTCCCATAATTAGACAAGTCTGTAGATCTACTGCATTAAGGAAAGTCCTTAAATTGCCAAAAAAAAAAAGAGAGAGACCATAGTTATTTTTGCTTGGAGCATGCACGCTTACAATCATAAACCTGACACTAATTAAATGTAGAAAGTGATAGAGGCAAGATGACCATCGATAATGTTAACAAACTGGAGAGAGGAGGATTGGAAATATTTTTCCCAAGGTAAACATAATACCTGCCTTACATGATAATTACTAAAGAGACATTCCTTTTCATTGAAATGATTTCTACTGAGCCTGAGCTGAACTGATAGCATGAGTCTTTTGTAATAATACTCTGTCAAGGCCATTTACTTGTATACGTTTCCTGACTTGAACCTGGCAGAGCAGATTTCCACCAACATTAATATTTATTGTTCCAATGTTAAGGGTGGTCATCGAGGATGACAGTAACTTCAAAAATAATTAAGAGATGTCAAAATCATTCTTCATGATTTTTTTTTTTTTTTAGCTTTTACAATCTTTTTAAAAAACTTTAATTGATGGCAATGTGCCTGATGAACATTATATGAAACCGTCTTATGCACAATGACTTGTGTACATTCAAGAAAAGGCTGTTAAGCCTGAAAAATAATTTGTTAGGTTAATATTTCCTTTTCCTAAAGGTATTTTAAAGAAAACTAGAAGGGTACTCTTAGACACCGCGACATCTCCAGATATGCCTCCGCCAACATAATTACATCATTATACATACTTGTACCAAGTTTGATTTAAATCCCTGAACCCAGATTCAAAATATTAAATAATTCTGGCTGCCAGACCATGTATCCGATCAGGCTGAAATTTAAAACATATATTCCACATGACTACTAGATTATAATTGTGAAGATTCACATCGATTGAAGAAGCGGTTTAAGAGAAAGACTTTTAAAAAAGAGATTTTCGTTCAATCCAATATGGCTGCCAGACCATGTGACCTATCAATTATTCGTGAACAAAATAGGATCCCCAAGGTTTGGGGAAAATGTGGATTAAGTTTCCTCTCGATCTGGAAAGCCACTCTGGAGAAGCTGAATTTTAAATGTTTATTCTTCAGAAAATCACAGCTGCCAAACCATGTGACCAATGACATCATAGGTGGAGAACTTTTTGTTCCTCATGGATCACTGATCATCCTGTAAAGTTTCACATCAATCTGTTCAGCCGTTTCGGATAAGAACATTTTGGAAGGTTTTATGTTAAAAAAAACATGTCTGCCGACTGAACCACGTGACCGATGGCGTCATACATTTTTTCACCCATACAATTTAGCCGTAGATGACCCTAAACATTTTCATACTGATCGGATAAAGTGTTCGACATATGCAATTATGATGTCATAACAAAGCCACATCACACTTATTCCCCATGTGGAGCACTTCACACGTGCCAAGTTTCAATTTTTTTTTTTTCATGGAGCTGTTTCGGAGATACAGAGGTCCAAAGTATATCCATTTTTCCAACATACAGAGACATGACAGAAGTAAATAGACACCTTAAATTTCTTCATTTCATCTGTATAACACAGTTTTACTCAGTGATTTGTACTAATATTCGACGATTTCTTTGCAGAAACGAGTTCCTGGGTCTTGTACGACAATTAACTATGCCTCGAACCAGGGGAGCACACAAACTTTCCGATTTTCAAAGAGGACGAATTGTTGGCCATTCGGAAGGTGGAGTCAGCCAGCGTCAGATAGCTCAGAACCTTGGCATTCCGCTTTCTATGGTCAATCGGGTGATTGCGCAATTCACCAACGAAGGCAAGGAATCCACAGCTTCCCGTTGTGATCGATCTGGGCCCTCAGAAAGATGTCTTCGAGCTGTCAAGTGGTCCATTTAGAAAACTCCCCATTGCAAAGCAGCAGATGTTGCAGAGGAGGTCCAAGTTAGCTCAAGAACTGCTGTGCGGTACCTTTATCAACTAGGCTACTATGGGAGAACAGCTCAAAGAAAACCTCTTCTTCGACCAGCCAACATTCAAAGGAGAATGAAGTGGGCTGATGAGATGGCCAACAGACCCTTGGAGTTTTGGCAAACTGTCATTTTTTCAGATGAGTCGCAATTTGCTCAATTTTCTGACAGTGGACGCATATGGTCTGGAGACTTCCAATCAAGTTTTCTTTGAACCGATTTCAGCCAACTGTCAACACGGTGGTTTTTCAGTGATGTGTGGGGAGCAATCTGGAGTGCTGGTCGGTCAGAGCTTGTGGAGTGTGTTGGCACATCAACACCATGACACACATTTCTCTCCTTGAGGATAGACTTCTCCCCGTCTTCTCCCACTGGTCAGATTGTCAAAAACAACATTCTATTCATAGAAGATGGAGCTCCTGCCACACTGCAAAAAAGACCAAAGATAGCAGACAGAAAAGGGATCAAGCGACTTCCATAGCCAAGTCAGTCTCCTGAGTGGCTTCGAGTGCAGCTGTGTGCTGTGCATCATTGGTTGACGCGGCTTTTGCCGCGATTGCAGTGTCCCTTACCAGTACATGGTGCTCATTTTGCGACCTCGGAGGATGACAGGCTGAGTCAACCCCTGGTGTATTAATTCAGCGCCCAACGGCTTGAACTAGGATCGGGATCCAAGCCGCCCCTAGCCACTAAGCAACACCAGGCTTTCTCTGAGATAATCCATTGAACACCTCTGGCATATTGGATTGAGCTGTGTGGAAAAGTCCAGGAAAACCAACATCATGGCAGAATTGCTGAACCTTTTGCATGAAGCCTGGGCAGAGATCCACAAGAGAACATTTCAGAACTCGTTAGTTCTGTGCCTGAATAAATTCTTTAAAAGTCATGGTGTTTATTTACTTCTGTCATGTCTCTGTAGCTGCCATACGACGTGACCAATGACGTCATAATTATTAAAATATTCTACATGAGTAATCGTACCTTCGGTGATAATTTTGTATCATTGGATAAGCAGTTGCAGAGAAAACAGAGAAAATTATCATGACACGTACGTCGTATGTACAGACGAACCCGAAAACATAATGCCTCCCGGAGACTTCATCAGCAGAGCATAAACAAACTTTTTTTTTTTGTATACCTTGTCGAGGCTCGTGTGAGAGCTAACATACAACGCACAGCAACGGGGCATGAGACAAGAGGGTGGGAGTGGGAAGGACAAAACAGTGGGGAACAGAGACATTAGGAGATCTGTGGAAGGGAGAGGGATGGGCGGGGAACATCGATGGGAATACAAGATGGACATTACAGGGACTTTCAGGAAGGAAAGCGAGAAATTTGAAGGAGGTGGGCTTGGGTGGATTATCGGGGGTAGAAAAGATCGAGGATTTGGATGGGGGAGGTGGTGGTGACCAGCTGTTTTGGAGGTGGTGATAAGAGGTGGTGGTGAACAGCTGTTTTGAAGGCCTGGAGGGAAGAATGGGATTGAATAGAGTGAGGAAGTTTATTCCAAAGGCGGGGAAAAAGAGGAATGAAGAGTAAGAGTGAAGGTGAGCAGTGATTCGTGATTTTGGTAGTTTTACCAGAAGGGGTTGTTGGCGGACTTGAGCGCCCTGCGGAAATGTGGTGGGACAAATCGCAGAGAGAGCAGGGGGCGAGGCTGGAGAGGAGACGGTAGAAGACAGAAAGACACCGACCAGCCTGCGGTGATTGAGTGAGAGGCCCAAAGACTCAGCCTCATTGTGGGAGATGCCAATGATCCGAAATGCCTTGGTTTCACAGCGTGAAGCCGAGAAAGGTGGGAGGCAGGAGCACCAGCCCGAGGGGAGAGCAGTACTCCATCAGGCTGTGGACGAAATTTTGTCTGTGCAGGTGAAACAGGGCCTTTGTCAGCCAACTCTTTCACTGTATCAGTTTCTGATTATTTTCTTCATCCATCTCAGATTCATCAGAATCAATTTTGTTCATTGGTAACAAATAACACTACCAGGCAAGGCAACACCACCTTAACGATTAATGCACACAGATCTCTACAAACTGCAACGTTAATGTGCCATCCTAGCATGGTATCACCACTTGGTCACGACAGCATCACTGAACCCACTTCACATCAATGCTCCGGTTCATACTCCAGTGCTGCAACGGAGTGGCACTCAACATATCAAACTTTGCCTTAACCAATTAACATTGCCTAAAAACAGCATATCAAACTTATTAAATGTCCACATCAAATTACCTGGGACCGATTCACATCGACCAGACCGTCTCCATATATGTTGTTAAGAATTACCAGTCATGCGTAGCTCGTCAGATATCGCCGTACTTGTGGAATGCACACAGATAGGTGCAGAATGAACTGTGACCTTCATCACTCTGAATCAAATGTCCGCACTAATTTGAAGAGCCATTCACATCGCCGTTACTACAGTGCTGCTATTGTGTGAAGCAGAGTAGATAGCATCACAAACCACTCCATCGCAAAACCACTCCGTCGCAAAACTCTTCAAATCCATAGCCATTTCTACTCCAGTGCTGATGCAGACATTTCCATTGATGTGACGTCAACACTATCAAATGATGCACTCGGGTTGCCTATGTCAAATGGAAAGTGACATCTGACATGATTGAAATGTCCATCACAATAAAGCTGTCTGGTAGTGATAGGATATCTGTCAATTTGTGTCCATCTGATGGTGGATAGACATCTTCCTGTTTACAGGTAGAGACAACAGGTAAAACATAAAGTTTTTAATGGACCCAATGGATGGGCATCTTGAATTAAATCAATTTTCTCATTCCAATTACCTTTTAACACAAAGATGTCTCACCAGATGTTCTGGTAGATCACCAGTGAGTTCTTTCGTGTTCACTGTTGACGGGGAGTCCACATGAGGTGTCCTTGTCGACATTTTCCAAAACATTAACACTCACAATCCGAGCCAAATCATCAGAGGGATTCAATGTTTTTCAACAGCGGGACACACCCATTGGCCATTGCTAATAGTAACAAGTAGGACAGCCTCTGTTGGAGATGAACTGTCCATACCATCGCATGAAAGCATGCTGAATTTGTTAGTTGTCATACCGGTTTGATTCCACGTAAGCTTTGCAATATAGCAACAGTGCCGAGTGGAGTTAGATCACTTCCGGGTTGTTGCGTCACGTGATTTTGATTTCGTTCGATGTACAGTATGTACCTACTCTTTGCAGAACGTTAGAGCTACCGAAGCAGTTTCTTGGAAAGGTGATACAAGGTAGTTTGCCTTTGCTTTCCAGTATTGTTTGTCTGTGCTCCACTTTTTAAATGCCGAGTGTCAAGAAGGAAGCGGAACATACCATTTTTGGCCAGGGTTTGGAACCACCGACCTACTAGACCAGTGTTTCTCAAGGTGGGCGTGGCAATATTTTGGTGGGGCATGAGGATTCAGAATTAATGAATCAATATATGATCCTTTCATAGCTTTGCCTTTTGAATACATATGTAGTATATACTGTAGTGTCTCCAATCATGGTGGGGCGTACGATTTTTTGAAAATCAAAGTGGGGCGTGGGACAAAAAGGTTGAGAAACCTGTACTAGACTCAGAGGGATGCTCTACCCATTACGCCGCCGAGTCTTGTTGCCAACTCATAGTCCTGTGTGTTTTTTTTCTGTGCAACAGCATTATCAGGGATTGTTTTCCTTTTCCTTGAAAAAAAAGTGTGAAGTAACGTTTCGGTGCAAATTAATTATAAAAGATTTAAGGGGTTGCAAAATAGCCATCGTATGCCAAATTTGTGAGCAGCCAAATTATTATCAGTCCTCTACCTCTGTAGGACAATAAGCTGGACAATCTTTTCCAACCACTAAGGGTGTGAGAAAATTAATCAAGCAACTGATCCCAGTTCTTCAAATAAAGGTCTCATTCCCGCAAAAAACACCGAGATGCTTAACACCATCATACGTCCACGCAACGCATTAGGCAAAGAAGGTGCGATAAATGAACCTGAAGGACCAGGGCCAAGGTTTTACTCTTTCCCCAATTAACAGTGGCAGAAGATGCAAGATTGAATTCATGCAGAGCAGTTGTAAGGGCAGTAATGTCTGACTGAGTGTTATCAACTACACAGAGATCGTCAGCATATCGAAGCACCTTAACAGGATTAACAAAAGGTACCACGAAAAAAACCAGAAAGTTTATGGTGTAAATTAATCAGCAAGGGTTCAATAGAAAGAGAATACAAACACCCAGACGGGGGGGGGGGGGAAACCTGTCTAATACCTCGACGAGCAGGAAGTTAAACACAAACTGTTATTAACATTCACGAAACGAAAATTATTGTAATGCAGCAATTTAATGCAAGAAATAATGAAAGAACCAAATTCCAAACCCCTGACAACTGTAAATGAAATCACAAACACAAAATGTGTTCAACATCAATCTACCAAGGAATACAAAAGACTGATCTTGAGATACAATGTGTCCAATTAATTAGAGTCTTTAAGCGATCGGAAACTTGGACAGCATTTTGTAGTCCACATAAAGTAAAGAGATCGGGTGCCAGTTTTCAATAACTTGAAGGTCTCCTTTTTTGGAGATAAAGGATATAATAGTGTGTCTGCTACTCAAAGGTAGCTAACAAATTGTATGCTTTCTAAAAAAAAGAACAGTTAATAAATGTGGACCCAGAAAATCTCAAAAGGTTCTGTATAATTCCACTGGCAAACGATCTAATCCAGCAGCTCCTCCACTACCATCAACCCATCCAGGAACAGCCAAGTGAGCCTTACAGAAAAATTTCTGCAAGAATTCACTTCTCCAGACAGGTAGATAAAAGAAAGAGAAATAAACAAAAGGCAGAAATTAAAATATGAATTTGAGAAATGTGAAAAGTAGAAAGAAATGTGAAAGGAGCAAAGATGTCGGAATCTATCCGGACAGATAGATTTCAGCAGTTACTCCAGGTTCAAACGCAGCACATGTACAAACAACCAGAAGTCCACACAGCATAAGGATATAACCAGCATCCACACGCTCAGTCAGTGGGGAAGCACAGTCCACACAGCATCAGTCAGTGGGGAAGCACAGTCCACACAGCATCAGGATATTGCTGCAAAAGGTGCTTCCACCAGGTACTAAGGGATCGAATACTTTTACAACCAGTGAATTTTGATTTGTACATGTGTTTTGCAGGTATTCTGATATGTAACTCCAACTATAACACTGTTTCGTTTGATCTCTTCAGTTACAAATAAAAAAGTTCTTTTGGAAAAATTGTTTCCACATCTATCTTCTAATATAATATTATATATACAGTATATATTGTTACGGCTGTGGAAATTCGCAACACCATTCAGGTCCCGTAGGTGAGGTATTTCTGAAGTACATGTATAGTTAGCCAAACCCGTTGTTTAGAGGGAATTAATATGATTCATTCGGGCTGCGACACTTTGAGTCAGTCGTTTTTTGTCCTATCTTTATTTTGAATCAACGCCATAACCATCAAACCACCACCAAAAACCCTCCACCACCCTCACCTCTCCTGCTACGGCCATTCCGCACCCACCTGTGAACACTGAGCGTCGGGCTGTCTTGGGCTCGTTCCGCGATACGCACCGAGCCGTGAGTGCAAATAGCGGCCTTTCCGAGAGAGAATTCGGATCAGGAATGCTACACGCCCACTTCTGATCCGTCAATCAGCAAGCGCGGAGCGGCTTGGCCCGCCTCCAGGCGCGTCTGTGTGGAATCCATATATGAAAATTCGGATCAGGAATGCTACACGCCACTTTACATCTGGCCAATGGCGAGCGTGGCTCCACCCCTGAGCTCATCCTGATCCGGAAATCTGCTATTGGTTCTTCTGCCGGCGATAAAACGCCGAGCGCACGGCAGTAGGCAGTCGAGTCGGGTGCAGAGAGGAGAGGAAGGCAGAAGCAGAGAGTTTTGGCAGAGTCATCGGGCGGAGTGTGGCAGCGGCGGCGTGTGTAAGGAGAATTGTGGAGGAGGCCAAGGAGCTCGGTCCGAGGCAGGGAAGACGCGGTCGGCGACGAGTCGCGGGGGATCGCTCGTCGCGGGACCAAGCAGCAAGCCATTCTCCTCCCCAGGGCATCAACAATCCCCCCTCTTTCCCCCGCGCTGAAAGAGTGCCAAAGGGGGCCCCGTTCCACCCCACTCCAAGCGGTGCAACGAACCCGCGAAGGAGAACGAAGTTGGGGCACCGCCGCGCAGCGCCATTTGCGGCTCGTCAAAAGGACGCGGGTAGGACCCCCCCGGTCTCGCGGACCTGGCCGCTCCTGCAGGTCCCGCGCAAATATGGCCTACAGGCCGTCTGCCCCCTTGCCTATGAGGGTGGCTTCTTGCTTTTGAGTAACTGTGTGTTGGCGCCGTCCTAAAGTAGAACTGTTATAAGTGTTGCCATGTGTACGCGTATTCGGTCGTAGCTCTGCATGTTGTTTTTGTTTAAAATTGATATATGTGCATTTGTGATTACTGTATGACTATATGTGTGCTCTCCGTGTGTCGTGTAAATAAAGTGCTTGTGTTGAATTGTTCCCCGTTTCGCTGCGTCCTTTCCTTTGTTGAATCTCCATCTTGCTTCACGTAAAGGGTTCGTAGTGGGCTTGATACGCCCGATAATTAATTGGAACCGTTGAGGCCGACGATAACACCGCTCGTTATCCGATAGCACGGAACGGACCGCTTAAGCGACCCGTGTCCGGAGTCGACCTGCGGCGAGGTGCGATCGCCCGGTTTACCATCCGCGTGGGTACTTAGGTAGGTCGAGTTTGGCGAACAACCCTATCCCACGCGGGTGGCCGATTGGCACGATCGTGGTGAGGTCGAAAGGCCCACCCGTGACTGGCTCCGGGCGATAGTTCCCGGAGGGTCACGACAGAATTGTCCGTCCGGTGGGCGAGACGTGCCGCGATTCGAGTCACGTGGCCGTTATATATATATTGTTACGGCTGTGGAAATTCGCAACACCAGGAAGGGCCCGT
>CM068965.1:77242940-77253506 GCA_035128595.1 Eptatretus atami | reverse complement strand
GAAATAATCTTCATACAGGTAGCTTCTGATGGATAGCATTTGTTGACTTCGTACCAATGAATTGAGAGACGAATGAATTAATAGTTCTTTGCATTATCGAGGGCCAATTTTACCGCGCTTTTCAGTAGAATGACTTCATTCATTGCAACGAGTGATGTAAGCCAACAGAGCAACCGAACTCAGTGATCTTGATATTATCTGAAAGTACATGCTTTCAGCTTTCATTTGGTACATAACATGAAGCGCTTTTCACTCAAATTAAAATTGACCTCTGGGACCGTTTCTCGTGAATTGCCCCTCAGCGGTATAGTCGCTGGAGCTATCTTTTTTTTTCCTTGAAATGATTTTTCATCAACCTCTGTCACAACAGGAACCCAACGGGTTCACGGGTCGTCTAGTCCTTACTATAATTCACAGACCGGTCTTTGTGTTTGTGTGTTTGGCGCGTTACTCCTCCTGCAGTTATGGTCCAATTACATCCAGATTTGCTACAGAGGATCAGCATGACCAAATTAATGTATAGGGGTGTTTTTATCTTTGCCGAGGTCTTGTGAGTTTGTGTGTGGGGGGGGGGGGGGGGGGGACAAAATTCTCTATATAAATGTGTATCATGTAGCGCACCCTCCAGGTGGGCGAGGGTATTACAAGTCCCCACCCTTTACGGTACACGATTCCTGTCCCAACGCTTTCCAGTGCAGTGAGTGCAAATAAGGATAATAACATAACCCCACCCCACCTCTGGCTGCTCCTGCACGGAGCAGGTGCTTCTCGATTCGGAATTCATCGAATTGTGGCATTATGGTTGGGGGTTGAATACTTTTGCAGGCCACTGTAGCTAATACTGGGTAAAAGCTTTTATCGTTTCCATAATTTTTCTTTTTGTTGTCGATGCAAAGAACATGCATTTTCCATCGTGCATACCCTTGAATTTAAATTAATATTCGTAATTATTGAAGGCAAACTGATAATAAAATTGGACTTGTATCTCAAAATTACTTTCAAGATGCTTGTCATCCTCAACGGGTTAAAGAAACAATTACCACTCAGCTCATGAGCCATCAGTGGAGTGAGTTTCTTGCAGGAGTGTGATGCCAGATTTGTTACACTCAACAAACTAGCTGTTTAATTTGCACTTTATGAAGACAGGTGCAACCACCATTAACTCATTTACAAAGGGTCACCAACAAGGGTTACATCAATCACGATCTCTGGGTATCTTTCCGAGCAAGACTCAGAAATTTCCTTAAATGGTGAAGTTGAGGATCCATAAATTATATCGAAATTATCATTCTAGCCACGAGAATGAAATACTCGAGATCAGAAAAATGGTCTTTCAGTTTGATACCCTTTTTCCAAAAACCTTTATGCAAGAAGACAGGAGAAACAGATGAATCAACCTCAAGGTTGCGAGAGGGACATCACCGCAAGTGACACTAAAGGCCAACACAACAAGGATGTCCCATCAGACTCATATCCCATGCTAGCAATCAAACGTTCCTGCTGCTCTTCAGCGGCAATTTGATAAGTTGCCACAGGTACAATCACCTCTAAATTACAATCAATTTGTTCATCCGGTGCTTCAATTTTAACTGTAGCAACTGTACAAGGGGGCTTTTTTATAAGTAGGAACAGCAGTTTCTTGAGTATTATGAGTTGTAGTACAAGGACCATGAGGTTACAACTAGGCTCACGAGATGAATCGGTGGAAATGGGTTGAGGTAACTGTTCAACGGGCATGGTGTGTGTGTGCTGTGATAAGCTTGCATATTAGAAAGGGGCCTTTTAGGTTCTGCATGACCATATGCCTGGTGTTGGCTTAATGGTTAGGGTGGTGGGCTTTGGATCCTTGGGTCCTGAGTTCAAATCCCGCTCAGCTGTTGAATTAATACCAGGTGGGGTTAACTCGGCCTGTCATCCTTCCGAGGTCGGCAAAATGAGTGCCAGCATGCTGGTATACTGTGTTGGAGTGGCGACCCATCCAGTATTGTGCCCAATAGCCAAGGAGACTGCTTAGGCAGCACCAACGCTCTGCACAGAGTATGGTCCCAATCTCCTCCTCTCTCCTCATGACCATCAATTAAGCGCTTCTGTGATTTACTTCGGTTGAGAACAGTGAAACCAGCGACAGCATGACTGGTCTTTGCTGGATAAGAATTCTGTGAAGGAGGAGATTCCTGTCCTTCAGGTTGCACGGTGTCCTCATTACCTCCATCATCGAGGGTGGATAGAGCTTGTTTTCACCCCCTTTCTGCTTGTCTGTTTGTTTGTGAGCAGGATATATTCAAAATTTTATCGACGGATTCGGACAAAACTTGGTGGACAAGTTGAGAGTGTGACAAGGACGAATTGAGGAGATTTTGATGATGATCCGTATCCGGATCCGAAAATTTTTAAAGTGATTCTTCACCATTGAGGGATAGGGCCAAAAACTATATCTAGCACGATATCTCAAAAAGTTATTGACGGATTTGGATGAAACTTGGTGAACAGGTTGGGTGTGTAACTAGCAATAATTGCTGCAATTTTGGTAAAGATCTGTATCTGGATCCGAGAATTTTCTAAGTGATTCTGCACCATTGAGAGATAGGACCAAAAACGAGATACAGCATGTCTCAAAAAGATGTGCACGGGTTCTGACAAAACCTGGTGGATGTGTTGAGTTGGTGTCAAGAACAAGGCAATTAGATTTTGGTTCAGGTCCAAATGCCGATCCTGCCTATCATTGGGATACAAAATGTAAACTGTTCAGCTTGGTGCACTACCGAGTGCCTTTCTGGTTTGACACTAAATTAGCCTCTGGAAGATTATCTGGACACTCCCTTCGTGGATGTCGAAATTGACCATAGTGCCAAGAATAAATGATGATCCTCCCCTGCAAACACTGCAGTAAACCAAATACAGGGTGACATTTCTGTGGGTAAAGAGCTCTCTTTAATCGCTCATGAATATGGCAACATTGAACATGATGATGACTTAGTCAGAAGGCCCTGCCGCTAGGCCCAGAACCTGCCCACACCAGAGAGAAGTAAATCAGGTGACAGATTGCCTATTCCATGAGCCGAGACCATGTACAAAAATAAAAATAATAAAAAAGTACTGGCTGTGTTAAAACAACCAGTTGTGGTGTGGTGGTTTCCCACAGGGCAGGTGTATGCATCTAGTGCTGAAGTAAGGTGAGCTGTGGTTTACCACTCCTTGCTTTTAGCTATGGCTGCCAGATACAGCAGGTGGTCTATGAGCGAAAAGAACGCTGAGTGTGTCAGTCCTTCCTTCCGGTCCATAACCTCTACCCTCGCCAAGACTTCTCGACTACCTCCTCACGATACGCCATGGTAACAGTGCTCTTGAGGGCACTGGTTAAATGTCTGGAGGATCTCAAAGTAAGTTGGTGCCCAAGAGGTGTAGTGTGCATGGTCCTCCGATGTGAGGACATGCTTTTGCACTCACCAACCCAACTTGGGCAGGTGTAGCTCTTTAGCGCTGGTAGGCAGTCCACCTAGGAGAAGGAAACTCTGATTACAAATCCCCCTGCTGCCTTGTAGGGTGTGTCTCTTGGAGACAAAGGTTAGGCCGACAAAGGCTAGTTTTACGCTTAAGAATTCAGTGAGACATTGGATCCCTTCATGTGTAATTTAGAAGGTGGCCCCAATACCATGTTTCTTTACGGATCCATCTATGGTGATCCACAGGCCGAAGTAACTATGGAGCAATTGGAGGAGAGAGCTTCCTGAGCTGTGCGAAAGGCACTGTTGAGATCCTTTGTCCAATGAATCCTATGTTGGGACTGTCAGCCGGCAGCTGCTTCATTGAGTGGGGACAGTGTACTCGAGTATCTGGGAATGACAGGCCAAGACTTTGTACGCCCTGGTGAACGATCTCAAACCACAGACGTTTTTGGGTGGCGATGCAATGGTGCCATGCCCACACAGTACTCCCTTGATGCCAAATCTATCCTAAGACCATGGTGGATGTGGGTCAATAACGGTCTTTGTTACAGAAAGGTCGGGTGGGCGGGTGGGGGGTTGTTTGTTTGAAGAGCCTGTAAGAGTAATCTCCAGTTTACGAACAGGTTGTTGATACTTTCAGCAATGCAACAGAGATAGTAAGCGAGTTTAGCCAGACGTCTTCTTCGAGTGAGTGACCAAGCATGCGACACATCAATTCTTTGAAAGCAGTTTCCAAGAACGGCGTGCCCATGGCTGACCATGAGTAGATGCGGATGCCACAAAATGGTGTGGACACAACAGTATTTCATTGACTCCCTTGATAAGGGAATCAGAACGTGTGAGTAAGGTCTCTGGTGACGATGTATTTCCATTTCCCAATTTGTTGCAGTGTTGGATCCACTTCCGGTATGAATGACGGTGGGGTTTGGAGTACCATCCGATGTCCACGAATGCCGAAACCAGTTCAAAGCCTCAACTCGGTTTGTTGGTGAGAAATGAAGGGTTGAGGTACTCGACGGTAATGCCTGCATCCTCTGCGCGAACGAACACACCAATTCCCTCAGGCCATTGGACTTCTAACTGAGTTTGTCCCAGGAATATTGGGGATGCATCCTTTGTCTTGTGGAGCTTGGACAGGATCCATATTCACAAAAGCTTGAAATGGGCCAGAAGTACCTTTGTAACCTTTGGGTTTTGGGTCAAAAGCATCATCGTATTTAGTGAGTAGGAACTGAAACTAGTCTATCATATCCTTGGGAAAGGTGTTGTCCAGATCAGGCTGAACAGCATTGGAGTGACTGGCTAGTTTATTTTGAAGGGGATGGGAGTGGTTGGTATTGTTTGGGGTCTTTGCCATTTCTTCATGGGGTTCAGAAGGAATTAAGACTTGGCGAACTTGAGAGGTGTTCATGACACTTAACAGCGTGAGGATCATTTGTCATATTAGGAATACAGATCTTGCTCAACACACTGGGAAACATGCAGACAGCTAACTTACAGACATCTTACAACCTGGGTGACTATTCAAGCGAGGTTCCAAGGCACAAGTGTAATCAGATGGGAATAGGGTGGCTCGATCACATTTGATCTACGGATAAGCCCGCTTCCACGACACCCTCCACCATACTTTCTTGTAAAACAAAAGCGACAACATTCTTACTCACTCTCGATGCTGCGAGGACATTCTCAGCTCCAGTAATTTCACCAACAGGAATAATAATGGCTTTGACCGGCACGTGGGCCGGAGGAACAAGAGAGGCCATGCTTCCAGCTTAACGAACAAAACACAGCACCACAAGCATGAACGCTAGTCATGCCGGGCCGTGATTAAAGCAAACAGCAGATGGAAAAAATATATATACAGTGGGGAGAACAAGTATTTGATACACTGCCGATTTTGCAGGTTTTCCCATCTACAAGCACCGAGAGGTCTGTAATTTTTTATCATAGGTACACTTCAACTGTGAAAGACGGAATCTAAAACAAAAATCCTGAAAATCACATTGTATGATTTTTAAATAATTAATTTGCATTTTATTGCATGAAATAAGTATTTGATCACCTACCAACCAGTAAGAATTCCGGCTCTCACAGACCTGTTAGTTTTGTCTTTAAGAAGCCCTCCCATTCTCCACTCATTACCTGTATTAACTGCACCTGTTTGAACTCGTTATCTGCATAAAAGACAGCTGTCCACACTCAATCAATCAGACTCCAACCTCTCCACAATGGGCAAGACCAGAAGGCTGTCTTAGGACATCAGGGACAAAATTGTAGACTTGCACAAGGCTGGGATGGGCTAAAGGACAATAGGCAAGCAGCTTGGTGAGAAGGCAACAACTGTTGGCACAATTATTAGAAAATGGAAGAGTTCAAGATAACAGTCAATCTCCCTCGGTCTGGGGCTCCATGCAAGATCTCACCTCGTGGAGCCTCAATGATCATGAGAAAAGGTGAGGGATCAGCCCAGAACTACACGGCAGGACCTGGTCAAGTACCTGAAGAGAGCTGGGACCACAGTATCAAGAAAAACCATAAGTAACACACTACGCTGTTATGGATTAAAATCCTGCAGCGCACGCAAGGTCCCTCTGCTCAAGCACAGCATGTCCAGGCCCGTCTGAAGTTTGCCATGATCCATCTGGATGATCCAGAGGAGGAATGGGAGAAGGTCATGTGGTCTGATGACACCAAAATAGAGCTTTTTGGTTTAAACTCCACTCGCCGTGTTTGGAGGAAGAAGAAGGACGAGTACAACCCCAAGAAACACCATCCCAACCGTGAAGCATGGAGGTGGAAACATCATTCTTTGGGGATGCTTTTCTGCAAAGGGGACAGGACGACTGCACCGTATTGAGGGGAGGATGGATGGGGCCATGTATCGCGAGATCTTGGCCAACAACCTCCTTCCCTCAACAAGAGCATTGAAGATGGGGCGTGGCTGGGTCTTCCAGCATGACAACGACCCGAAACACACAGCCAGGGCAACTAGGAGTGGCTCCGTAAGAAGCATCTCAAGATCCTGGAGTGGCCTAGCCAGTCTCCAGACCTGAACCCAATAGAAAATCTTTGGAGGGATTCTGAAAGTCTGTGTTGCCCAGCGACAGCCCCGAAACCTGAAGGATCTGGAGAAGATCTGTATGGAGGAGTGGGCCAAAACCCTGCTGCAGTCTGTGCAAACCTGGTTAAGAACTACAGGAAACGTCTGATCTCTGTAATTGCAAACAAAGGTTTCTGTACCAAATATTAAGTTCGTTTTTCTGTTGTATCAAATACTTATTTCATGCAATAAAATGCAAATTAATTATTTAAAAACCATACAATGTGATTTTCAGGATTTTTGTTTTAGATTCCGCCTTTCATAGTTGAAGTGTACCTATGATAAAAAAAACTACAGACCTCTATCGTGCTTTGTAAGTGGGAAAACCTGCAAAATCGGCAGTGTATCAAATACTTGTTCTCCCCACTGTATATATTCTCTGTCAACTTGAGGAAAAGAAAACAAAATACAGAGGGAGGAGGATGAAGACAAGATGAAGGGAATAACAGACCTGCAGCACCAACCTACGCAGATACATGATATCGCGAGACATACGCACAGGAAGAGAGGGAAGGAGGGAGTGGAGGAGGGGGGTGAGAAAGAAAGAGAGAGAGGGGGGGGGAGAGAGAGCAAATTGAGAGAGGGGTGGAGTGAGACAGAGAGGAAAGGGGTGAGAGGGAGGGGTGAAAAAGAGAGAAGGTAGGGGGGGTGGGAGAGAAGAAGTCGAGAGGGGGTAGGAGAGAGAATGCAGGGGGTAGGTGAGAGAAGGCGAGGTGAGGGAAAGAGAAGGCGAGGTGAGGGAGAGAGAAGGTGAGGTGAGGGAGAGAGAAGGCGGGGTGAGGAAGAGAGAGGGCGGAGAGGAAGAGAAAGAGAGGACAGTGGAGGAGTAAAGGAAGAGAATATGGGTGAGGGGGAGAGAATGGATGAGAGAGGGGGAGAGAGGATGGGGAAGGGACAGAGAGGATTGGGGGAGGGACAGAGAGGATGGGGAGGGACAGAGAAAGGGAAGGGAAAGGTGGGGATGGAGAGCGAGGGTGAGAGAGAGGGCGGAGGAGGGAGAGAGAGGGCGGGGAGGGAGAGAGAGGGCGGGGGAGGGAGAGAGAGGTGGGGTAGGGAGGGGAAGAGAGGTTGAGGAGAGTGAGGGAGGGAGAGAGAGAGGATAGGAGGGAGAGAGAGAGTGGGGGAGGGAAAGAGAGGGGGTCGGGAGGGAAAGAGAGAGGGCAGGAATGGAGAGAGTAAGGAGGGGGAGAGAGAGAACAAGGAGAGAGTGAGAGTGTGGGGGGAGGGGAGGAAGAGAGAGGGTGGGAGGGAAAGAGAGAGGGCAGGGATGGAGAGAGCAGGGAGAGAGTGAGAGCATGGGGGGGGGAGACAGGGAGGAGTGGATAGGAGCAGAGGATGGGGGGGGGGGGGAGAGGTAGTCCTGCAGCCTCATGAAGATAATGTTGAGACAGCCGCACGTGATCACAAAACGTCTATTTTGCGGTTACATTTTTAATGTCCATTTGAGAAAGCGTCACAATTGCATTCCATTGGGTGTGATTTTTATTTTCCTCCCTGTTCCTCTCCCTGGGGAAGACATGAATGTCAGCAGTCCAGGGATGGCGTGTCTTCATGCAGCTTCGGTCCATTATCCTGCGTGTGCCGCCAATGAACGAATCCTCCCTCAATCGCCTCCTCCACGTGACTTTTGGGTGGTTGTAACCGCAACTCGCCGCATACACGTTTTCAGCTTCAGATCAGCCTCTTCATTACCAGCTCTTCCGCATCGAAATTGTGTATCTCCGCAAACCGCCGTTATCCCTAAACTCGGGAGCAACAAAATATTGTACGTCATAATATAATAAAACGTCATATATAAATCGAGCAAATTGGGTGCATCCTTGGAGGAGTTCTGAAGCCGATATGTAGTAGGTGAAGGAGGAGAGGAAGGAGAGCCCAGATATATATATATATATATATTACATTCGACACACAAAGAGCAGCATCTGGCAACGGATGACCATTCTTCCAATTCTTCAGTTCCACCTGCCCGTCCATATGTCCGCTTGTTGTGCAGGAGTGCGGATTGTATCTTACACCTTTCAAAATGCCTCAACTGTATCCGTGTACGGTGCAAATATCAGAAGGAATTCAAAGAGCATCCAGTAAAGAGACGTACACAACCGCCGCCACAATGAGATCTGTGCCGCACACCTGCCACACACCTGCCCGGATTGGGCGGCGTCCCAAGCTCGGCACCGTTTCATTTTCCACAGTCACAGCAGCGTTGATTGCGTCGTTCATGATGTGACAAATGTTTGCATCGAAATAATTTGTAACGTTTGGCAAGCAACAGCCGCACCTCCCGCCAAGCTGACTGCGTGTGGGACAAAAAAATTGCTGTGGACACATTTAACAAAGAAAATGATTTCCAGCTCCAGATCCACTCTTTGGAGCAGCGAATGCACTTCAGCAGCGGCTTATTAGGGGTTTGTGTGCGCTTTATTTAACGTGTGCGTCCGTTTGATATCGCACAATCCCGTGCTGCGGGCGATGAGTCCGTGCCATACTCCACGGAGCGAGTTACCTGCCTTGAGCGACCGCCAGCCTTTTGAAAGGACTAAAAAAGTATGGGTGGTCGCTCATTTATACACCATATACAGTATCCTGATGACCATACATGCCCGTCTCAGTATGGCAATGATATAGCAGAGAAATTCGCTACATGTACATCATGAGTGCCAATACTTCTTGAGCAGCATCATACGAGGCATGAAAGGTGCGTGCAGAGCGCACACAATGCTGTGATGTCTGGAAGAAAAAACAAATAAATAAATAAACGACGATGCCCATGGACCGTATTCAGACAGCATCCTGATGAAAGAGATAAAGAAAGTTAAAACAGTCTGGATTGTATAAGGTGCGATTTAGATGTAACTGGAGGAACCCGGCGCACGGATATGTGAATGGGTAAGTGGAGCGCCGAGCCGCGAAGCACGTAAGTCGTCCGAGAGATAGACCCGGTGATCGCACCAAACAATAAGTGTATATCTATATATCATATATATATATATATATATAATATATTAATAATATATATATGTGAGCAACATATAAACACGGCCGACAAAGCATCGTTTAGCAGGTGGTACGCCTGAAAGAACCGTAGGTGCACGTCTCATGATGGCAACGATGTACGTAGGTGCACGAAACCAATTACCGACGTCCGTGTTTGTGTTTCTGTCTATATACCCTTCAAATCAAATAAATAATAGCAAGAATGCGTCTTATATACATACAGAGTAATATATATATATATATATATATATATATATATATATATATACATCTGTATGTATTTTTACATATACAAACATATACCCACACACATACATATATATTGTTATTACGGTTCTAGGAACAGTATGCATTTCAAACGTACAGCTGCCCCAAAGTTAGTTATGCCGTTAAGTATATGTGTAGACAGAACCCCTCCTTGTGTGTAGTGGGAAAATGAAGGGTGCGTTGCGATGTTTTTTTAGTTCGGTTAATAAATCATATATATTCCCCTCTTATGGAACCACGCACGGGTACCGTCCTAGCGCTTGCAGCCCTCGGTTTCGCTGGCCACAGCGTACCACTGTCCACCCGCTGTCTACAGAGACTCGTTTTTCCGAGGCAAAATCTCCATGTTCGCTGTTCCAGTTCCTTCTCGGCTTCCCCAAACGTACGCAGTATAGCTGCACCGTCATTCACCTTACCCAAACACGCGTGGAGTGGGCGGGCCTCGCCGGTGCCTTGCCGAGGCCCCGCCCAGAAAGGGCGGAGTCCATAGGAGGCCCGTCCAATCAGGGCAGACAGTGACGTCAGTTTTGACCAAGGCCCCGCCCCGCTGAGAGAGGTTGATGGACTACGAAGTCACCCTCTGAGACGCGCGTTCGTGGGAGTTCAGTCAAAAGGCTCAGTTCAGTTCTGCATCCACTGGGGCGTTCGTTGGAGTTTTGCTGGAGTCTTGAGTTCGGTGTTCGACAAGGATTGACAGACTGAGAGCTTTTTCACGAGTCTGTGGGTGGTGGTGCATGGCCGTTCTTTGTTGGTGGA
>CM068965.1:77187144-77201571 GCA_035128595.1 Eptatretus atami | reverse complement strand
AGATGTCACAAGAGTGCAGGAACATAAATAAATATATTACAAGACCAAGAAATAATGTGAAAGAAACCAGAAGTTGTGGCATGTTACTTGCCAGTTACAGGCCTAGTGGGATTACGTCAAGGCAGTTTTGTTTTTTTCTTTGCAAGATCGAGGCGATAGACAGCAAGAAAGGACAGTGGGGCAACAGTTGGACACAATAAGCAAGGCAATGAACAAGCAGAAGGGGAGGAAGCAGGAACCTGCAAGTAAGCATGTTGGGCTAAACAGGGTCAATGGGGACAAAAAAGATTGCAGGTAAGAATGGGGGATAACATGAGATGGCAGTGCATCGCCTTCATGAAACCCTGGAAGGAAGAGTGGGATTAAACAGCCTCGGGAAGGTGGTGCGCAGTCAGCCTTGATTCTGGAAGTTTAATCAGGAGGGGGTTACTCGAAGAATACATACATTCTGGAGTTGCCTCAGGCCATCCCCCTTCTATACCAATGAACCCTTCAACCCCAAATGACCCTACACCCCCAAGTACTCCCCTTTTCAAGGTTATTGTGATTATTTATGCCCCTTCTCCCTCACCCCTTTTTGTTTGTTACAAGTCGGTTGGTTTGTTCGTTCGTTTTCTATTTCCTCTTGCTCTGTTGCAGCTTGTTGATCCCCATGTGTTCTACTCCCCTCCCCTCAATCTCATTTATATTATGCTGTTTGTGTTTCCCCCTTTCCATTTTGTTCTGTTCTCTGTCTCTGTCTCTGTCTCTCTCTCACACACACACACACACGAGCCTGGACCATGTAAACAAAAGAAAAGCTTTCTGGGGAGGATCAGAGGCCTGAGAGAGCAGAGGAGGCCACCGACCTGGACAGCAGGAGAGGTGATTCAAAAACCCAGAGACCACCAACCTACCTGCAATGTCAGAGCAGCAGAAATAGTGTTTTGGTCTCAAACAGTTCTCCAAAATATATTTTAAAAATAAAAACATCACACCCACAAAAATAACAACTTGATCTTCTATGTCTGCACACCAGCACTTCAACCTCAGCTAACGCATGCTGAACAAAGGGACAGACAGGAATAGAGAGGCAAATTTATAGACAGGATGTTGGTAAAAGCGGCATTTGGAAGGAAGACACAAAATGACTTAAAATTGCATAAATTGGCGATGGGGAAAATAAACAGATATACAAAACAGCTGTGCATACATGCATCGGAAAAGAGCAGAAAGAAGCCCAACCTAGACAGTTCTGAACTAACCAGTTCCGGTCAAAAAAAATGCGACACTTTGTTTGCTATATGAGCCATGAAGGCACTGCAAAGCAAAGTGAAGGGTACATCACCTGCATGGAATGACAGACTATTTGCCATACATATGGATCAAGAAAATAAATATAATAAAACTGGACAGTTCATAGAACACTTTACCCCACACAGTCTTGAGAAAAAAAGACATGGGCGGCAAATGTCATTGGTCGAGATGATGTAAAATGCCGTCATATTTTGTCCCAGTACTGCTAAACGAAAGGTTTTTGAAAGTGCCAATAAGGTGATTTGTGTTGTACAGTGCTAAAGTATTTAATTCAATTGAAATTAAATATATATATATATATATATATTTTAAAGGTTGTAGAAAAAACAAGTCTGCAGACGGCGATGGTTCACGAGCAATGTACACGGTTCGCATTTTTTATTTTTTGACCTTTGAGGGGACGCCACGGGCAAACTGGCGGGAATCGGGAAAAACGTAAATGATGAAAGTTGTAGTACTCGAAGAGCACTACTTAGATACCAACTTTCATTTGAAACAGTTGAAAACCCTAGGAGCTCGATGCCCAATTTATTGATTTTTTTGACATTTTCTAAGTTCGTGACCTTGTGACCTTGACCTTGGGACGAAAATGAAAAATCGAGCTCCGTGGGGCTATGCGGGTGCCATTGGGCTAACCAAATACCGAAACCCCTGCTAGATTCGACAAACCCCCTCGGAGAAGATGTAACTTGAAACCGGCGACCCCCTAAAAACACATGTTTTTTGGGCGTGGCTCCACCCATAATGGCGCAGCACGCCCATTCTCAGGAAAACACAACTAGATCATGATATAAACCTCACACCCAAATTTTATCAGGATCGGATCAAAACCTACGGAGCTATGCTCGGGACAGACAGACAGACAGACAGACACACCCATAACAAATATAGTGGTCACTTACTGACTCGTGAACCAAAAATAAGCTTTTCGGAGGTTTTCCGTTGATGCAGCATCTCTTACACCAACTTATTCAACACGTTACATTAGTTATTGGTGCCTGTTTGTGTTTATGATTTATGACATCCTTAAAAACAGTAAGTTTCCTGTTTGGAATGATTTGAAATTTTGTTTCACTGCCAGACAGGTAGACAGAGTTAAAAAAATTATCTCACTCCTCTCTGCACATGTGCGATCAGGACAAATTCAGAGCCAAGGCACTGATAAACTACAGGTTCGTTTTCTGAGTCATGTTCCGATTCATTTTCAAAATATAACATTCAATTGAAATCAAGTTGTTCCTCGATCATAAACTGAGGTTTGTAGACAGACAAAAAGACAGGAAGACAGACAGACATTCAGAGTAAACCAAGTGCTTAACCCCGCTTTTTGCTTTGCACATGCAGGGTCAAAATAAATTGTCAAGTGAAAGAACAAAACACACTGAACTAGAACGGCACTCGGGAGAGCACATACCTCCGCCAGGATGAATAAGTTTTGTATCCCACTGATGGGCCAGATGTGGATTCGGACCTGAACCAAAAACGAATCCACTTGTTCTTGTCACCTCACCAACTCATCCACAAACATTTGAAATAGCATGCTATACATAGTTTTTGGCCCCATCTTTCAACGGTGAAGAATCAATCAGAAAGTTAAAGAATTATCGGATCCGGATGTTCACTAAAATCGAATCAATTCTCCCTGGTTACACACCAAACCTGTCCACCAAGTTTTGTCTGAATCCGTCCATAACTTTTTGAGATATCGTGCCCGACATCGTTTTTGGCCCAATCTCTCAATGGTGAAGAATCACTTTCAAAATTCTCGCATCTGGATCTGGATATTCATAAAAATCTAATCATCCATCCACAACTTTTTAAGATATCCCGTTCAGACAGACAGACAGGGGTGAAAACATAACATTTGTCCACCTTTGATGGCGGAGGTAACAAATGGTTTACAGAGTTTCCAGATTATTGCACAAGTTCAAGAGCTTTCCTCATGAATGCATGAGTAATAGTCAGAATCGAATCCAATTTTCCCATGTTAATTTGCTGATTGCCTGCCAATGCTTTTGTATGTAAAACCGGAGGGGAGAATACACTTGGAACAAATATCATCATCAGCAATGAGTTTCAAGAGAAATGCACCTTCCGGCTTGAAGGAGCATTTCCATCTTCCATCTCTGCAGTTGCATTAGACCCTCATTGCTACATAACAGAAGTATATGTGTTAAACAATCAAACTGAAACGTTACACTACTCTAGTCTCCAGTACAAAGGTACAGGTCAATTATCCACCAAGCTAGACCAAGTATCGGTAGATCTGCGAAGCGAACAAAGCATACAAACCTACAGAAGTCAACATGGTGGATTACAAAGCTTCTCCGAAGAGATTCACGTGCAAAACAAGCCAGCATCCTTTAAGTCCGAGGCCTCAGGTTGACCTCAACACAAAGGATTTCTTCTTTTTTTTATTTTCTTTTTTGGTAAAAAGTCTCCAATTCCACGGTCATGAGGTCACGCAGCAAAGTCATGTTAGCCTTTTCAGAATTTCTGAAGCTTTGAGGAAGCTTTCACGAGATTTAGCGAGGGTGGCTAAATAAATTATATACCATTAGGCAGAAAGTACTTGCCGAATAATTCTGCAAAAGGCCACAAGTCAAATTGACTTTCTTTATTAAGTGGTCAGTTGTGGTGTCGTACAAATAGCTGCGATCTGAGCTAAGCTAAAGGATTCATGTTAAGTGAGCCAATACCCCAAATAAATAAACCAGGAGCCACTGCCAGGAAGCTAAGTGGTAAAATGAGCTGTGCACACGAACAGGTCATGTGTACTCGGTTCACTCGCATCTCACGTTTAACCGGGGGCATCTTGGGTCATGTGAGAGCCTTCACTGGTATCGATAATTGCCTCGGCACAGCTGAGGATTAAGCTCGGAGCGAATACTGTAGTGTTATCAGAGGGGGTACCTATTTAATCACACCGTACATTCATGTGAATACAACAGCCACCATACGCGTTAGCCCTTCAACTACACTGGATGACAAGATAACCAAAGCCTGTACAAACTGCAAATAATCCCTGTACATTTACACCAAAGTGCTGTGGCTAAATTTACCGCTTGTAGCTATAATCCTCCTGTTCCGCAGGAGATGCCAGACAAGGCGAGAAGGATGGAGAGAGTCAAATTGATGTCTATTTGAAAATCATCAGCAGGAAAAGGAAATTAAATAAAACATATAATGACATTTTGTACTGAGGGACAAAGTTGCACTCATTACATACAAATAGGATCATTAATTAAAAACATTATCGGCTGGGTGAGCTTTTCCCCGGCGGTGGTTTCGGGACACGTTGGACATTGAAAAGCTATGGAGTTATTGCCCTCATGGTGGTTATATTTTCCCTGCGGGCCGGCGGCAACACCACCTGACCGCACATCCCAATATACACTTTATAACGGCCTTTGGTGGCCTCAAAACGGACGTCAAGGCCACCGTGTGTTAGCTTACAACCTTGCCCAGATTCTGAAGTACCTAAACCCCAAATTTTGGGCCTCTCGGTGCTACAGTCCGGCTGTGAAAGAATAACGTACAAATGCACAAACAAACCCTTGAAAATATTTATATATAGATAACAATAATAATAATTATATCTCCAACCCCTCCATCCAAAAAATAATGTATTAATTTATTGCTCCCAACAAACTGTATTTGCAGCAAATAAGGTATCAATACTTGCCTTACGATGTTTCAGATCCAAGAAATTTAAATGGCTTCGAGCAGCGGTTTCCAATACTTGGTCCGCAAACCCGTAATGGTCTGTGAGGCCATTGGTGGGGGTCCTCAGAGGGTGGGGAGGGGTAGCATGATCCTCCCTGCACCACCAAACGTCGTCACATGTTGCGACTCACCAGAGGTCACAAAGAACCCTTCGTGGAAGACGGTCGTTCATCCTGCTTGTGTCACAATTTTGCCACGACGATAGTAAATAATGTCACTTTATCACTATGATGACATCGTGTCACCATTATAGTCGTACATGGTAGTCCAATTTTTTTTATTGTTTTTTTTTTTTGCGAGGTTCGGAGGGGGTACGGGCAGTGAAAAGGTTTGGGAACCACTGGCTTGTGAAAATACCTGTGGAAGAAAACATCGTGTGCGGGAATCTTGCTTTCATCGTGCTGGAGAAATTTTTTGCTGTTCACTGCAAGCCAAGAAGGAAAAAGGCAGATGATAAAATACAAGCAATAAGAAGAACCCACAGTACATGCAGTCACTGACCTGTGACTGCCTGTACCGGTAAACTAAAACAATGGTTTAGAGATGCACTGTTGCACAGAGAAACCATTTTGTGGTTATTCTGTGCAATAAACTGTAAGCATAACTTTACAAGTTAAGAAACGTTAAGAAAAATCCCCTCATACGGTGTCACAATCCCCAAAGAACACAAAACACACAAATATGAAAGAAAAACAAAATGCACAGTGGTTGCTCGGCCTGGGAAGATGCAGCGTGCCATGCATGTGACCCAACTTGACAAGGGCAGGGTTAGCACCGTGCCCCGTGAGAGAAGCGATCGAGCCCTTATCACAATGCTAGCCAACTGGCTCAGGCTCCTCAATGCTTTTAATTTGCTAAAACTGAGCTTAATCCTCTGCTGACAGACAAGTGTGGACAGGGGCGTCTGGATTAAAGAAGAAAGAGATGGTAGGTTCATGGGATTCAGCGACTCTTTCCTCCGGCAAAGAACCACAAAAATTTTATATACATACATACATATATATATATATATATATATATATATATATATATATATATATATAAATATAAATATAAAGCAAAAACAAACAAACAAACAAAAAAAAACAAGAAGCATTTACCTGGAATGTTCCGGAAATCATTCATTATTGTTTTATGTTTCGGTCGCATCACCATGCTGCTCAGAGTTTCTGCAAATGCGATTGAATAAATAAACCCAAAAGCAATAAATTAGTGCAACGATCATAAAACATCACCAAAAAGAAAATGTTTCGGTTTGGTGTCACTTTCAATTGCAATACTACAAGGTACCATAACCATTAATGCAGATACTCTTTATAAATAAAACCCTTTTGCTAGGTTTAAATATAATATAGTTCATGTGGGTAGTATGGGTTTATACACAAGCACGGAAACCTCATCTGCTCTAGGGTCATAGCTCCTTGCTCGAGTAGGCCCTCTGGTGGTCAAATACCTCACCATTCTTTAACTCTTGAGTGTACTTGAAATTGTTTATCGTATGTGTAAGTCCGTGGTGAGGTCATCTATTTATTATGTACACAAAGGAGGTTAAAGGGGAGGGGGAGGGATCAGCTCAAAATAATATAACCAAATTAATTTAAAATGAAAACTTTACTTGGAATTTTGTGTCACCTGCTACAGGGAGGGAGATTCTGTTTATTTCTTTTTATCGAATAATCACAATCGCACACACCCCCGCCCGCCCGTCTGAACCGGACCCCATTCCGACTTTAAAGGGCCAAAGGTGAATCATGTATTTTGCCTTGCTGTTCCTGTTTATTTGAATTGATAAGATGCAATTTGGCACAGGCTGTACTTTCTCTCAGCCCCTATAAGGATGTGAATAAAAATTTCTGTTTAGAGTCATTTTCAGGATTTTACAGTAGTCAAAATTAAGATTTTTGACTTGCCTGCCTCTGTATTTCAACCAATCCAAGCAAGAATTGACAAACTGATACCTAACCAAAGTCCCAAGGGATCAAAGCAGGAAGACAATGGTCCGATGTCTTCCTTTCAATTACACATGTAAAAGTTCGAAAATGGACACAATGTTGACCCCCCCCCCCCCACCTCCACCTACCAAATGCTTGTTTGCAACACTCATGAAACCTAATAAACAGATGGAAAGTACAAACTTCAGAAGTATAACATTTAAGTTCCTTGGTGAAACAAGATAATATGGAATGGGTATTTTATATGTCAAAGGGGAACGCCGTTTGCTTTGTAAAGGTGCTCTGGACATAAAAAGCATTGTGGGAGTACACAAGTTGTTTTCCTCAATTTGGGTGAATACCCCTTTTATTATTCGCATCTTTGTGATACGCACTTATGGTGAACGATTAATCATCTCTGATTAAGAGAAACGTATAATCGGATCTTCACAAATTAAAATGAACATCTTTTTATCCCCAAGTATGTTCATATAAAATATATCAATTGTCAGGGCTACAAACATACACAGCCTCATCACATTCTGTATTGCAAGTAATAACTGTTCTTAAGGATATGTTGCAATCTTATTATATATTTTGAACTGTGGTGTATGTCTGTGCATTCCTGTGTCTCCCTTTTATGGCAACAGCTTCCTGCGCAATGTCTGAAAAACTCCTGATTGGTTATTATCCCCATGCTTTTTGACAAAAAAACGGGGGGATATTGTAATCAGCTCTGTCTGTCTGTCTGTTTTGTCTGTCTTTCCGTCTGTCACGCTATCTCCTCCTAAACGGATTGGCAGAAATTCACCAAACTTGGTAGTTATGATCATCAAATGGCAAGAAGGTGCAAAAGGAGTATCATTTTTGGCCCATACCTCCAACCCTGGGGGGGGGGGGGGGGGGGGGGTGTCAACAGGAGAAATAGCTACCAAAAATGTAATTACGGCACTTTTTAAAATTAAACTTTGTATATGCAATCAGCATTGTGGGACACAAGAAATATGTTACAGCTTTTTGGATTTGACCCCTGTTTCACACCCCAGGGGGTGGGAACTGAGGGTCACAGGGGTCAAAACAGGAAGAAAAAAAATTAAACTTAAAATTTGATATTGGGTCATTCGTGGTGGAACTTTTTGCTATCTTTCAAATTTCTTTAAGTGGCAAATGTGGGGATTTGCGATGGTGCGCCATCGACTTCGCTCTGGTTTAAAGTCCACTAAATAATTTGAATTAATAGATTAACTTCGAGTTTTCCCATCACTGGGGAGGGTTACTTTTGCACTGCACTTTATTAGCCCCTATTGGACTTGGTCCAAAACAGAGGCTTATGGATTTGGTTTTGATTTTCGTGTCTGTGAGTGTGTGCGTCTGCAACCATATCTCGGACATGTATGGACCGATTTTATTCATACTTGGCAAAAAAAAATAAACACATGATGGGATACATATGCACATCATTTTTTTTTTTATGATGCAATCAAAGATGGCCAACTGGCGGTCGTTTTAGTTGTGAAAAAAAACAAACAACCCCAGTATCGAACACCTCCTCAACCATTTCTCAGACATCCATTTACCAATCTTGCTCAAACTTGGCACATAGATAACGAATGATGACTTACTTTACTGATTAATTTTTATTTTTATTTTTTGCAAATATTTGTAATAAAGCAAACACGTGAACTCTAGTCACCAACCAGTTGCATCCTTCCAGAGAGCCAATCAACGCAGGGGATTCTGGAAGGCCAGTACAAACGAGAGCTGGTCATCACGACATGTTAGAAGCTCGCGCGACTTGACTTGCAAGCCTTTTCTGATCCTTATTCACTCGTCACTCAACACGTCACTATTTAAAAGTGATTTCTGTTTGAAATGACCAAGACTAGTGAGCGAAGTGGATTTCGTTTGTTTTGCTAAATAACCACGACAACAACCAACGAGTCTCTTCTGCTTGCCATCTCCGACGACATTTTAAAGCTACAGCGGCTCAACACCAATAAATCTTTCCTTCTTCACCAACCGCTGGAGAGACCATGACGGTATAATCATCAGTAGGACTTCATTTACAACACGTCACTGCATTTTAAATGTGAGTGAGATTTCTTTTGTTTTGGTTTAAGCATCATCATCAAAGCCAGCACACTGAATGGAATAATCACCACACCGGTATCGAACACGTGCTCAACCATCTCTCGGACATGCATTTACCGGTCTTGTTCAAACTTGGCAAACTGATAATGAATGATGGCTTACATGTGTCCGTCATTTTCTTTCGAGATCAGATCCAAGATGAAAGACTGGTGGCCGTTTTGTTACTTAAGCATGTCCACAACCATTTTTCGGACATGCATGTCCGATTTTGTTCAAACATGGCACAGGCACAGTACACGATGGCATACACTTGGACCTAACTTTCTTTTGCGATCTGATCAAAGATGGATGACTGGTAGACTGGTGGCCATTTTAGTTGTAAATAAATATGGACTAGCCCTTTAACTCTGTGCAGCAAAATTACTCAAAAAAACGGGGGCTATGACATTTTACCTTTTTTCCTTGTTCATGGAAGTTTAATTGTACTTCAGTGGTGGAAATCTTATATATTATTTCCGAGTTTGTGGTTTCGTGTCGCACTATCTTCGACTTTGTTCTGCGCTCGAGTAACGTGATATTCGGCTTACATTATCTCAAAGACCATATGAGGTGCATGGTACAAAAAAAAAGTAAATAAAATGGTTCTGAAACAGTGAAATCGTATTCCACTTACTGCATTAAAGTAAAATTACTACTGATACTCTGCATCAGTTCCTTTCTCAAACATACCCACCACAACATGTCGCGCAGAGCGCGGGTTATGCTAGTATTAATTAATGCAAGCATATAAAATACAAACCTTGCAGGCACTTATTTGGCAAATCTACAATAACATTGCTTTTGCTTAACACAAACCAAATTGAGAAATACTTTGGTCAAGCATTGCATGCTTCAATGATGTCATGATTTTGGGAAGTTTGGCTTTCACAATGGCAGTCACCATTGTGGCAGTGTGTTCATATATTATAGAAACAAAGCTACAATGCAATGCACACAAGAGAGGGAGGGGAAGTTTGAACCTATGTGTGCCAGTGTGTGGAGCTGGAAAGATAGCCTGGAGGTATTCTCACTCGCCTCTGAGCTCTCTTTTGTGGCTTTGAATGTTGCTCCAGCTATAAACTTGGTGTTTTGCAGACAGGCTGATGTGGCAATGTGTGCCGTCGCACGGATGGACGTTAAACTAAGTGTCCCATCTACTATCATTAGTTGGTGGACATTAAAGATCCCATGGTGTCTTTCGCGAAGAGTAGGCGAGTTATCACCGCTACGCTGAACAAATTAGAAATACCTGCCAGAACTGTGGTGAACAAGTGATCTGGTTTTCTTAGAAGTTCCTTGACACCAGATTACACTGCTTGCTATCTCAGTGTGTGGATTCTGTCTGGGCAACGTGTGCTGTACGATAAACAAATTAACGAGGCGGTTCACACATTTAGTGTGAACGACCTTCTTCGAATACAAAAGACAACCTACACAAGTGTGTATAGTGGGGGGAAGGGGGTGGGGAGGGGGAGGGAGCATGGGTTGGAGCTAAATATTCTGCCGTGTTTGTGTATGTAATAAATAGATGGCCCTTTACTTTCTTCCTTGCCACTGCTCTTCTAACAAAAGATGTGCACTAGTCTGACACTGATTGAAAGACAAAAAACAACCCAAGAGGAACGAAATGTCAGGTATGGGATTCACTTGGCCTCTACACATGCAAGCTTGTGAAATTTACCATTAATTTTCCTCATATCAGTAATGAAACGTGTTTAAAAGTTGACATATCATACATGGTGTGCTGTGGATGTGCAACCTCACCTTGTGGTTTTCGCTGCTTGGGATTCCTATACACAAAGCGATCTAGGAAACGCATGATGGTGAAATCTTGCAGTGGATCTCCAGTGTACTGGACAGCATCTCCCTGCAGAGTAAGCAAGACCAGGGTTCAAATAAATTGCACGCTAACATTGTGATGCAAGCCTTAAAGGTCAAGGTCAAAATCAAATACCATTCTGATCAACGTCAGACCATTTTTCTATCTTGGTAGCAAATTTTGTAACTGTAGCATTAAATACTGTTTCCGATTTTCCTTGGGGTGGATTATAAGGGAGTTCTTACAATCGACTTCCCCAATAGCGATCTTGAAGCCACTGCCCCGCAGATAACTCCGTGGCGCGACGGGTTCTAAAGCAACCACAGACCCGTCTGGGTCGTTTAATTAAAGTAGGGTCCAGCGTCCAAATCCCTCTTTACCTTCCTGACAAATTAAACACCCCAGATGGGCAACTGTGCTTCCCAATGCACCACCGATTCCGGGATACGGCCGAGCTTTACTGTAGGTTAACGCGTTGGCCAGCAAATACTAAAAAGCAGAGAACAGCTTGGGAGAACTCCGTTTGCAGCACACTATATCTAACCAATAGAAGCTCACAACCAGACAGTTTGAAAGGGATTATAATTTCACAAAGGTACAGATTTACAGGTCAAGCATTGTCACAAATAAAAAAAGCCTTACCCATACATATAAGCCCCTTAATCAGTCAACTTCGCCCAAATAGCACAGGCACCACTCTCACTCTGGAAAAAAGAAGACGAGCAAGAGGATAGACAAAAACATGCGAGCGATGGGGTGTAGGGTCGACCCCGCTCTTACCCACATGTGAAACAGCTGGTTCACGTGTGACCGAAGGGTATGTGGTAGGGTTACGGAGGGTGAAGTGCGAGGGTGTCAGGTGAAAGTGTGAGGTGAATAAACGTCAGATAGGCCCTGAAAAGAACCATTGGCACTTTGGTTGATTTCTTGTGCATCCAAAGAGAATGAAGGAGAGAGAGAGAGATTTGAGAAATCTGTCAGGGTCTGTACGTGGTGGTGGTGGTGGTGGTCTCGCCCAAGAGCTCCTTCGACCGGATCGACCCCTCTGCCTCGGGTTAGTCCTCGTTCGCTTCAGCTCTCCCCCTGGCTCCTTTGATCTCATTCTCACAGCTCCCAGACATGGCATTGCATTTTAAACTCAAACTCAGCCTTTTATAAACCACGATGTGTCTTCTACCACGTCCAATCGCCCCATGATCCAACCGCTTCCCCATTGGTGGTCTGTGTGATCCTGCGATGCTGAATGGTTGGTCCGGAACTCAGTGGCACGGCTGGCGTTGAAGTTTGGCGCTGTGGGATTGTTGCCATGGCTTTTCCCCGTGCCTCCAAGCATCCTTTTGTTACCGTTTCATGGCCATGTCCACTTAGCCTTTGTGAAATTATTGCTGTGGCTCAGTGTGAGGTTGTTGATTTGTGGTGTGGAGTTGTGGTTTTATGGTGTTGAGTTATGTAAAATGTGTTGTGAAGTGTGTTGGATTTGGATGTGGTAGAGCAAGAGAGAGAGAGAAAACGAAAGAACAACAATGGGGCTGACACCACTACAATCACAACACATATTCCCTTCCCATACCGAACGCTGGATTCCCAAGTTAGCTACCAAAAAAATAATAAAATAAAATTTAAAAAAAGACGACGACATAACTACACTTGGGTAATGTACTTTGGAATGTGCTACCTCGGGGGTCTCCTAAATCCGTCACAATACTTTCATGCTATGTGTAACAAAATTAATGAGAATAATAAAGGTTCAGTTTTAAAAGGTAGAGATGAAAAAAAAAAGACCAAAAGCATAAACTTCAGATCATTACTGGTGTCTATACCAGATTATGTAACTGTGGCATTAACGGTTTTCATTCGGCGGTGACAAAATTTGTTGGACCAAGGTAACGGACAAAGGTCAGAAAGAAAAAGCTGAGGTCAAAAATGAAGACTGTTAGCATTAACTTCACACCATTATCGGTCGAAGTACCAAATTTTGTAATTGTAGCATTATCAGTTTTCATTCTATGGTAATGGCTGTCAGGGTGGCCGAGATGTACACACACTCACCTCTGAGCTGTCTTGTCTTGGTTTGACTTTTGACCAAGCTATAAACTGTCACCCTGGTGTTTCACATGCAGGGTGATTCATCAGTGTTTGCACCGCTGTCAAAGGGAAGATAAACCTGCCCTCCTGCTTGCATTAATTGGTTGACACCAAAGATTCCACGGTCGGTGTCTTTCGTGAAGAGAAGGCGAGTTATCATTGGCATCCTCAACAAGCTACAAATTCCTACCTGAATGATGCAGTGGATCTGCACAGTGGCACAGCAACATCAATGCCTCAGTAATGATGCAACAAACCGGGTAAATTCTGAATCGAATTACAATCCTATAATCATAAGCCAACAACAGACTTCAATGTACACCACAGGGAGTGGCTGAAATCTTTCCACATGGATGTTGTATTGGGGGAGTTGAAGCTCTTACATTTTCCATTCTTCATGATTTGGAACAAATTATCACCCACCCTACCCATATCCCAGATCATCATGACCACACTACCAATACTTTGGATCTATTGTTCACCTCCAATCCGTTGCATTACAACTACACAATTTCATCTCCAATTGGTTCTTCTGACCACAATCTTGTGAACATCACTTTACTTACCACCACTTCCTCTCATCCGACTGCTCTGACGAAACGCCAGTGTTGGCATTTCAATAATGCTGACTGCATTTACGAAAATTATTTTCTGACTTTCCCTAGAAAGCCGACTACCTCTCCTCGGGCGATGCCTCTATCTTTGCTGAATGTATATCAGAGGTTATTGTTGCAGGAATGGTGGCTTATATCCCCTGCTCTTTCAAGTCTATCTCTTCGACCAATTCTTGGTTCAATAATTCCTGCTCTGTGGCCATTCGTGCAAGGGATGCCGCCTATCGGACATGGAAAAACTCTTCGCCCGCGCGACTTCGCTTTCGCTTTCATATCTGCCAGAAATCATTGCAAACATGTTATTCGTGAGGCGAAGCATTCCTTTATTCAAAAGAAATGTGGCAACTCTCATCCTCTTCCACAATAGATCTTTCTGGTCCTTAGCTAAAAGTATCTCCAACAACTTCTGTCGCTCATCCTTTCCTTCGCTTTTCCGTTCCGAATGACCATCGCTGTCTCTCCGACTGATAGAGCAACTCTTTTTGGTTCTCTTTTCTCCATCCAACTCCACACTGGATGACTCTAACATCCATCTCCCTCTGATGCTCCCCTCACCAATCGTATGTCCCTCCCTATAATCTTTCATATTTATCAAAAAAATATGCTCTCTCTGGACATAAGCAAGGCGTACAGACAAGATGGCATTCCTCCCCGCGTCTTGAAGGAATGTGCTTCAGAACGTGCATCGGTGCTTGCTCGTTTGTTTGGTTTTTGTTTCAGAACCCAAACTTTTCCTCTTTCCTGGAAACATGCCTCAGTACAGCCTATTTTAAAGAAGGGTGATCGTTCAAACCCTTCTAACTGCCGTCCTATTGCTCTGACTTCT
>CM068965.1:77155635-77170134 GCA_035128595.1 Eptatretus atami | reverse complement strand
ACATTAATTTGTTTATTTTGTTTATTTATTTATACTTTTTTGTATGTGATTGATGACCTGAATGTCCCAAATTATCCAAGATCATTCCGTCAGGCAATCAGTGATTTGAAAGTGAGGTCCAGCTAGGTAGTTTGAATGTGGGATCAATGGAGGGGGGGGAGAGGGGGTGAAGTGATGGAGATGATGCGGAGCAGTTTGGAAGTGTTGTGTGTGTGCAGGAGACCAAATGGAAAGGAGACAGGGTGAGGAGTTGGAGGGGATACGAAAAGCGTTTCTCTTTGGAAACAGGCACGCAGGTGGGGATGGAAGGAGTAATGGCATGGGAATAATAGCAACAGAAGAGATCAGCAAAGTAGGTGGTCAGAGTGGAAAGATGGTAGGGACGGATAGTTACGGCATGGGTGGTGATAGAGGCAAATGGTGCGTTTTATGTCGGTATATGGGCCACAAACGGGAAGGACTGGGGCAGAGAAGCAGGAATTGAGGGATGCACTGGAGAGGATGATGGGAATGGTTGAGCTAGAGGTGATGCTGTGCATTATGGGGAACTTTAATGCGCATGTGGGAGTAGCGGAGGCGGGTGTAAGGCAGTGGCGGGAGAGCATGTTACCACCTCGCACAGCCTGTGGTGTTTGTGGTACAGATGGAGAAAATGAGGGACGTTAAGAGCAGGGGTCAGAGGATTTTTAGGTGGAGGAAGCGTAGGGGAAACGTCCTCAAAGAGTACAAGGAGAGGTTGAGGGCTAGGTACAAGCAACTTAGCGAAGAAGCGGAAGGTTTGGAGGAGGAGTGGAAGAACTCCGGAGAGGTGTTTAAGGGAATTGCAGAAGTTTTGTGTGGAAGGACGTCAGGAAAGGATGCATCGTCGAGGGATAGAAACAAATATGTTGGCGGAGGAAGTAGCGAAGGCAGTTGGTGAAAAGATGGTTTTGCAGAGGATAGAGAAGATCAAGGATAGGGGAGGCAGCCAGAGGTGGGGTTACTACACCTGCATGGGCAGAAGAAGAAAGCAGCAAGGAGAGCTGTGGATTAGGTGAGGAATGATAATGGAAGAGGAGATGTACATCAAGTTGGAAGAGGATGTTGGGAGGAAGATCATATACTGTATATATATATATATATATATGTATATATATTGGCTTGTGACAGGGATGAGGATGGAAAGGACATGAAAAGGGAGGGTGTGGGGGTGGGCGGTGATTAAGGATGGTGGTGGGTGGCCAATGACAAAGAGGGGGTCAGTATTGAAAGTGTGGGAAGGATATTTCAAAGAGCTGTTGAACCGGGAAGGAAGCAACGGCGTGTTGGAGCTACCGTGTTTGGTAGAGGGGAAGTGGAGTTGGTGAAGATCACAGAAGTGGGAGTGCGGACAGTATTGAAAAGGATGAAGAAGGGAAGCACGCCAGGCATTGAAGAGGTGTGTCCAGAGATGATAACTGCATTGGAAGAAGTGAGAGTCAATTGGATAAAGAGGCTGTTGAATATATGATTGAGAAAGGGTTCAATTCTGGAGGATTGGAGGACAGGGTTAATTGTGCTGATATGTAAGGAGAAAGGCGATGATCAAAATCCGGGGAAGTACAGGGGCATTACGCTCCTAAGTCATGTAATGAAGGTGCTGGAGAGGATTATGGATGGGAGGATAAGGAAGAGTGTAGAGATGGAGATCAGAGAAGAGCAGCAATGGTTTGGAAAGAGTAGGGAATGACGGATGGGATGTTCAGCCTGAGACAGCTGGTGGAGAAGAGGTTGGAGGTGCAAGGTGAGATGGCATTGGAATTTCATGATGTGGAGAAAGCCCACAACACTATCCCGAGAGAGATGGTGATGGCGACACTGAGATGGATGGGAGTGCTGGAAGCAGAAGTCAGGTTGGTGGAAGGGATGGACAAGGGAACGAAGGAAAGAGGTTTGATTGGTCCTGGGATGTCTAAGGAATTCAGTATGAACATCGGTTTTGGCAGGGAAGTGCTCTCAGCCCACTCATGTTTATCATGGTGATGGAGCTGGGAAGCAGGAAGGTGAGCTTAAGGGGTAGTATGGGGAGGATGTTGTTTGAGGATAATCTGGCTGTTGTGGTGGAGGGTGGGCGGCAGATTCAGGAAGTACTGGGGGAGTGGAAGGAGGCATTTGGGAAGTGTGGGTTGAAGATGAGTATGGAGAAGACCGAGGTGATGAGGGTCGGGCAGCAGAGAAAATAAATGAATATCACGTTAGAGGGGAAGGACACCAGGCAGGGAAATAAGTTTGAGTATCTCGGAGGAAGTGACCGGGAATTGTAAATCCGAGGCAGAGGTGCGGAGGAGGATTCAGGTGGGTGTGAATACGTGGATGAGGGTGGAGGGAGTAATGGCAGACAGAAAGATATCAAGAATATTAAAAGGGAAGGTTTTCATGTCGTGTGCACCGCCGGCCTACTTTTACGGTCTAGATATGGTGGCACTGACAGAGACAACAGCAGAGGCTGCAGGTTTGCAAGAACAACTGGGTCAGGCGAATTGCAGGAGTGAAGAGGGTGGATAGGAGGAGGATTGATGAACTGAGGGAGCAGATTGGTGTGCAGATGAGCATGACAGGAAGATTGGTGAAATGCCGGCTGAGATGGGCTGGACACTTGGTGTGGATGAGGGAAGAGAGAACGGCAAAGAGAGTGGATAGATTGAGGGAGCAAGGAAGGAGGAAAAGAGGTAGACTGCGATTGAGATGGGAGTATTGTGTGAGGAGAGATATCCGTAAGGTAGGGGTGCTTGGAGAATGGAGAGAGTTGGCTGAACACAGAGGGAGGTGGAGGAGTATCGTGTTTAAGGCAGGGCAGAAGCTTGGTGCCATCAGAACTAACCCCTAATAAAGGGAGGAGGAGGAGGAGGAGAAGGAGGAGGAGGAGGAGGAGGAGGAGGAGGAGGAGGAGGAGGAGGAGGAGGAGAAGTATATGAAGTCAAGACTCATGGAAAAGAGCTATACACTGAATGGATCAGGATGCAACGGAACAAAAGTAACAGTAAAGAGAGGGGGAAACTCCAACAGCAGGGTTGGAGGACAAAATAGAGGAAAAGTTGGACAAATAAGGGATGTGGAGAGGAATGAGGGGTAGGGGAGGACACACAGGCTTTGTGAAGAGGTTGAACTACCACTTTAAGTTTGTTTACAATGCTTCGTTGCAATCTTAAACATTTCCTGAAGAGTAATTTAAATAATGAAGTTTGGTTTCTCCTTCATTAGTTTCTCTTGGGTAAGGTTCATTATTCATCATTTCTTGTTGAGAGATAAAATTCATCCCCTGCAAGAAGCTTGCATACTGTTCTCCAAGTTTTATTTCCTCATCAATGGTTATCTTCTGCTTTTTTTTTTTTCTTCACTGTTACTTTCACTGTCATCCTTATTTTCTTCATTGGGGTTAGTAACAATGTCAACAATCTCTTCATCTGTCATCTGGCAGACCACAGGCGTTTCACTGTCGCAATTCATCCACTTCACAATGTCATCGTCATGCAAGTCCTTGGCCGCTTCAGTGTTCATACCCTTTGCATAATGTATCAATTCTACTGTGTCAACATTCTCACTTGAAAGCTTAAAACCTTCAAAGTCTTCAGGTTGCTCAGTGTCATCGAATATGGTAAGTGACCATAAGTTATGCCATGAATTTTTGAATGGTGGTTGTGTCACCGAGTCCCATGCACGTGCAACTGCCCAAATACAGATATTGATGGTGAACTCCTTCTTAAATGTAGCCATCACACCAGCAGAAGAATCGGTATTAAGTAGATGACGCATTAAAAAAAAACATTTTTTTCAAGAATTTTTTGTTGAAGTTCGAATTTTGCTTGGATTTTGGGATATTTCAGAATTTGGAATTTCGGATTTGAGAGTTTTCATTATATTTGTATTCATTTGCATTATCTCTTCTTCTTCCAGAGTCTTCCCTCAGTTCCCAGTTTGCAATTATTCTTGTCCACTGGAAGAGCAGACATCAGGTGAGCAAAACGGAATTATACAAACTGGCAACCCGAGAGAAAGCCCTGTGAGAGGCGGATGTAATCCAAAGATTAGATGGAGAGATGAAATTGAAAAACTTGCTGGAGGAGAATGGCCACAATTTACACCTGAACAGAACAAACCGTGTTGACGGGGACCTTCATTATACAGTGGACTAAATAGGCTGGTCAAGTCAAGCAAAGCAAAATACATTCAACACCAAAAAGTTCTGTATTTGGCTTGAACCACAGAATATGACTTGTAAGCTTCCATCACATAATAAAATATGCAAATTTTTGTCTGGATAAGTAACAACCGAATGTATTGTGGTCAAAAAGACAATCTCAACCAAACTTGACAGGACTACTAAGGGTCACATCAATGGAGGTTCTAGCGACTTAATTTGCCGCCACCGCTCCACCCCCCACCCCAAGGGGGTTTTCCACCTTTGGAGAAACCCATGTTAAGACAGCTAATCGTGTCGTTTTTCCAAGGCCACTTCTAAAAGCAAAAGTAACTCGAAGGGCACTCGGTAGAACGCATACCTCCACCCAGATCCGGATCTTCACCAAAATATAATCAATTTGTCCTTGTCACAAGCCCACCTGTCCACCAAGTTTCGGACAAATCCGTCAACTTTTGAAATATTGTTCTATATATAGTTTCTCGCCCCATCTCTCAATGGTGAAGAATCACTTTAAAAACTTGAATGGCACTCGGTATAGCGCATACCTCTGCCACGCAATAGCTGATCCAGTAGAACACATTACGCCCAATCATTTCTTTATACATCATGCTATACGTATATCGCTTTTGGCCCCATCTCTCAATGGTGAAGAATCACTTTAGGAAATAAATAAAAATTATCATATTCGGATCTCTATTCGGATCTTCACCAAAATCGAATCAATTCGTCCTTATCATACACCCAACACATCCACCAAGTTTCGTCCGAATCCATCCACAACGTTTTGAGATGCCGTGCTATATATCGTTTTAGGACAGATCTCTCAATGGTGAAGATTCAATGTAAAAATTCCAGTAGCAGGATCTGGATCCGGATCTCCAAAATCTAATCAGTTCGTCCTCGTCACATACCCAACCTGCCGAACAAATTTCATCCGAATCCATCCACAACAATTTGAGATATTCTGCACACAAACAGACAAAAAAAAAAAACAAAGAAAGAAAGATGTCGTGCATAGCACAATAATTTACGAAATCTGTAAAACAAATTTGACCTCAAAAATAATTGGTGGTTGAATTCAACAACCAAATATGCACCTCCTCTTCAGATTTTAAGTCAATCGGATAAAAATTGTCAATTTTAGAAATTCGCCCAATGTTGACCTTTTGGCCCATGCTGACCTCAATATAATTGGTGGTTGAATTCAGTGACTCGATATGGAAATCCAGTTCAATTTTCTAGTCAATCGGATGAAAATTGAGAATTGATGAAGATTCCCAAAGAATTCCAAAAAAATTGAGAATTGATGAAGAATCACTTAATATCATAACAGGACCCTTCTGCCACTCCCGTAAGGAGTAGATGGATATACCAGTCATAATAAACGAAGTATACATCCTCAAAAGCCAACAACTCAAACAGAATATCTAATTTGACCCCTGCTGAAATTAGATTAGATCTCGTGTAATGTAATCCACTAATTGCCAAAAAAAAAAAATAGAAAACGTCTGTCACGTCACACAAGCAATGCAGGTGAAGTTTCGGAGGATTAGTTTTAAATTGTGACCTGTAGGGGACAAGCAGACAAACAGACAAACAAAATCGACTGACTAATATACTTGAAAAAATCGTCGATTTTGGAAGTAATAACGCATGCAACCAACCAATATATGTATTTGAAAAATCTTCCATATTCTCAAGTAACAAACAAATAAACAAACTGGAAGGGCACTTGGGAGAGCACATACCTCCACCACGCAATGCCTAATATAGTAGTAGAACATATCAAGCCCAATAAATGTTTGAAATATCATGCTATATATATCGTTTTGGCCCCATCTCTCAATGATGAAGAATCACTTAAATAAAAATTAAAAAGTTATTGTACCTGGATTTGGATCTTCACCAAAATCGAATCAATTTGTCCATGTCACACACCCAAATCTGTCCACCAAGTCTTGTCTGAATCCGCCAAAAACTTTTAAAGATATCAAGCTATATATTGATTTCAGCCCCATCACTCAATGGTGAAGAATCACAAAAAAAAATTTCAGCTTCCAGATAGGGATCCGGATCTTCACCAAAATCTCAACAATTCGTCCCATCACACACCCAACCTGCCCACCAGATTTCATCCGAATCTGTCTGCAACTTTTTGAGATATCCTGCACACAAACAGACAGACAGGGGTGAAAACATAACCTCTTTCCACCTTCGGCAGCTGAGGTAACACACAAAAACGGACCCACATGCAACACCCTCTCCTCTGGCGAGGGTAATAACACTCATGACCTGCAAATTTCACATAACAGCATAATATTAATATTATTACAAAAAAATATTAATGCAAATAGTATCCCCCCCACCCCCCCCCCCTTCCCCATGGGCTTTTTCCTCCTGGACAAACACCATGTTAACATGTATATATAACTTATTTTGGCGTTTCGTGGGCCACTTCTACCAAGAGTAAAAAATATTTTAAACCACAAACACATGTAATTACCTTTCTAAACAGTTGCTGTTAGGGTTAGGTAACACTAAATTGAAAGGGAAGAATCCTGACATCCTTGAGGCATACAATACTTATCGTGTACCCCACAGACTGATGGACCTGAACCTAGATCTAGTGTAATCTATGTACCCCAGAGGATAACAGGACCCTTCCTGCCGCTCCCGTAAGGAGTAGATGGATATACCAGTCATAATAAACGAAGTATACATCCTCTAAAGCCCAACAACTCAAACAGAATATCTAATTTGACCCCTGCCTGGTTTTATCTGATAAGACTGACATTAGTGGGTGAAATAATAATTGTTCTTGTGTAATTGAGTGATAGCTCGTGAACAAACAGCAGCCATTTAGGTTCATATATGAAAATCAGGGTAGATAGAGCTAGGAGAAATGAACCAATAGGGTTTGCACAGTGCTTGTTATTACAACAGCATTGACAAAAAGAATTTAAAAAACAAAAAATAAAAAATAATGATTATTCCACCTTAGATCATCAAAAATTAAAAGGAGAGCTGGAGGAGAAGAAGAGAAATCCACTAATTGCCAAAAATATATACCAGAGAGAGATATCAGAATCCGGATCTGAATTTTTAAAAGTTATTCTTCACCATTGAGAGATGAGTTAAACTAATATGTAGCAAAGGCGAGTATCTCAAAAAAGATTGGACAGATTGGATGAAACTTGGTGGCAGGTTGGGTGTGTCGACAAGGGGCAATTTGATTCGATTTTGGTGAAGTCCGATTCCGGATCTGGGTACGAGAATTATTTAATTTTTCAGTGATTCTTCACCATTGAGAGCGCCAAAACGATATCATACTCTATAGCCTAATATTTAAAAAATATGATGTACCACTATGTTCTCGTAGATCAGGCATTGCGTGGCGGAGGTATGCGCTCTACCAAGTGCCTTCTGGTTTGTTTTTGGATGACCAACACTACTATGTGGTGTATCCGTCGAGGTCTGTTGTTTGCCCACAAGTGGCACTCAACAGAACTATAATCTTAATCACATCAGGAATTATATGAATAGTGATACTTGTCATAATGGCTGCTACTGCATCGTGCTCAAAGGCTGGATTACGGTCGTTCTTTACTTGATGGAATCACAAAACACTATTTATGTCAATTACAGAAAGTGCAGAACCAAGTTGTGCTCGCCTGATCTTTCAGCAATGGTTCCATGCAACTCCCTGTTAATGCCAATGACATGGCTTCCATTTGCAGAGAGAACTTTGATATAGAATAAATTATTTAAACTTTAAAGTCTTTGTCATCTTCTCTCAGTATACATCTTACTCACTTCATTCCACAACAGCTTCTTCCTTGTTGTACACTGCGCATTTCACAAAGAGGCCGAGCTTTCATTCATTTGCCTCTCTGCTTTTGGAACAAAACTTCCAATTCTAATGAGAAATCTAACGACCGAGTTGAATCTTTTAAAAATTGCCTCAAGACTTTTACTGTTCTGCGTACATCTGTTTTCACTCCCCGCTTTGATATGTCCTCATCTGAACAGACAAACAAATGACTCCCAGCGAGATGTGTGGCCTCTTGTTGTTTTTTGTTTGTTTGTTGTTCTTTACCCACTTATTACACACAGGCGAAGTCTGCTCAACAAAGGCTCCATGCCAAATTTAAATCATCGATAGCCCTGTAAGAGCATGCTCGCCATGCATGTCCAGCTCCAAATCGAACAGTGGACGTTTCCAAAATTTTTGTCAAAAAAAAAGGATTTCGACTCATCATTTCGGTGCGACAAGGTCCAAAGCTGCCAAAAATTACCTTGAGGCCTCCAGTCATAGCCCTTGTATCCATGCTGCAATTTTGTTGCAGCGACTGACTATTTTAATTGCTCACTCCAAGAGTTTTGACGTCGGACGGTGTTGTGACAAGTTTAAACACAAAAAAAACAACTTTTAATGTGACAGTTGGACTTTCAACCAGAGATGAAGGTCTCTCCAAGGTTTGACAACATTTATATATAGTTGGCATTGTTTTTATTTTCTATTTGCTTTTGAGTGTAAACACACCAATGATCATCAAAGCAATTTTTTTTCTTGTAATGTTTTCGTGAAAATAATATTTGATCTCGTGCAAATTAAAACGATTAAACACAACTGTTTTAAAAGGGAGGTAGTCAGTCTGCTGTCATCTTGTCAATGACTGTCCTTAGCAAGCCTCGCTCGATTTCTGGGATGCCGCACAGCTTTCGGATCTGATCCGAGTTTGTTATGACCTCTAGATCCATGGCAATGGCAATGGCGTCGCATAATCTCAGTAATGAAGAGTCGCTGAGTGATGTGACACACGTTGTCAGAATTGGCACGCGAGATTGTTATGGAATGGATACTTTCCAGCGTGCTGCTAAGTGAACTAGCAGAGCTTGTGTCCCATTAGCCTGCAGCTCCCAGCAATTTGGGAATCTACAGAATGCTTTGTCGGGCTTCATGGTTACCAGTTGTTATTGTTTCGGTGTAATCCGCAGCAGCTGGAACAGTAGAATAGGACAAATCGGTGCAGAGAAGGATGTTGTTTCACACAATGCTGACAGAATCGAAAGATCCGTTTGAAATTTGATCCTTTCGGCTTGCTAAACAATTTCCTTTTCCAAAGAATTAATTGGAAAAAAAATAACAAAAACAAAATTGCTTCCACGCATATACAATGCGTGAAGGTGGTACATGATGCTGTATGTCTGCGTCTATGTTGGTCTGCAGCTTTTCCCCCCAACCAGATTTTTTTTACAGTCGGGAAAGAAAAGAAACGTGCACTTGCGGTTAATTTGTAAAACGAACGGTACTTTCCACTTTGATGTGTGTCAAGCAGACTCTGATCATTTTCATGTGGTGTAAATGAATTGCTCACACAGACATGGCACCAATTAGCATTGCAGGGCCAGCTTTGCGAGGAACTCTCTTTCGTCGTACATTTTGGCACGTGAGTCGGGTGTCGTGATAATTTTTTTGGGGGGGGGGCAAATTAAAACTTGAACAGCACTTCCAAACAAGGACATACATTTTTGTCACGACCAGGAATGCAGCATCACGTTTTATAAAATCTCTTTTTTAAAATCAGCCCATAAGAGTTTTAAAATTAAATAGCCCACGAGTGTAAATGTGTGCGTTTTCCTGAAGCTGAGTATTGCCAATATGTACGTTGCTCCTCATGTAATAGCGGTAATGTGCGGAGGGCCTCGGAAGCAAGAACGTACTGTGGGCAATGAGTAACGTGCATCTTTATAGTTTTCCAAAATCTCATTTATAACCTTCCCTGTATCCCCTTCCACTTCTCCTCCATTGACATGCTTTGACATGACCTAATTATTTGCCTCTTATACATTGGAATCCTTGCTGATAAAATTGTGCCAAAGGTGTCAGCAGCAGCAGCTCTTAATTTCGAGGTTTTAAAATTATTTTTATTTTTTTTCCTTAAGGTAAAAGGGCTTTTGAAAGCAGCATTTATCGCAGTGTTCAATCTAAGTTTAGCCGTGTGTCCAAAACTCACTGATTTTTATTTTTTTGCATGTCACAAGGCTTGAGAAGCAAACCTTCGTCTGTCTGCCATATACAGTGGGGAGAACAAGTATTTGATACACTGCCGATTTTGCAGGTTTTCCCACTTACAAAGCACTAGAGGTCTGTAATTTTTATGATAGGTACACTTCAACTGTAAAAAGACGGAATCTAAACAAAAATCCTGAAATCACATTGTACGATTTTTAAATAATTAATTTGCATTTTATGCATGAAATAAGTATTTGATGCATCAGAAAAACAGAACTTAATATTTGGTACAGAAACCTTTGTTTGCAATTACAGAGATCAGACCTTTCCTATAGTTCTTAACCAGGTGTGCACAGACTGCAGCAGGGATTTTGGCCCACTCCTCCATACAGACTTCTCCAGATCCTTCAGGTTTCGGGGCTGTCGCTGGGCAACACAGACTTTCAGCTCCCTCCAAAGATTTTCTATTGGGTTCAGGTCTGGAGACTGGCTAGGCCACTCCAGGACTTGAGATGCTTCTTACGGAGCCACTCCTTAGTTGCCGGCTGTGTGTTTTCGGGTCGTTTTCATGCTGGAAGACCCAGGCACGCCCCATCTTCAATGCTCTTGTTGAGGGAAGGAGGTTGTTGGCCACGATCTCGCGATACATGGCCCATCCATCTCCCTCAATACGGTGCAGTCGTCCTGTCCCCTTTGCAGAAAAGCATCCCCAAAGAATGATGTTTCACCTCCATGCTTCACGGTTGGGATGGTGTTCTGGGGTTGTACTCATCCTTCTCTTCCTCCAAGCACGGCGAGTGGAGTTTAAACCAAAAAGCTCTATTTTGGTCTCATCAGACCACATGACCTTCTCCCATTCCTCCTCTGGATCATCCAGATGGTCATTGGCAAACTTCAGACGGGCCTGGACATGCGCTGGCTTGAGCAGAGGGACTTGCGTGCGCTGCAAGGATTTTAATCCATGATGGCGTAGTGTGTTACTTATGGTTTTCTTTGATCTGTGGTCCCAGCTCTCTTAGGTCATTGACCAGGTCTCGCCGTGTAGTTCTGGGCTGATCCCTCACCTTTCTCATGATCATTGAGGCTCCACGAGGTGAGATCTTGCATGGAGCCCCAGACGGGGGAGATTGACTGTTATCTTGAACTTCTTCATTTTCTAATATTGCACCAACAGTTGTTGCCTCTCACCAAGCTGCTTGCCTATTGTCCTGTAGCCCATCCCAGCATTGTGCAAGTCTACAATTTTGTCCCTGAATCCTGAGACAGCTCTCTGGTCTTGCCATTGTGGAGAGAGGTTGGAGTCTGATTGATTGAGTGTGGACAGCTGTCTTTTATGCAGATAACGAGTTCAAAACAGGTGCAGTTAATACAGGTAATGAGTGGAGAATGGGAGGGCTTTTTAAAGACAAAACTAACAGGTCTGTGAGAGCCAGAATTCTTACTGGTTGGTCGGTGATCAAATACTTATTTCATGCAATAAAATGCAAATTATTATTAAAAAATCATACAATGTGATTTTCAGGATTTTTGTTTGAGATTCCATCTTTCACAGTTGAAGTGTACCTATGATAAAAATTACAGACCTCTACGTGCTTTGTAAGTGGGAAAACCTGCAAATCGCAGTGTATCAAATACTTGTTCTCCCCACTTGTATATGTACGTGTGTTGTGTGTGTGTATATATATCGAAACATGTGGAGTGTGACGAGCATCCACTGATCCCCATTGGCACAGTCCACCAAAACATCACCTCCAACACAGAGGCTTTGGCAGTGATCTGTTAAAGAGAACAAGATGATATGTTATCATCAGTTAAACATCAAACGGAACCACTGATTCCAGATTTCGGGCTTATTTACCTCATCAGGATGGTCTACCAATAATGACCACATTCGTCGTTTATATATCAGACGCACCTCCTGACTGTTATGGTGAGCATCGCCGCGGATTATGTCTCACACGGTAAAACCGCATAATCTGCACAGAACAACCGTCCGTCTGCTACCCAGACAATTGTTCCTGCTAATGCAAACCATTCAATCGATTTTCCCTGCATTAACAGGAACAATTGTCTGGGTGGCAGACGGACGGTTGCTCTGTGCAGATTATGCGGTTTAACCATGTGAGACATGATCCGCGGCGATGCTCACCATCACGTCAGGAGGTGCGTCTGAATATATATATAGTCATTTGATCTGGGTCACACCCAGCATGCCAATGATTATTTTGTATTCTGCATTGCTTGTGTGACGTGACAGACGTTATATATATATATATATATATATATATATATATATATATATATATATATATGGTTAAGGATTTAGCGATGGAGGGATTTCATCCCCTCCGGCCTCTCCGGGGTTTATAACGCCGGCTGGTTCGGCACAGGCCTTGGGTCACGCGTCTTCAATCGCGATACCAGCGTAATCCTGGACTACTTACCAGTGGGGAAATAGAACCGCGGTTACAGACTGGTTTTGTCAGATCCCGAGCGTTTTCTGCCAGTCTGTAACCATTTTGGTTTTATATGCCAATCGAACGGATCGTTCCTTGACGCGACACGATTAATCCATAGTGGAAACTTCATACGAACCAACCAGATTTATGGGGAACATCGGGGAACACAAAAAGCAAAAATATTCACAACAATGTTTTTATTACAATCTTTAACCCGTTCTTAACTAGGGAACTACGGATTACAGGTTTTGAGGGGTCCCTACCGAGATATGCCTTAAACAACATGCAGACAGAACAGAAGACAGCATGCAGACAAGACAGAGTACTTGGTGATGTTTCATGGATGAGAGTAAAGTGTCCAAAAGCACGAATGTCACTCGTAACAAGCGGATGTCCACGGATTCGAGCCCCAGCTCGAACACGCCGCGTGGCGAGACGGCGCTCGCCTTCTCCTCGCACCGCACGCGGTCTCCGTGCGCTCTGACCCCAGTAAGGTCGATGGCACAAGACCACCAGATCGACGATGGGTTTCAGCTGGTCTCTCACAAGGTCCAGCACACAAGTCAGGCCTGGCTTGTTCACCAGACAAGGCCAAATCGAGGTGCCGGGCTCCGCAGGCTGGGTACATGGGAATCCAAAACGTCGTTGAGTCGGGACAGTCAGAGGCTCCGTTGCCAGACGCAGGCCGAACCTGTCGATGACCTCTGCTCGAAGCCGACTCCAGACTCACGCAGCAACCAGGTCCTCTCGAAGTAGATAGCAGCTTCGGCGCTCTCAGTTCCACCACCGGCCGGACTCGGCCGACTGCAGTTTCTCTCTCGGCAGAATCACCACTCACTTTTCTTCGCTTGCCTCTCAAAGCCGACTGCCGTTTCTCTCACGGCAGAATCACTTCCGTCCTCCAGTTTCTTACCACTTTTTCCTTTCCTTCTTGCTCGAAGCCCGAGCACGGCCTCGAAACCGACTGTTTCCCCAAAACTGAACCATTCCACGAGGTCTTCGTTCGCTCGCTTCCAAGCTACTGGCTCCTCCCCCTTTATGAAGCCGACAAACTCCTCCCTCAGTTTCACTTCTCTTTTTGGCCACTGCCTCTCAGCGCGACTGGGCGGGGCTCGTCCTTGGATGGGGAAGGAAGAAGAAGAAGCCCTCGGCAACCACACTGTACGAACAATAAACATGCATCCTACACCTCCCGACACACATGTAACGTCCATTTACGAACAACCTGACTAAACATGCATTTAATGGGGGATCTGAGCTAATCCTATATTTTGTAGCCTAATAATGGCCATTTCTGTAACAATATATATATATACAGAGGTTTCCTTATTTTTTGGAGTAGGAGGCTACCATTAAAAAGTAGCAGGTTACCATCAACGCGAGCGAGCGAGCGCAGCTGTATGGCCGGGGTCCAGGGCCCGCCTCGGGCCTGGAAGGTGGAGGATCCTAGATGGCTGGAGATGCATTCTAGCATGATTTCTGACATGAAATAGTTCTCATATTATCATGCTGTTGGGGTGGAAAACTCCACAAAAACAGTGGTTAGGCCTACACTGATGTAGTTGCATTAACATACTGACTGACTGACTGGTTGACTGAAATTCAGGTATACTGTATAGTTAGTTCAAGCAGCTTTTAAACAGGGTTCATTAATTTAAGGCCATGGTTTAGGGCACACCAAGGTGTCTGGAAGATGGAGATTATCGAAATACTAATGTGTTTTCGTCTCGGATTTTCAAACCAGGGGGTGTAGAGATTTGTGTGACAAAAAAATCGGCGCTGAAGTAGGCGGCGACCTTTGACATTTTTTCTCTGGGTAGACGGCTGCGGGGTCGCCGGTAACCGGCTTCTAAGGAAACCCCTGT
>CM068965.1:77144270-77155610 GCA_035128595.1 Eptatretus atami | reverse complement strand
GAATCACACTCACTTTTCTTCGCTTGCCTCTCAAAGCCGACTGCGTTTCTCTCCGGCAGAATCACCACTCACTTTTCTTCGCTTGCCTCTCAAAGCCGACTGCCGTTTCTCTCACGGCAGAATCACTTCCGTCCTCTCAGTTTCTTACCACTTTTTCCTTTCCTTCTTGCCTCGAAGCCCGAGCACGCCTCGAAACCGACTGTTTCCCCAAAACTGAACCATTCCACGAGGTCTTGTTCGCTCGCTTCCAAGCACTGGCTCCTCCCCTTTATGAAGCCGACAAACTCCTCCCTCAGTTTCACTTCCTCTTTTTGGCCACTCCTCTCAGCCGACTGGGCGGGGCCTCGTCCTTGGATGGGGAAGGAAGAAGAAGAAGCCCTCGGCACACCACCACTGTACGAACAATAAACATGCATCCTACACTCCCGACACACATGTAACATCCATTTACCGAACAACCTGACTAAACATGCATTTAATGGGGGATCTGAGCTAATCCTATATTTAGTAGCCTAATAATGGCCATTTCGTAACAATATATATATATATTTTTGGCAATTAAGTGGATTTCTTTCTTCTCCTCCAGCTCTCCTTTTAATTTTTGATGATCTAAGGTGGATAATCATTTTTTTTTATTTTTTTGTTTTTAAAATTCTTTTTGTCAATGCTGTTGTAATAACAAGCACTGTGCAAACCCTATTGGTGCATTTCTCCTAGCTCTATCTACCCTGATTTTCATATATGAACCTAAATGGCTGCTGTTGTTCACGAGCTATCACTCAATTACACAAGAACAATTATTATTTCACCCACTAATGTCAGTCTTATCAGATAAAACCAGGCAGGGGTCAAATTAGATATTCTGTTTGAGTTGTTGGGCTTTTCGAGGATGTATACTTCGTTTATTATGACTCGGTATATCCATCTACTCCTTACGGGAGCGGGCAGGAAGGGTCCTGTTATCCTCTGGGGTACATAGATTACACTAGATCTAGGTTCAGGTCCATCAGTCTGTGGGGTACATGATAAGTATTGTATGCCTCAAGGATGTCAGGATTCTTCCCTTTCAATTTAGTGTTACCTAACCCTAACAGCAACTGTTTAGAAAGGTAATTACATGTGTTTTGTGGTTTAAAATATTTTTTACTCTTGGTAGAAGTGCCCCACGAAACGCCAAAATAAGTTATATATACATGTTAACATGTGTTTGGCCAGGAGGAAAAAGCCCATGGGGAAGGGGGGGGGTGGGGGGGATACTATTTGCATTAATATTTTTTTGTAATAATATTAATATTATGCTGTTATGTGAAATTTGCAGGTCATGAGTGTTATTACCCTCGCCAGAGGAGAGGGTGTTGCATGTGGGTCCGTTTTTGTGTGTACCTCAGCTGCCGAGGTGGAAAGAGGTTATGTTTTCACCCCTGTCTGTCTGTTTGTGTGCAGGATATCTCAAAAAGTTGCAGACAGATTCGGATGAAATCTGGTGGGCAGGTTGGGTGTGTGATGGGTCGAATTGTTGAGATTTTGGTGAAGATCCGGATCCCTATCTGGAAGCTGAAATTTTTTTTTGATTCTTCACCTTGAGTGATGGGGCTGAAATCATATATAGCTTGATATCTTTAAAAGTTTTTGGCGGATTCAGACAAGACTTGGTGGACAGATTGGGTGTGTGACATGGACAAATTGATTCGATTTTGGTGAAGATCCAAATCCAGGTACAATAACTTTTTAATTTTTATTTAAGTGATTCTTCATCATTGAGAGATGGGGCCAAAACGATATATATAGCATGATATTTCAAACATTTATTGGGCTTGATATGTTCTACTACTATATTAGGCATTGCGTGTGGAGGTATGTGCTCTCCAAGTGCCCTTCCAGTTTGTTTATTTGTTTGTTACTTGAGAATATGGAAGATTTTTCAAATACATATATTGGTTGTGCTTATGCGTTATTACTTCCAAAATCGACGATTTTTCAAGTATATTGTCAGCTATTTTGTTTGTCTGTTTGTCTGCTTGTCCCCTACAGGTCACAATTTAAAACTATCCTCCGAAACTTCACCTGCATTGCTTGTGTGACGTGACAGACGTTTTCTATTTTTTTTTTTTGGCAATTAGTGATTACATTACACCGATCTAATCTAATTTCAGCAGGGGTCAAATTAGATATTCTGTTAGTTGTTGGCTTTTGAGGATGTATACTTCGTTTATTATGACTGGTATATCATCTACTCCTTATGGGAGTGGCAGGAAGGGTCCTGTTATGTTTAGTGATTCTTCATCATTTTGATATGAATTATTTTTTGGAATCTTCATCAATTCTCAATTTTTTTGGAATTTTTGGGAATCTTCATCAATTCATTTTGAATTTTGGAATCTTCATCAATTCTCAATTTCATCGATTGACTAGAAATTTGAACTGGATTTTCCATATCGGTCACTGAATTCAACCACCATTATTTATTTGAGGTCAACATGGGCCAAAAGGTCAACATTGGGCGAATTTCTAAATTGACAATTTTTATCCGATTGACTTAAAATCTGAAGAGGAGGTGCATATTGGTTGTTGAATTCAACCACCAATTATTTTTGAGGTCAAATTTGTTTTACAGATTTCGTAAATTATTGTGCTATGCACGACATCTTTCTTTTCTTTGTTTTTTTTTTTGTCTGTTTGTGTGCAGAATATCTCAAATTGTTGTGGATGGATTCGGATGAAATTTGTTCGGCAGGTTGGGTATGTGACGAGGACGAACTGATTAATTTTGGAGATCCGGATCCAGATCCTGCTACTGGAATTTTTACATTGAATCTTCACCATTGAGAGATCTGGCCTAAAACGATATATAGCACGGCATCTCAAAACGTTGTGGATGGATTCGGACGAAACTTGGTGGATGTGTGGGTGTATGATAAGGACGAATTGATTCGATTTTGGTGAAGATCCGAATAGAGATCCGAATATGATAATTTTTATTTATTTCCTAAAGTGATTCTTCACCATTGAGAGATGGGGCAAAACGATATACGTATAGCATTATGTATAAGAAATGATTGGGCGTAATGTGTTCTACTGGATCAGCTATTGCGTGGCAGAGGTATGCGCTATACCGAGTGCCCTTCAAGTTTTTAAGTGATTCTTCACCATTGAGAGATGGGGCCGGAAACTATATATAGAACAATATTTCAAAGTTGACGGATTTGTCCGAAACTTGGTGGACAGGTGGGCTTGTGACAAGGACAAATTGATTATATTTTGGTGAAGATCCCGGATCTGGGGAGGTTTGCGTTTCTACCGAGTGCCCTTCGAGTTACTTTTGCTTTTAGAAGTGGCCTTGGAAAAACGACAGATTAGCTGTCTTAACATGGGTTTCTCCAAAGGTGGAAAACCCCCTTGGGGTGGGGGGTGGAGCGGTGGCGGCAAATTAAGTCGCTAGAACCTCCATTGATGTGACCTTAGTAGTCCTGTCAAGTTTGGTTGAGATTGTCTTTTTGACCACAATACATTCGGTTGTTACTTATCCAGACAAAAATTTGCATATTTTATTATGTGATGGAAGCTTACAAGTCATATTCTGTGGTTCAAGCCAAATACAGAACTTTTTGGTGTTGAATGTATTTTGCTTTGCTTGACTTGACCAGCCATTTAGTCCACTGTATAATGAAGGTCCCGCTCAACACGGTTTGTTCTGTTCAGGTGTAAATTGTGGCCATTCTCCTCCAGCAAGTTTTTCAATTTCATCTCTCCATCTAATCTTTGGATTACATCCGCCTCTCACAGGGCTTTCTCTCGGGTTGCCAGTTTGTATAATTCCGTTTTGCTCACCTGATGTCTGCTCTTCCAGTGGACAAGAATAATTGCAAACTGGGAACTGAGGGAAGACTCTGGAAGAAGAGAGATAATGCAAATGAATACAAATATAATGAAAACTCTCAAATCCGAAATTCCAATTCTGAATATCCCAAAATCCAAGCAAAATTCGAACTTCAACAAAAAATTCTTTTGAAAAAATGTTTTTTTTTAATGCGTCATCTACTTAATACCGATTCTTCTGCTGGTGTGATGGCTAAATTAAGAAGGAGTTCACCATCAATATCTGTATTTGGGCAGTTGCACGTGCATGGGACTCGGTGACACAACCACCATTCAAAAATTCATGGCATAACTTATGGTCACTTACCATATCGATGACACTGAGCAACCTTGAAGACTTTGAAGTTTTAAGCTTTCAAGTGAGAATGTTGACACAGTAGAATTGATACATTATGCAAAGGGTATGAACACTGAAGCGGCCAAGGACTTGCATGACGATGACATTGTGAAGTGGATGAATTGCGACAGTGAAACGCCTGTGGTCTGCCAGATGACAGATGAAGAGATTGTTGACATTGTTACTAACCCCAATGAAGAAAATAAGGATGACAGTGAAAGTAACAGTGAAGAAAAAAAAAAAAGCAGAATAACCATTGATGAGGAAATAAAACTTGGAGAACAGTATGCAAGCTTCTTGCAGGGGATGAATTTTATCTCTCAACAAGAAATGATGAATAATGAACCTTACCCAGAGAAACTAATGAAGGAGAAACCAAACTTCATTATTTAAATTACTCTTCAGGAAATGTTTAAGATTGCAACGAAGCATTGTAAACAAACTTAAAGTGGTAGTTCAACTCTTCACAAAGCCTGTGTGTCCTCCCCTACCCCTCATTCCTCTCCACATCCCTTATTTGTCCAACTTTTCCTCTATTTTGTCCTCCAACCCTGCTGTTGGAGTTTCCCCCTCTCTTTACTGTTACTTTTGTTCCGTTGCATCCTGATTCATTCAGTGTATAGCTCTTTTCCATGAGTCTTGACTTCATATACTTCTCCTCCTCCTCTCCTCCTCCTCTCTCCTCTCTCCTCCTCTCCTTCTCCTCCTCCTCCTCCTCCCTTTATTAGGGGTTAGTTCTGATGGCACCAAGCTTCTGCCCTGCCTTAAACACGATACTCCCCACCTCCCCTGTTGTTTCAGCCAACTCTCTCCATTCTCCAAGCACCCCTACCTTACGGATATCTCTCCTCACACAATACTCCCATCTCAATCGCAGTCTACCTCTTTTCCTCCTTCTTGCTCCCTCAATCTATCCACTCTCTTTGCCGTTCTCTCTTCCTCATCCACACCAAGTGTCCAGCCCATCTCAGCCGGCATTTTCACCAATCTTCCTGTCATGCTCATCTGCACACCAATCTGCTCCCTCAGTTCATCAATCCTCCTCCTATCCACCCTCTTCACTCCTGCAATTCGCCTGACCCAGTTGTTTCTTGCAAACCTGCAGCCTCTGCTGTTGTCTCTGTCGTGCCACCATTCTAGACCGTAAAAGTAGGCCGGCGGTGCACACGACATGAAAACCTTCCCTTTTAATATTCTTGATATCTTTCTGTCTGCCATTACTCCCTCCCACCTCATCCACGTATTCACACCCACCTGAATCCTCCTCCGCACCTCTGCCTCGGATTTACAATTCCCGGTCACTTCCTCCGAGATACTCAAACTTATTTCCCTGCCTGGTGTCCTTCCCTCTAACGTGATATTCATTTATTTTCTCTGCTGCCCGACCCTCATCACCTCGGTCTTCTCCATACTCATCTTCAACCCACACTTCCCAAATGCTCCTTCCACTCCCCCAGTACTTCCTGAATCTCCGCCCACCCTCCACCACAACAGCCAGATTATCCTCAAACAACATCCTCCCCATACTACCCCTTAAGCTCACCTTCCTGCTTCCCAGCTCCATCACCATGAAAACATGAGTGGGCTGAGAGCACTTCCCTGCCAAAACCGATGTTCATACTGAATTCCTTAGAGCATCCCAGGACCAATCAAACCTCTTTCCTCGTTCCCTTGTCCATCCTTCCACCAACCTGACTTCTGCTTCCAGCACTCCCATCCATCTCAGTGTCGCCATCACCATCTCTCTCGGGATAGTGTTGTGGGCTTTCTCCACATCATGAAATTCCAATGCATCTCACCTTGCACCTCCAACCTCTTCTCCACCAGCTGTCTCAGGCTGAACATCCCATCCGTCATTCCCTACTCTTTCCAAACCATTGCTGCTCTTCTCTGATCTCCATCTCTACACTCTTCCTTATCCTCCATCCATAATCCTCTCCAGCACTTCATTACATGACTTAGGAGCGTAATGCCCCTGTACTTTCCCCGGATTTGATCATCGCCTTTCTCCTTACATATCAGCACAATTAACCCTGTCCTCAATCTCCAGAATTGAACCCTTTCTCAATCATATATTCAACAGCCTCTTTATCCAATTGACTCTCACTTCTTCCAATGCAGTTATCATCTCTGGACACCCCTCTTCAATGCCTGGCGTGCTTCCCTTCTTCATCCTTTTCATACTGTCCGCACTCCACTTCTGTGATCTTCACCAACTCACTTCCCTCTACCAAACACGGTAGCTCCAACACGCCGTTGCTTCTTCCCGTTCAACAGCTCTTTGAAATATCCTTCCCACACTTTCAATACTGACCCCCTCTTTGTCATTGGCCACCCACCCACCATCCTTAATCACCGCCCACCCCACACCCTCCCTTTTCATGTCCTTTCCATCCTCATCCCTGTCACAAGCCAATATATATACTTTATATATATATATATATATATATATATACAGTATATGATCTTCTCCCAACATCCTCTTCCAACTTGATGTACATCTCCTCTTCCATTATCATTCCTCACCTAATCCACAGCTCTCCTTGCTGCTTTCTTCTTCTGCCCATGCAGGTGTAGTAACCCCACCTCTGGCTGCCTCCCCTATCCTTGATCTTCTCTATCCTCTGCAAACCATCTTTTCACCAACTGCTTCGCTACTTCTCCGCCAACATATTTGTTTCTATCCCTCGACGATGCATCCTTTCCTGACGTCCTTCCAACAAAACTGCTGCAATTCCCTTAAACACTCTCCGGAGTTCTCACTCCCTCTCCAAACCTTCCGCTTCTTCGCTAAGTTGCTTGTACCTAGCCCTCAACCTCTCCTTGTACTCTTTGAGGACGTTTCCCCTACGCTTCCTCCACCTAAAATCCTCTGACCCTGCTCTTAACGTCCCTCATTTTTCTCCATCTGTACACAAACACCACAGCTGTGCGAGGTGGTAACATGCTCTCCCGCCACGCTTACAACCCGCTCCGCTACTCCCACATGCGCATTAAGTTCCCCATAATGCACAGCATCACCTCTAGCTCAACCATTCCCATCATCCTCTCCAGTGCATCCCTCAATTCCTGCTTCTCTGCCCAGTCCTTCCCGTTTGTGGCCCATATACCGACATAAAAACGCACCATTTGCCTCTATCCCACCCATGCCGTAACTACGTCCCTACATCTTTCCACTCTGACCACCTACTTTGCTGATCTCTTCTGTTGCTATTATTCCCATGCCATTACTCCTTCCATCCCCACTGCGTGCAACAGCTTGTATCCTCCTGCGCTAACCTCCTCACCCTGTCTCCTTTCCATTTGGTCTCCTGCACACACACACAACACTTCCAAACTGCTCCGCATCATCTCCATCACTTCGACCCCCTCTCCCCCCCCCTCCATTGATCCCACATTCAAACTACCTAGCTGGACCTCACTTTCAAATCACTGATTGCCTGACGGAATGATCTTGGATAATTTGGGACATTCAGTCATCAATCACATACAAAAAAGTATAAATAAATAAACAAAATAAACAAATTAATGTTTCATCTATCTATAATTCCAGCAGTGTGTGTGTGTGTGTCTGTCTGTGACTGCTGTTTCTCGCAAACACTGGTCCGATCTAATTGAAACTTGCCAGGTATATTGCTGGGGACCTGAGTATGTGCCTTTTCAAGGTTTGATATTAACGGACAAGTGCTTCCCAAGTTATGGCCATTTATTTACCAAACCAATGACAGGACACGTTGCTGCATAGGTGTGGCCGATGGGGAACGGCACCTTAGTTACCGTGGCGTAGGAGTGGCAATGTCAATGGGAGCGAATGTCATGGCTAGCAAAGACATGGAGGTAAACTTTGATTTTAATTTTGGATTTTAAAACTCTGTGTGTGTAAGTATCACAGCAGTTGTTACTTCAATGCAAGCGATAATTCGTGGAATGCATGTGAACATTCCGTACGGGCACGCACCACTTCCGGATAGTGATGACTTACTGTATCTATCTATAATTTCTCGATTTCTTATGCGCATTTATCGATAAACACAATGCCCCAATCCAGTCGTCGTTTAGACGAGCGAGGAACGGCCTGTGTAGTTGTTTGAAAGTTTTTTTTTTTTCGTTTTGAACGTACGGCCACGCGAGATTGAAGGAACGGCCTTTGTGGTTGTTGTTTCTGGCACGCGGTTTTGAAAGTTTTTTTTTTTTTTTTTTTTTTTTGCACGTACGGCACGTACTAGTATTCTAAATCCGAAAACTTCTGTAATCCAAATATGTTCGGTCCAAGGAATCAGATTTGAGAGTTTTCCACTGCACATAGGGCCCTCTCTATCCGTGAGGGTTACATTCCTGGAAAATCTCCCGAAATGCAGAATTCACAAATGCGGATACCTTGATATAATAGGGAAAGGGGGGGGGGGGGGGTAGGTGCCTCGGTCAGGATAAGGAAAATGTTTAAGAACAATCATTTAAATAAAGAAATGAGTACAGTATAGAAAACAGTGTATTTTTATTGACGTTTGATGTTCATGATGGTGGTGGATGTTTTAAGGGTAAGTCGGAAGGATGATTCATGCATGCTGTGGACACGCTCGCATCGTAGTGACCCTCACACATTGATGTTTTCGCTTAAACTCATCACTTTTTTTCTGCTCTTTCCAGCAGACTCACCTTACCCACTCATGTTATGTTGAGAGGCCATGATTAACGGTAATTACAAGTTCATGCCAGCGAGCCGAGAGATGCAACAGAGGTGTTTGCTGTTTCAGGAATCAAATACAGTACTGAACAGGGTGTCCCAGAATGTAAAATAAGTAAACTTTTTTTTTACACAATGTAAAATAAGTAATTTTTTTTTTGTATTGAAAATATGGTCCATTGAATCGATGGTGAACAGTTGACCTATACTAGCAGAGTAGCCACGCTACAGGCGATCTTGTTCCAAGCATGCAACATGTTCTTTCTGACATATACTTTATTTGGGTGGTGTATAGGTAACTGACAGCTCTGCAATATGCAAAATAAAAATAAAAACCCCCCAGGTATGTGCATGAAGCAAAAACATATCACCTGCTTATAATTCAAACACCTCACTGAACTGGAAAACGTGGGGACAGAATACGATACTGTAAAGGGTGGGGACTTGTAATACCCCCTCCACCTGGAGGGGCGCTACACGATACACATTTACAGAGAGAATCCCCCCCCCCCTTTCCTTCTCATCCACACAAGACAACCAGCAAGATAACACCCCTATACATGGAATTGGGGTCATGCTGATCCTATGTAGCAGGTCTGGATATATTTGGCCCAGAACTGTTAGGAGGAGTGCACGACAATCAAACAAACACACAAACACCGGTCTGTGAATTATGGAAAGAATGACTGATCAACTGATACTTGTAACAAAACAAGATGAATAAATTATTGTTTCAAAAAAAATCTTTTTTTATATCCTGTTGTGACTTCTTGGGACACCCTGTATGATATCAACATTTGTGCACTCTCCCCTCATGTACCTGGTGTTGGTGGGGGACGTGGGTGGGGCGGGATGATGTGGGCTTACAAAACTTACAAATACTGAAGGTCGATCGGTCGCAAATTTGGAACCTGTATGCATTTACCAATTTGTAAATACAGAGGGTTGGTTATCTGTATATCACAGATTGTCCCCTTCAGTACACCATGTGTACTATAGTTTATTCGATTCTAATGTACCCTCCTCTGTTACAGAGCATGGTGCTACAAAAGTAATTTATTGGCCAAGGGTTATACTGAGAGGTTTCCCATTGCCTCCAAGGAGTAATTAGAGAGGAATCTTAATTTGTTCAGGGTGCCGGCGATAGCTCAGATACTCTTCACAGGAAGGATACTGTGGCATCTTTAACGTCTTCCAGCTAATGCCGGCAGACGGGATTCCCTATTAACGTCCATCTAAGGGACGGCATACATATGATGAAACGCCCTGCATGTGAAATACCAGGATGACGATTTAATGTTGGGTCAGGACAATTTAATGCTTTCTACCCTTTTAGAGCAATTCTTCACATTTGAGAAGATGGGGCCAAAACGATATATATCATGATATTTCAAAAAGTTTTGTCGGGGTTATAAAACAAAACGAGGTGGACGAGTTGGGTAGTTTGACAAGAACAAAGCAATCAGATTTTGGTTCAGGTCCAGATGCAAATCCTGCCTATCACCGGATAAAAATGTAAACTGTTCACCTCCTGTCTGAATTTGTCTGCCAGTCCTTTTTGCAATCTCCTTCAACCTTTAATTCATGGAGCTGCCAAATAATGCTGGAATTTTTTAAAATCAACTTTCAGTACAGTACTATTGTGGTATCAGGTCATTTGTTTGTGTGTGCAGAATGACGAGAGTATGTAACTCTCCTCTCAGTTGTTTAGCCTGGTTTGATCCTGACCCAGCTATAAACTTTCATCCCAATGTTTCACAGGCAGTACAGGGTGATTATCGAGGTGTGTGGCCGTCGCCTCGGATGGAGTAAACTGAGCATCCCTGTCTACCGAATTAGTTTGTGGATGTTAAAGATCCCACACTGTCCTTCACAAAAGAGTAGCAAGCTAAGTCGCTGGCTCTCCCGAACAAATGTCAAATCCCTCTACTACAGGAACATGCGTCAGTGACACAGCCTCCCTCAGCAATGATGCATAATCTCTCTCTTTTTTTTGCCGAGAGAGAAACTGCAGTCGGCCGAGTCCGGCCGGTGGTGGAACTGAGAGCGCCGAAGCTGCTATCTACTTCGAGAGGACCTGGTTGCTGCGTGAGTCTGGAGTCGGCTTCGAGCAGAGGTCATCGACAGGTTCGGCCTGCGTCTGGCAACGGAGCCTCTGACTGTCCCGACTCAACGACGTTTTGGATTCCCATGTACCCAGCCTGCGGAGCCCGGCACCTCGATTTGGCCTTGTCTGGTGAACAAGCCAGGCCTGGACTTGTGTGCTGGACCTTGTGAGAGACCAGCTGAAACCCATCGTCGATCTGGTGGTCTTGTGCCATCGACCTTACGTGGGGTCAGAGCGCACGGAGACCGCGTGCGGTGCGAGGAGGGAAGGCGAGCGCCGTCTCGCCACGCGGCGTGTTCGAGCTGGGGGCTCGAATCCGTGGACATCCGCTTGTTA
>CM068965.1:77131684-77143970 GCA_035128595.1 Eptatretus atami | reverse complement strand
GCATATAAAACCAAAATGGTTACAGACTGGCAGAAAACGCTCGGCATCTGACAAAACCAGTCTGTAACCGCGGTTCTATTTCCCCCACTGGTAAGGTCCAGGATTACGCTGGTATCGCGATTGAAGACGCGTGACCCAAGGCCTGTGCCGAGCCAGCCGGCGTTATAAACCCCGGAGATGGCCGGAGTGGGATGAGAATCCTCCATCGCTAAATCCTTAACCATATATATAATATATATATATATATATATATATATATATATATATATATATATATATATTATATATATATATATTATATATATATATATATATAAAACGTCTGTCACGTCACACAAGCAACGCAGAATACAATAATCATTGTGCATGCTGGGTGTGACCCAGATCAAATGACTAATATATATATATTCAGACGCACCTCCTGACTGTGATGGTGAGCATCGCCGCGGATCATGTCTCACATGGTTAAACCGCATAATCTGCACAGAGCAACCGTCCGTCTGCCACCCAGACAATTGTTCCTGTTAATGCAGGGAAAATCGATTGAATGGTTTGCATTAGCAGGAACAATTGTCTGGGTAGCAGACGGACGGTTGTTCTGTGCAGATTATGCGGTTTTACCGTGTGAGACATAATCCGCGGCGATGCTCACCATAACAGTCAGGAGGTGCGTCTGATATATAAACGACGAATGTGGTCATCATTGGTTAGATATTTATCGGTATACCATCCTGATGAGGGTAAATAAGCCCGAAATCTGGATCAGTGGTTCCGTTTGATGTTTAACTGATGATAACCATATCATCTTTGTCTCTTTAACAGAGTCACTGGGCCAAAGCCTCTGTGTTGGAGGTGATGTTTTGGTGTGGACTGTGTCCAATGGGGATCAGTGGAGTGCTCGTCACACTCCACATGTTTCGATATATATATACACACACACACACACACGTACATATATATATGGCAGACAGACGAAGGTTTGCTTCTCAAGCCTTGTGACATGCAAAAAAATAAAAATCAGTGAGTGTTTGGACACACGGCTAAACTTAGATTGAACACTGCGATAAATGCTGCTTTCAAAAGCCCTTTTACCTTAAAGGAAAAAAATAAAAATAATTTAAAAACCTCGAAATTAAGAGCTGCTGCTGGCTGACACCTTTGGCACAATTTTATCAGCAAGGATTCCAATGATAAGAGGCAAATAATTAGGTCATGTCAAAGCATGTCCAATGGAGGAGAAGTGGAAGGGGGATACAGGGAAGGTTATAAATGAGATTTTGGAAAACTATAAAATGGCACGTTACTCATTGCCACAGTACGTTCTTGCTTCCGAGGCCCTCCGCACATTACCGCTATTACATGAGGAGCAACGGTACATATTGGCAATTACTCAGCTTCAGGAAAACGCACACATTTACACTCGTGGGCTATTTAATTTTAAAACTCTTATGGGCTGATTTTAAAAAAGAGATTTTAATAAAACGTGATGCTGCAATTTCCTGGGTCGTGACAAAAATGTATGTCCTTGTTTGGAAGTGCTGTTCAAGTTTTAATTTGCCCCCCCCCCCCAAAAAAAATTATCACGACACCCGACTCACGTGCCAAAATGTACGACCGAAAGAGAGTTCCTCGCAAAGCTGGCCCTGCAATGCTAATTGGTGCCATGTCTGTGTGAGCAATTCATTTACACCACATGGAAAATGATCAGAGTCTGCTTGACACACATCAAAGTGGAATACGTTCGTTTTACAAATTAACCGCAAGTGCACGTTTCTTTTCTTTCCCGACTGTAAAAAAAATCTGGTTGGGGGGAAAAGCTGCAGACACACATAGACGCAGACATACAGCATCATGTACCACCTTCACGCATTGTATATGCGTGGAAGCAATTTTGTTTTTGTTTATTTTTTTTCCAATTAATTCTTTGGAAAAGGAAATTGGTTTAGCAAGCCGAAAGGATCAAATTTCAAACGGATCTTTCGATTCTGTCAGCATTGTGTGAAACAACATCCTTCTCTTGCACCGATTTGTCCTATTCTACTGTTCCAGCTGCTGCGGATTACACCGAAACAATAACAACTGGTAACCATGAAGCCCGACAAAGCATTCTGTAGATTTCCCAAATTGCTGGGAGCTGCAGGCTAATGGGACCGACAAGCTCTGCTAGTTTCACTTAGCAGCACGCTGGAAAGTATCCATTCCATAACACTCGCGTGCCATTTCTGACAACGTGTGTCACATCACTCAGCGACTCTTCATTACTGAGATTATGCGACGCCATTGCCATTGCCATGGATCTAGAGGTCATAACAAACTCGGATCAGATCCGAAAGCTGTGCGGCATCCCAGAAATCGAGCGAGGCTGCTAAGGACAGTCATTGACAAGATGACAGCAGACTTGACTACCTCCCTTTTAAAACAGTTGTGTTTAATCGTTTTAATTTGCACGAGATCAAATATTTATTTCACGAAAACATTACAAGAAAAAAAATTGCTTTGATGATCATTGGTGTGTTTACACTCAAAAGCAATAGAAAATAAAAACAATGCAACTATATATAAATGTTGTCAAACCTTGGGAGAGACCTTCATCTCTGGTTGGAAAGTCCAACTGTCACATTAAAAGTTGTTTTTTTTTGTTTTAAACTTGTCACAACACCGTCCGACGTCAAAACTCTTGGAGTGAGCAATTAAAAGTAGTCAGTCGCTGCAACAAAATTGCAGCATGGATACAAGGGCTATGACTGGAGGCCTCAAGGTAATTTTTGGCAGCTTTGGACCTTGTCGCACCGAAATGATGAGTCGAAATCCTTTTTTTTTGACAAAATTTTTGGAAACGCTCACTGTTCGATTTGGAGCTGGACATGCATGGCGAGCATGCTCTTACAGGGCTATCGATGATTTAAATTTGGCATGGAGCCTTTGTTGAGCAGACTTCGCCTGTGTGTAATAAGTGGGTAAAGAACAACAAACAAACAAAAAACAACAAGAGGCCACACATCTCGCTGGGAGTCATTTGTTGTCTGTTCAGATGAGGACATATCAAAGCGGGGAGTGAAAAACAGATGTACGCAGAACAGTAAAAGTCTTGAGGCAATTTTTAAAAGATTCAACTCGGTCGTTAGATTTCTCATTGAAATTGGAAGTTTGTTCCAAAGCACAGAGGCAAATGAATGAAAGCTCGCCTCTTTGTGAAATGCATGTACAACAAGGGAAGAAGCTGTTGTGGAATGAAGTGAGTAAGATGTATACTGGAAGAGAAGATGACAAAGACTTTAAAGTTTAAATAATTATTCTATATCAAAGTTCTCTCTGCAAATGGAAGCCAGTGTAATTGGCTTAACATGGGAGTTGCATGGAACCATTGCTGAAAGATCAGGCGAGCACACTTGGTTCTGCACTTTCTGTAATTGACATAAATAGTGTTTTGTGATTCCATCAAGTAAAGAACGACCGTAATCCAGCCTGTAGAGCATGAGTGCATGAGCAGCATTATGACAAGTATCACTATTCATATAATTCCTGATGTGATTAAGATTATAGTTCTGTTGAGTGCCACTTGTGGCAAACAACAGACCCTCGAGGTACACCACATAGTAGGTGTTGGTCATCCGAAAAACAACCAGAAGGGCACTCGGTAGAGCGCATACCTCCGCCACGCAATGCCTGATCTACGAGAACATAGTGGGCACATTATATTTTTAAAATATCAGGCTATACAGTATGATATCGTTTTTGGCGCTCTCAATGGTGAAGAATCACTGAAAAATTAAATAATTCTCGTACCCAGATCCGGAATCGGAACCACTAAAATCGAATCAATTTGCCCTTGCGACACACCCAACCTGTCCACCAAGTTTCATCCAAATCTGTCCAATTTTTTTTGAGATATCGTGCTACATATTAGTTTAGACCCATCTCTCAATGGTGAAGAATAACTTTTAAAAATTTCAGATCCGGATTCGGATCTTCACCAAAATTGAATCAATTATTCCTCCTCACGTACCCAACATGCCCACCAAGTTTCGTCCGAACCCGTCCACAACTTTTTGAGACATCATGCTATATATCATTTTTGACCCTATCTCTCAATGGTGAAGAATCAATTAACAAAATTCTAGTAGTCGGATCCGGATCCAGATATTCACCAAAATCTAATCGGGTCGTCCTTGTCACACACCCAACCTGTCCACAAAATTTAATCTCGATCCGTCCACAATAATTTGAGATATCCTGCACATAAACAGACAAACAAACAAACAAGAAAAAGACGTCGTGCAGAGCAAAATCCACCCCCCCTCTCTCCAAAGGTTGCCATGGATACATCAAATTGTCCATTTCATTAAGATTAAAATTCACAATATTAATCAAAGTTCAGGTCAATCGGATGAAAATTGATTATTTTTCAGATTGAAATTGATTATTTTAGGAGCTTGATCTTGAGTTGACCTTTGACCTATTCACCTTTAAAATAGTTCCTTTCCCAATTCATCAATGTACTATGCAATTGCTGTTTAATCATCAATTCAATCGGATGAAAATTGACAATTTTTCAAATAAAATTTGATTTTAGAAGTTTGACCTCTAGTTGACCTCAAAAATAGTTGGTTTCCCAATTATTCAGTGACGTAATATGCAAATCTTGTTCAAATTTCAAGTCAATCGGATGAAAAATGACGATTTCAGAAATTTGACCTCAAGATGACCTTTGTTTAACCTTTGACCTCAAAATCAATAGGCTTCTCAGTTGAGACTACCTCTACAACTTGGTAACGTTGGTTTAGAATTGTGACCTGTAGGCAACAAACAGACAGAGAGACAAACAGACAAACAGACAGAATAACAAAATCGACTCACCAATATACTTGAAAAATCTTCGATTTTGCAAGTAACAAACAGAAAGGGGTGAAAACACAACCTCCTTCACCTTCGGTGGTGGAGGTAATTAGAAATCTGGACCCTGCTCGATCTGTTCGTGATCTGGTATGACTGGAACCAAGAAAGGACTTTATCACAGAAACCAAAGTCTTTAGAAAGCCTGTGTGTGGATAATAGCATGATCCACAGCATCACAAGTGGAGGACAGATCCAGCATCAGCAGGAACACTCCAGGTTGATTAATTATATCGATGGCACAAAGCAAGTCGTTCTGTTCTGAAAGTAGGCCTGTTCCAGTGGTATGTGCTGCTCTATATGCAGACTTCTAAGGATCAAGGAGGTCATTTTGAATGACAAAATCAGATACCTGCTCTGATGCAGCCTTTTCAATCAATTTTCCTAGAAATGGCAAATTTGAGACAGGCCTAGAGTTACTTAATTCTTCCTTGTCCAAAGAAGGCTTCTTCAAAACAGGGTAATGATAAAAGATCTCAGAGTTCGAGGAAAACAACAGTGGACAAAGACAAATTAACAATTTGTGATGGCACAGGAAACACAACATGAAGACGTCTCTTAACGAGCCAAGTCGGCATTGGATTCGAAACACAGGTCTTTGATGGACATTTCCTAATTACTCTCCTCAATTCAACATTATTTACAGAAACAAGGTGAGTGAAACTACAATTGCGTGAAGAAGCTCCACTACAACAGGATCGTAAACCTGAACTTGATTGGGTAACTCCAGTATTATCCAAATTTTCCCTGATCTTATCGACTTTTCAGGTCAGGTGGGGTGTGGGAGCATGCACTGGAGCAGCGCATCGCTGCGTCCACTTCTGTCGTACTACAGGGGCCTCCATCTGACCATCTCGCAGGCAGATTCCTGGCCCATCCCCATCTCCTTGAGATGCTGATCAACCTGCTGCAACCACGAGGCACGTGGTCGGCCCATTGGCCTCCTCCAGTAACGAGGCTCCCTCGCTGAAAGAATCTGGTGGGCAGGATCAGCGTTAGGAAAATGAGCCACATGTCCATACAGCTGCAACTGACGCTCACAGACTATGCAGGTAACAAATCTCATTTGAGACTCTCTCAACAACCGCTCGTTGGACACAAAGTCCAACCAGCGATAGCCAAGGATTCTCCGAAGAGACCTGGTACCACAGAAATTAAGTCTCTGTCTCAGATCCCTGGTCAGAGTCCAAGTCTCACATCCAAAGAGCAAGACTGGAAACACCAAGGACCTGAAGACTTTGACTTTCGTCCTCCAGCACAGGTACCGACAACACCACACTCCATGATCCAGTGAATCCATGACTCTCCAAGCCTGACCCAGACGTCTGTTGACCACTGGCTCACAGCCAGATAGACATGAATATCACTACCAAGGCAAGTGAATCTCTCCATGACCTCAACAACCTCGCCCAACAGGTACAGACAGGATAGCAGCATCCAAGATGTCATTGAAAGCCTGGATCTTAGTTTTGACCGAGGAAACATGTAATCCCAGCGGCTCTGAGTCCTCATTCAGCACCTCGAAGGCCCCCAAAAGGATATATAGACTCCGCAAAGATGACTGCATCATCTGCAAAATCAAGGTCAGAGATCTTGACATTCCCACACGATGAACCGCAGGCTTGATCTCTCCGATATCCTCCCCAAAATGCAGTCCGAACAAGTTCTGAAAAGTGTGGGGGCCAGTACACACGAACTCCAGTAACAACTGGAAATAAGTAAGAGATGGTTTCACCACATCTCACAGCACTCTCAGTTCCAGAGTATAGTTCAGACATCAGATTGATCAGCTTTGGTAGCACCCCACGAAGGCGAGAATCCTCCAGAGGGCATCCCAATTCACTGAATCAAACGCTTTACAGAGATCAAAAAAGGCTGCAAGCAGACCCTGCCGAAACTCACGTCTGCATTCGGTGAGGACCCGAAGGAGCAAGGATACAGTCAATCGTTGACCTCTTTGGTGTAAAGGCTGACTGCTCTGAACGCTGGTGCTCAAGCAGATGGTGGCGAACCCTATAAAGAATCATCCAAGCATCCAATCGTGGCATAGAATGCGTCCTTCACGGTGAGATCACTCGCCTCAATCGGAGCATACAGAGAGACCAGGGAAATGATACCCAAGGAGTCACGAATCCTAAATCTCATAATAAGCTCGTTGACCGGTGTTAACTCAGTTATCATTGGAGTCAGCTTATTGGACACAGCTGCAGCAACTCCTTGTGCACGGTAACCATCAGAGCGACCAGGCCAAAAGTAGGTGTAACCACCCGCCATGATCTCGCCGCATTCCGGTCTCCGAACCTCAGAGAGTGCTGCAATACCGATGTCCAAACGCTTGAGCTCAGATGATAACAGAGACAGGTGATCATCGTCTCTTTGGGATAGGACATTCCAGAAACCCACCCGAAGGGACCACATCAGGTTAACCCAAGGAGACCGTCGTCTGGTGGATGACACCTCAGCACCACCCCGACACACACTACCACAATCTGACCTGGGAAGGCTACCCCGTGGTTTCCCTCCTATCATCAAAGATTGAGGGTCCCGAAGGATTTGCCCCAATCCCGTCATCCGTGAGCTGCTCTGCGAAGGGCAGCTGCACAGGAGGTACTCCATGGAGTGGGTCTTCAGATTTTTAAAATGCTTTTGGAATGTTTTGCGGAATGAAGGGTTTTACGGTGTCGAGTGCAAATCTTGCAACCAAGCTCCTAATAAAAAGTAACCCAACAGCAGGACGACATCTGCAGACCAGTTGGGCACTAGATATGGATGGCCGTTGGCTCACAAGGAGCTCCTTCGCCCTTTGACAGGTTTTGTTCTTCATCCTGTTGGTGTCCATATCATAACCTGGTGTTGACTTATGGTTAGGGTGGTGGGCTTTGGATCCTAGGGTCCTGAGTTCAAATCCTGCTCAGCTGTTGAATTAATACCAGGTGGGGGTACTCGGCCTGTCATCCTTCCGAGGTCGGAAAAATGAGTGCCAGCATGCTGGTATACTGTGTCGGAGTGGCGACCCGTCCAGGATTGTGCCCAATAGCCAAGGAGACTCTTAAGCAGCACTAACGCTCTGCAAAGAGTATGTCCCAATCTCCTCCTCTCCTCCATATCATACACCCTCCTCACCAAGAAACTTGGTGGGGAGATGGTTTAGTCGCCGACAACCCGACCATGGAACAGGTTAGTGCAGGTTTACATAGTACCTGCAGTATTTCCCATTTATTCTGACCTGACATGACCTGACACAATATCTACTTTGCTGACAAAGTAATATAAAAAGTTATTAGCCAGATCAGATGGATCACTACATTCAGGAATAACTTTACTTCCAACATTGAATAATTAATCTTATAATCTTGTACGTCTTTGGTATTACAACTGGAGAGTTTTTCATCATAATCATCCTTATTGGCAGCTGGAACAGTATCGCAAACATTCATTTGGGATTTGATGAACTTCCTGCAATGAGCATCTGATTTTGTCTTACGCCATCGTCGCTCAGAGCATTGTTGAGCTCGGCAAGCTTCCTTTGCATTATCATACTTGTTCGGTTTGAGACGTACATAGCGATTCATAGTTGTCACATGAGCGTGCACATCCAGAACTTCATGGCAGGCTTCATTGTATTGCCAAACAAGATAATTTGCATCACAGTCAGAGCTTTCCAGTATGAATCCCATTTTAGTCACTGGATCAATGGAGAACTTTTCATGATAAATGATAAATTAATTTGTTCCTTCACAGAACAAACACATCTTTTGTAAGTGATGGTCTTGCAAAGTTCAACACACAGTGCACCATGGAGTGATTAAAGAGCTGGATTTGATAAACATGACATGATTGTAGGAAAAAAAGCAGGTTGGCCCAAAAACTGTCCGAGTCTGAGACAGAGGATCGAAAACAGTCGAATAAGCATGAAAAAATACACAGGAGTGAGCACTCAATATGGAGAACAATCACAACAAGCAGAACATAAAATCTATGGCAGCAAAGATGAATCCAGAATGATTACTTAGCTTTTGGGAAGCAGATATCTCAGAGGACCATGAGATGTGACCATGACTAGTTAACAGGAAACAAGTTATTTCACATTTTTATTTACTAGAAGCAAGAAAAATAAATAAAGAAGTAAAACATTCACAAATTGTATCTTTGGTACCCTCCATAAGAAGTGATGTAAAAATATAACAAAAATCACAACACAATAAAAAAATAATTTCCAGAGTAAAATAAAGAAAGAAAGAAAGAAAGAAAGAAAAAAAACCAAGCATATACCTTTCAAATACTGTTTCCAATTAATTCTGCAAGCATCACCAAGACCACCTCTAAAAATGATAGATCATGCTTTCCTCTTTCACTCGCACACTGTAAAAGGTACGATAGATAATCCAGCAGACGAACATAACAACATGGTAATCATCCTGCTTTTGTTGATGCATATTCTGCCCCATCAACATTGCAGTTGATTGAGCCATCATCAATACATCGATTGAGTCATTCCTTCAACCTATTCTGAAACCTACTTTCAATTAAGAACACATGAAGTTATGATCATAAATCATCCTTTGAATGCAGCACAAGGCTGAGGGTAGCATCACTGGCTGAGGAAGCGGTTATGCTGCTGATGCAATGCCCTCTACTGGTTATGGCAGGAATTTGGAATTTTGCCATTATGCCACCGATAGCTCGCCTACCCTTTGCCAAGGACACCATGAGATCTTTAACATCCACCAAGTAATGTGGGTAGACAGGATGCTCAGTTTAACGTCCATCCGAGGGACAGCACACGTATTGATGAATCATCCTGCTTGTGAAACACCGGGATGACAGTATATAGCTGGGTTGGGATTTGAACCCAGGCTGGACAGCTTTGAGGCGAGTGTGCGCACCTCTAGGCCATCCTGTCAGCCCCGATTATAAATTGTCACATTAATACAATGAAGTTCAGGCTCAAATCAATGGCAGAAGAGAGGGGCCACGACTTTCCAAGCGAACACAGCCAGAGAAACGATTCAAACACTGATGAACACATCATGCTTAATCAGCATCAGGAAAATAACCAAAAGGCCTGAGGCAACATTCCACCTTTACAGCACCACGATGCTTACCCGGAGGATGGTATCAGCAAATAGCGCAACTGTGGGGTGGAAATGCATCGTGAGCTGTAACACAGAAAACAATGCCACAAATTAGTTTTGATCAAATAAGTGAATATTTTAAACCATAAGTAATAAAAAAAATGTTGAAAATAAATAAATAACTCAAAAAATTACTAAAAACGGGAAAGCCAAAAAAAAATGAACATGTCAATTTATTTGCAATCAGAATTTCTTTGAATCACACAAAATATTACTGATATTATGGTAAAAGTATAAGTATCAGGCTCAAACTTGTACGCCACAAACATGAAACTGCCTTTAGCTCAAGAACAATCAAATTTACAGGATGTAGGTCAACAGCAAGTAGGTTCCAGATACATCAAGACTTTCACAAAAACGTTACCTTTCTTAGCTCCCAAAGACACGTGTTTTCGGCAGAGCAATACAGTGGGTTGCGGTATAAAGGATCATAGACTCCTTTGGTCTTGGCTCCTGGGGGCAAAACAAGGTTGGCAAAATCTCATGTAAAGCATTAACCAGCGGGATAAATGAAGCATGAAACCTTTCACGCCTTGCATGGGAAGCAAAGATATTTTCACAGAGCCGAGGGCACAACACCACAATTAAGGGCAAAAACACATTTTACTTTGCGAAACCAGTTGCTTTTGTAACGATTACAAATCCACAGTTCACACATGGACATACACGATAACATGCTCTGATCAATCATTCATCATTTGTAAATGTTTGCATGAATAGTGATTGTTCAAAGCAAAATATTATGAATGAAAAATAACATCAAGGTAATCTCAAGAAATATGTGCTCTTTGGGCATCTTCATATGTGAACAATAATATTATTTAAAGAGGAACAGACCAGTCCACCATGTGTTGAGCTTGGTGGCCCTCATCAGCCTAGAGCAGAAGCTTCTCCTACTATTGGCTGCAGCACAATACTATGGAGATGTAGGGGGCTGTAGCTCTGCTAAGCTGAATAGGGGGAGCCTATGCAACTGTTTAGCCAGAAGAGCCTAATATAAAAAATATAAAAATAAAAATAAATACACACATATACAGGGTAGCCCGAAAGTTACGTTACCCCTGATATATTTCTCGCACTTCCCTCCGTCCCTTCCCCTCTGCCATCGCCCCCTCGTCCGCTATGGTATGCGGAAACACTGACTCAGAAGAATGATGGAGCACATACAGATACAATGACAAATTAATTATTGTAAGTACTGTATAATAAAACCTGTATATTAAAAGAGTTCAAGAACAATGCTTGAAGGGGTAAAGGGGTAAAGTGACTTTCAGGCCACCCTGTATGTATATATGTATATATGTATACACACACCTCCTGACTGTAATCGTGAGCATCGCCACGGATTATGTCTCAGATGGTGAAACCGCATAATCCGCAAAGAACAGTCCGTCTGCCACCCAGACGATTGTTACCGCTAATGCAAACCATTCAACCAGAAGGCATGCAATGTGATCAGCGGGTAAATCAAATACACGTGGAGTGTGACGAGCACTCCCCTGATCTCCATTGGACATAGTCCTACACCATAGTGTCACCTCCAATCCGGAGGCCTCGGCCCGGCGACTCAATCAAACAGACAAAGATTACATGGTCGACATCAGTAAAACATCAAAATCAGTGTGACCACTCCTTGGCTTTTTTCACAAGATCTTGGCTATTCGTTGTTCACCTTGGCGTCTTGGTTTTCTATAGGTTTTCTTGGCGTATAGGTTTTCTATTATCATCGCTTTCCGAAACCTTGTGAATTCTTGGCTTTTTTCATTGGCTCACCTTGGCATTTATGAAAATGAGGAGTGGTCACACTGATCAAAAGGAGCCACCGATCCAGATTTCGGGCTTGTTTGCCCTCATCAGGACGGCATTCCGATAAATATCTAACCAATGATGAACACATTTGTTGGTTCAACTTCAGGCGCACCTCCTGACTGTAATGGTGTGCATCACCATGGATTATGTCCTGCATTTGTCATGGGGTTCAAGTATAGTTGCTGTGTCCGTGTATTTGTCGTGGGTTCGAGTATAAAACCCAGTGCTGTGCTTCCTCGTACCTCCGTCACTCCGCCATTGCTCTCCACCCCTCCCATGCGCGTTATAATCTCCAAGGATCAACGTGTCCACCTCCTAATGAGGAAAGGCCGCACAACCATCCAGGCTGGCGGTGTTAACCGCCCGTGACCACAATTTGGGTCGGAGGGATTAACCTGGACTGCCAGCTCCACGTCAATATATTAAATACATATATATATATATATATA
>CM068965.1:77120521-77130869 GCA_035128595.1 Eptatretus atami | reverse complement strand
GTCAATGGTATCCAGTGTCCCTTGAGACAAAATTCTTCTTCGCCCTTCGGTGAGTTCCAAGATATGCACTGGCAACATCAAGGACGATGGTCTTGAAGGCACTCCACAACTCTTCAGAATCCCCCAAAGCACCCAAACATCCCAAATCTCAACTCAGTCTGCTCGCAAACTCCTCAGGCCTAGGTCACATTTGCCACGGTGGCCGTGGGGTCTCTAAAATCTATGGCCACTAGCAATTATACGGCAGCCGCAGTATTTCCACGGTCACACAACACTGAAATAAAATATAACAGTTCGAACATATACCGATATATATAACTAATATACTATACTGTCATATATATAATCTGAGTATACCAGTCGGAGTATACGCAAACACCTATACTCCCATCGTCTACAAGTAGTGCACGAGTGCTGACGCAACGTCGACGCAGACTGCCCGGAGGCCGTACGGTAGGACCGCACGGCGCGCTTAGGGAACCGTGCGTCGACCTGCGCCTGCCCCGCAGTAGTCCACCACAGACACAGCCACCATATGTTGAAACCAGACAGACCCTTCTCAGTACCTACCCTACAGCGACCGGTGAAATTATTCCGGCCGCCGTAATTCTTTGCGTGCTTTGCACCACAATATCATTTTCTTTTACAAGAGCCTACGCAGCGAAGCCTGCACGGATAATCGCTAAACAGCCCACCCGTACCCCTACTACGGCACGTGGAACACATCTACACTTTCACAGTTGGCTTGTCGAATTGCTACGGCGAACGTAGAAATGAAAAAAGTTATAACTCCGCGTATAATTCCACGGCGACCCTACGAGCCTGTAAAATATAGCCACTAGGAGGCCACCCTGAGGCCACCTCAGAAACTCTGCGGCCGCCGCACTTTCTGTCAATTCAGGGGGTACGGCCCTGCGGCTTCACGCCATATGCCTAGCCCGTATGAAGCAAATTGACTTAGCTTTAGGCAGCTCATCCCTGCCGTTATGACGCATTCTGTCTGCGCCTGTTTGCTGATGATTTCCCCAACAGACACTTAAACTGGTCCAGCCAGCCTGAGGGGGGCCTTATTACATTGGGCTTCCTCACCTGCTATGCATTACTACATTTCGAACATCTTAACAGCCTCTGGAGAACTTCTGGGACGGAAGTTCGACAACAGTACCACCCACGTTATCACCGCCTAGCCTGCTGTGATAGTCCGATACTCCCACGGTTGTGCTTTTGACAGCTTCTATCGGCTGCGAACGCGGCCATGGAATAGTCCGAATAGAACTAGATACTATGCTACTCGTGTTCGTATTATGTATATAATTCCGTGCTTATTTTATATTATATATAATGTATATATATACTATATTCTATACTATACTTATTAATATATCTTATATATCAAATAGGGTTCCAGAATATATATGTGAAGGAAAGTTGAATCACTATGATAGTTTAAGAATATACAAGTGCCAGCATGAGTATCAACAGGCATTCTTATAGAAATCACTAGATTGGCTGTATAATTAGGAACAATTAAATATGAGATCATGGTATAAACTCTCAATCCAGCGAGGAGCCATTACGTTATAAAGCCAGTCAACGTTCCAAGCTATGTCATGTTTCTTGGTCGATTACTTCTATCCACTTACTGCCTTTATCTCGCCTTACCATGTCCAAGCATCAAGCAGAAGCAAGCACATATCATTTTCAATTCATTTGTATGCCTCACCTCCGGGTTCATGTTCAAAACTCCCCACTTTCCTGCCCCTTCTAACCCTTTATGCCACCGTCTGATAAGACGGGAGTGATCGACGAAGATTTGGCGCAAATGGCACGATTGACCATCTTAAGATGATGCTACCCTTCTATATGTTCTCTTAAAGAGTTTAAACAAATTGAACAGGCTTTGAAGTTTTTGCGAAAAGGTGTTGCAAGAAGATTAAGATAAATAAACAACTATGACTTTGTTAACTTCTCGTCTACGACTGCAGAAGCATCAAAACAGGAGTATATTGTATTTGAGCACTTGCCACAAAGAAAAAGGAAACTGTAATCATCATGTTTTTTTAACTGTGAGAACTGCAGAGGATGTCGGATACCACACACAGTTGTGAAGCTCTCAGAAGGACAACTCATGCTCTGAAGAAAAGCTAAAATGGTCGATTTCGAATGCCTATAATTATATTATATATAACTTATATATACTAGTATATATTATATGTTATAGAACTATGCAAACAAGTTGTTAGAGTGAAAGGTTTGAAGTGAAGGTAAGTCCTACACAGCGCATCAGTTTCTACTCCTCTACGTTTGCTAAACTGATGGACAAAATGCTCAAGATCCGATGACTTGGTTTCCTGTCATTCCCCCATCACAGTTACTGTACACTCTCATGACATCTCAGCAGATCTGAAGTGAAAGCTGAAAGAAAGAACGTAAACTACAGACTGTTCCTCAATAAATGCTTAAAACTGGAACATAGACAGATACCAGTGTTTACACATCAACATTCATTTAAAAAATCGAGATCATATGGTGGCAAAAAGGACAAAGGAAGGCGACTAAGCGGATGCATACCTTGTTTCACATATGTGAAAATAGAGTTGCAGAATACAATATCAATTCAATGTAGGCTTATATAGATGCTATGTCAAAGAGATGCGGAGTTATCATTGGTACCATTATTCCGGTGACAAACTGGATATTAATTTGTAAAACATGTGAGGTCAAATCATTTCAAGAAGAATGCATTAAATGACACAATCGGAACCACATAGAGGATGCCATCATTCGACCTAACTCTGACAAACAGGGCAAATCGCGATCACTCTGTCAATAACACGTTCTGTTTGTTGATTATATCTTAAATTAAGTCATCACAATTATATCAACAATACAACAGTGTTTTTGATCTGTAAAACAGTTCATGAGTTAAACAATAGTCAACCAAAATTCCCCACATGTAAATATTCATCTGAATATATGCCTAACCACACCTTGCCTTACATTTATCTAAATCCACAAATATAAGAACCTGTGATTTGTATTACCGTGGTGTTGCTTATGTAAGGGGGTGGGTTTTGGATTCCTGCGGTCCTGAGTTCAAATCCGCATGGCTGTTGATATTGAATCCGGGGCGGTGAAACTTCGTGCATTGTCATCTTCAGGTCGGGAAAAATTGCTGCCAGCATCTCTGGTCATATCTGTGTCGGTCGTGGCCGACCCTGTCAGGATTGTGCCACATAGCCAAGGGAGTAAATTAAGCTAGCACACCAACGCTCTGCAGAGCAATATGGTCCTGATGAAGCGATGGATGATTAAAGTACCAGAAGGCATGAAATTATCTTCAAGAAACAAAAAAAATTTAAGTAGACGCTTTTGTTTGAGATTATGGAGAAGAAACAAGGAGGTTTTTTAACATTAGTAAATAGTAATGGATAGTGCAGTTGTGAGCCCGGGTGAAATAAGCACAACACACAGGAATTAACTATTAGGTCTTCTATTCTGTTTTACCTCTAAGAATAGGCTGTGTTTATGTGGTGATATGTGTTGTGACTGTTAGTTTTTAGAGTCAGTCTTCCGCCTTTACATCTGACTTCAGCCATTTCTCACATTGCACGGTATCGGACTGGACCGCTGGAGCCCTCGGTGCGATTCGCTACACTTGCAGAAGCAATCAATTCGTCAATACTAAACTGCCACGAGAGCCCTAGTACGACGTTGTGCACAAGCCAGAAGCCGGAACCATTCACAAGTGACACACGTAGTTAGACCTCCCTCTTCCCGAATGTTTTAGGGGTGAGCTAATGACAACTTTAGCCAGGCAGAGTGAGTAGGGGGGAGGGGGGAGAAAGGAGTTATAATATATCCGACAGCACAGAAATAGTTCGCTTTTGTATGAAGCGGAGTGTGAGTCATGGTGGCTCTTGCGTACTGCTTCAACATCCCACTGTCTATTCTTTTACCAGCACGGGTGTATGTCACTGACTTAGATATTGCGTGTCTGTGTGTATGATGTGTGTGTGTGGTGTGTGGTGTGTGTGCGTGTGTAGTTTGCTTTATCGCTGTGTCTTTCGCTTTGTTATTTCTTATCCTCGGGCACCTCATTCGTCTTTTCTTCTTTCCTTTTTCTACTTCACCTCACTCGTTTTCACCACATTCGTCCGCCTTCAGCACCTTCGCACATCTATATTCACATCTTTTCTTTCGTCTCCGTACACCCACGCAACTTTTCACCTAATGCCACGCATCTTCCTGTCAACCGTCGCCTACCTCAATTGCGGCTAATTGGCTCTTCAACTCGCAACCAGCCGTTTTTCTACATAACAAACTGCGCATACCATCACATAAAAGCCATCCATGCATCAGGTACTTCAAACCCAGGAGCGCAATGAGCACCTTCATGTGCAGTCCATTTGTCCATCGGGTGCTCTGAAGATGGCAAGCTGAGTCCCGGGCTGCAGACAGTGAATCCAAGGACATCAGGCCAGACCATGTAGGCTGTGTAGAGTGTCAGGCTGTGTCGGGGGCTCAACAACAACCCAAATTACTTCTTTCTTACCTCCAGTTCTTCACACACTCTTCCCACACTTTATTTCTTCATGTATCATCTCATCCTTTTTGTTGTGGAATGTGCAGGCAATTTGTTGTAAGGACTTAAGCCGAGTGGATTTCTGTCACATTAACGGTAATGAAACCTGATACATACATGTTGTAAATACTTGCCTTAATATTGCTTGCCTTTCTGCCCATATGCCAATACAAGCTTGAAACTGTCTTGACTTGTCCTGCTCTGCGTTGCGTGATCATAGCCATCCGCTGTGAACGCATCGACCCACGCTTCTTGGCAATCGGATCGACAATAAGGCAGCGCTGATTCCGTGGCGCATAACGCTGGTTGCATCGACCAAGTAACATCTGTGCGTAGCCACCAGCATGGTTCCACTGCTTCAGTCATCTCACAAGGTGTAACCAACCTGGCCGAAGATCCGGCTTAGGTTAAGTGTTGTGCGATGTCGTGCTCTTTTTACAGATGCTCAAAATTCTCGAGAGTTTATTACGGAAGCAGAGAGGGTCTACTCACCAATAGATTTATGCATCAAACGAAAGATTAAACATAAAAATGATGGAAACACATAGATTAACCCAAAGAAACCTTATTCTATATCATTGTTGAAAAGAATATTCTCAGAAGTGAAATTAGGTTGACACGTTATCAGTCCGGCTATCACGTGTAATCTTGGACTGCTTGAGGAAAGCTGTTTTTGGTATTATTTTAACGAAGAACAATACTCCAACACATTGAAAATCAACCTGATCAACTGTTTATTGATGGCAGGCTACTAGCAAATAATTTATAAAGGTTCTTCTATCCCATCTGAGTCACCTACGAGTATACTACGATATGGCATTAAAAGAGTCGCGTAACCTAAGACAGCGCTACTTTAACGTTTGTATTCACTGATTGGCCAGATCTGCAGCCGATAACCTCTCCAATCTAATCAGCTTGCTTCTATGTTCCCTTACAATACTCCATCCTATAGTCCTCATTAGTCTGTCACTTAATCGGATGTCCCCAGCACATTTTTATCCCTTAGTAAAAAACTCCCACCCTTTTCTGATGTATATCAATTTTGCCCGATCTACTGAACGGTAAAGACTCGATTTAATAAATCATTCCCTAGTATCCGGAATCTGATCTTCCACCAAAATTTAATCAATTCCAGCTCCTTCTCCTTCTCTCTCTCTCTCTTCTTCTCTTCTCTCTCTCTCTCTCTCTCTCCTCCACACACACACACACACCCTCACCTCCCTCTTTCACCACGCCCTCTGATCTTCTCCCCACCTCTCTCTCCTTTCCTCTCTCTCTCTTCTCTCTCTACTCTCTCTTCTCTTCCTCTTCTCTCTCTCTTCCCTTGATTGTTGATCCTGGTCCGTTCAGTATTTCGAGCTCTTACCATGAGCTTTGACTACGTAAACAAAAAAACTATCCAGTTTCGTACCAAATCTTCCATACCTTTTTGAGATAGTCCTGCTCAACAGGACAAACAGACAACGGACAGACAGACAGTGGGTTGAAAACGTGGACGGATGGTAAAAAATGAGCCAAGCCAAAATATGTATGTCGAGCTTTGAAAACACGTCTCTGGTCTCATTCAAGTGCTTCTAGTTGACTAAGAAGGGACAGCGAGGGATATAGAAAATGTGAGAAAGCGATTCATTGGAGAGAAGAAAAATTATGGTTTGCTATGCCTTTCTTGTTTTTTGTTTGAAGAAAAATTTAATTCAAAGTTAATCGGATTAGAATGGTTCGAAGTTCTGCCAATATATATTCCAATGCACTGGAATGCGCAATTGAAGTGAGAAAGTGCAGTTGTGAGGAAACTGAATTTTGCGCTTCTCGCCGAATCCCATCCCTATGTTTCAATTAACCCTAAACCATGATTCAAACAGAATGATATGTAAATTCTCTTCATATTTGGAAGTTCCACTTCTTCTGTCCCCGTTGATTATGTCAAATTCGCTTTAATAAATCAAAATACCCTTCCATCATCCAGTTAACAATAATGGATCAAGAGGCATCGGAAAAAATTCCAACTGTTTCCAATCTCGGTTACCAAAAGTTACGATTAGTCCAATACTTCCTGCCATAATGACATTGTCCTACAAATTCGCATCACAGAGACGGAGACACGTTTAGGTTATGCAGTATAAATTATTTATCTCTCCTCACCCAACATTCTGGTTAGTTTGTCTGACTTAGTGTGCTTAAGTTGCTTGCTCCATTCCAAATCCACCGCCCACCTGTTGGGATTCGCTGTAAAGGTACCGTCTTGCGTTTACAAGGTCATCATCACTGAAAGGTGCGTGGGTTCGCAGGATAGCCGGACACGGCGCACACTCACCTGGATTGAATCTTGCCCACAAGATTATAAGACTGTCATCCACGGTGTTTCACCTTCAGTGATGCATCGTCGCAGTTGCGCCTGGCGTTGACTTGAAGGACGGGGTACCACGATGGAGTCCCGTCGCCTGCTATCAGCTAGTTGGGATCGTTAAGTATTCCGCGGGAGTCCAAGTTCGCGGGACATACTCAGGGATATTATGGACAAAAAATTGGCCGTCCAATTTCTTGCCAATCTAACAGGGGCACTCTTATCACATACCTCGACACCCTCGAGCAATGAATAAACCATTCAGCCACGTAGTTGCATTTGGGGAATAGAATCATCAAATGTGTTGTTTCTTGTTGAGTATTCTCAATCTTACACCCTTTTTTCAATTTGCTCTTTTCATACACGTCATTCTGTGGTGTAAGAAGCATCTCTTAGAATTCTTGATTTAAATTGATTAAAATGTCCTGTAAAAATTATTTTTGGTGACAGTTTAGGTGCCATCGTTAACGGTGCGACTCGGGAGTTTCTCAAATGTAGTCAAAGACCTTCAAAACGTCTTCTCGATCTTATGCTTTCTGAAAGCATTATAAAACAATGTCAACAACCTTTCTTACTTACAGTTTACAAACACAATCTAGAAACGTGTCTAGCGTTGCAATGTGGACCATTCACCGAACACTTGTCTTCATTCCCCAACTTTCAGTCGCCTCAAAGATGCGGTCTAACTCTTGTAGAAGAGCGCCAATAAACAAAGGCTGATGGCTCGCCAATCAACGAGTGCGTGCCTAACTTCTCATAGAGAGCTAACAAAACTACATACGGCGCTCCCTTGATTCTGGTTGGTTTCGACGTCTCACCAATGCGTGGTCTAAGAGTCGTGTCGAGAGACAATATACACGATTACCCCTCCTAGACCGACCATCTGGCGACTGCTCATAAAATTGTGTTCTAAACTCGTGTCGAGAGACAAAACAATGACTTGGGCCTCCTCTTCAATAAATGTATCTCATCTGCGACGACCGCTGTCTGTCGTAGACATGGTCCAACATGCGCGACACTCCTATACTCGGTTGTACCCTATCTTTTCCGGTGCTAACTCACAATTTGTGTCTCCAACGTGTCGCTAGACAAAGCCATATTAAAACGTCCCAAGACTCACGTGAGTTGGCGCCGTCAAAATGTTGTTCCTAATATTCGTGGTGACCGTGCAGGTATCCACACTGAACACCGTCAAAACGGCGTACCTTGAGCTGATGCGTACAACTCGTCGAAGGCTCGCTCGTAACTTACGTCTGGGCTCTTACTATAGTCGTTGCTCGTAAAGACACAGCATCACACAAAGAATACAGATCATGACTGCCCACCTGAGATCGTCTCCAAAATGTGTCCGACCGTAACCTTCAGTGCTCAAGAAGACAACAGAAACGATCCAGAACTACCTGTAGCCTGCCCTCGAAAATGGTGTCTAACTCCGTTCGACAACCATGAATCAGTAGACACTGACTGCTGTCCTCAAAGACCTATAGGTCGTACATATCCTCTCCCGCGTTAGCGATGGATGTAAGCAAGAAGCGGAAGGGACCCGCACTGTGTACGAGCCCTGACTTGGCTGCCTCAAACATACGTGTCTACACACATCAAGTCCAGAAGAGACGAGAACAAGCTGGACCGTATGGTCCTCAAAATAGGTGGTGCGAACTCGTATTCAGAGCAGGACAAACACAGGGGGAGCTGACCGGGCTGGTGGTCACCAAATCCGTGCCACAATGACCGATCATCCCCCATCTGTCACCATTCCTAAGCCGTCGGTGCATGAAGTACCATTCAAAAACAAGACGGATGCGCGTGCCTCAATAAGGATGTGTCTGACTGTTATCGAGAACAAAAACAAGGCTGACCCGGGGTGCCGCAAATGTGTTCAATTGGGTATCGATGAACAAAACAACGACTCGACCGGGTGCTCAAGAATGTTCTAACTGTCGTCGAGAGACAAACAAAAGACCTGCCTGGGCCTCAACAATGTGGGCTAACTCTTGTAGAGAGAGAAATACAATGGTCATGATCTGGGTACGACACTTCTTTCACATCTGAGATCTCATGCTCTTTCTCTCTACTGTGCTTGCTAAGGCCTTAGGTCATTTTCAAGGCAGACGCAAGGTGACCGCAAGGCGACCGCAGGGGGACCGCAGGGGGGCCCCAAGGCGAACATGCGGCCAGACGGACGGTAACGAATGGGTTAATTTATTTATTTTTTTTACCAGTTTTTTTTTCGGCTTGTCGAATTGCTAACGCGAACGTAGAAATGAAAAAAGTTATAACTCCGCGTTATAATTCCACGGCGACCTTACGGCCTGTAAAATATAGCCATACGGCGTAGGGCCACCCTGAGGCCACCTCAGAAACTCTGCGGCCGCCGCACGTTTCTGTCAATTCAGAGGGCGTACGGCCGCCGTATCCTCGCCGTAGAGCAAATGTGACTTAGGCCTTAGGTCTTAGAAATTGTGGAGACCGAAAACGTGGGGTTGCCGTACGGCTTTGATTTGATGTCGCACGGTGACCTAAGGGGGCCCTGCGGCGGCCATAGAATTTTCAAGGCAGACGCAAGGTAGCCTCAAGGTGCCCGCAAGGCGACCGCAGGGGGCCTAAGGCGAACGTGCAGCCAGACAAATGGTAACGAATGGGTTAATGTTTATTTTTTTTACCAGTTTTTTTTTCGGCTTGTCGAATTGCTACGGCGAACGTAGAAATGAAAAAAATTATAACTCCGCGTTATAATTCCACGGCGACCTTACGACCTGTAAAATATAGCCAAACGGCGTAGGGCCACCCTGAGGCCACCACAGAAACTCTGCGGCCGCCGCACGTCTGTCAATTCAGAGGGCGTACGGGCGCCGTATCCTCGCCGTAGAGCAAATGTGACTTAGGCTCAGCTTACCCTCTCATCCTTGAGCTTGCCAACATCCAGCCAAGGATGGGATGGTACCATTCTCCTGGATTTAACCTTCACCTTCAGAGTAGCTACAACAAGCCTGTGGTCAGTATTGAGGAACTGAGCACTCCGGTAGACCCTGCCATTCTGGATCATCCTCCAGCGACCATCCACGAGCACATAGTCAATGTCCTTTGCCACACCACCAGTGTTTGAATACCAAATCCAGCGATGAGCCTGTGGGCGCTGAAACCATGAACTAGCCACGCCAAATCCATGATTTCTTGCAAAGTCAAGGAACTTAGTGCTATTCTGGTTCACAGTTCCAGACCCATGGGGATCAACAAATGTCTCATAACCATCCCTATCAGTTCCAGTCAATGAATTGACATCCCCCAAAACTAGAAGAGTATCTCGCCTGGGGCACTGATCAACCACAGACTCGAGCGTGGCATAAAATGCGTCCTTCACGGTGAGGTCACTCGCCTCAGTCGGCGCATATACAGAGACCAGGGAAATGACACCCAAG